>CM039527.1:2946553-3024513 GCA_022433055.1 Begonia peltatifolia
CCACCACCACAGAGATATGAAATCCAAAAGGACTGAGTCCCGGGTCACAGCTAGCGGAGGAGAGATCCGAACGGAGTCCAATCTTCGAGTTTTGGATTCAAACTGTGCAACGATGGTTGAATATTTTCAAGATGGTTCAAATTTGATTGAAAATAGTACAACTTTAAAGATGTTTGAACTTAATAAATCTCGTGGACATGGAAAATGCAACTCTTTTATTTATTTCTTCGCATGTACAAGCATTAAAATTTAAATAATGTTCTTCAATTTTCACTTGCTTTAATCTTGTGTTTTACAAAGTGCTTCCACATAAACTTGGCGAATGATCATAATGACACGTCAATAGTTGGCAATTAACCTTCTCTACAAAAATATACGTCTAATACGCATTAAACTCAAATTATACTAAATCATTAATAGAACTTGGTTCCGTTTATAAGGTGCTGCAAGTTTATTCATTTCTTAAAAATAATTAATAGGAAATAGTTGCACTTAATGATCCTAGAGCTCAAAAACCAGTTATGAGCGACAAGTGTCACTCCACTATCTTAAAAAATTGAGGGTCGGACGATTCGAAGATTTTAAGAAGAGAGAAGTGTCCGATCATTGAACCCAACTTTGTGGCTCTCACAATTAAAAATTCAAAAGGGTGAACTCGTAGCCATTATTTATGTTGCAAACAATCATTAATGTTCTTCAAAAAGCAACTTTGAACTGGATGACCCACGAAAGAACACCTTTGCCTATCAGCATAGGTATTGAAAATGAGATTAGAAAAAGAAGAGACCCACATTGATTATTAGATTTTAAATGATTCTCTTCAAACCCTCTTTTCAATTTAGAGAGTGGACATTAATGGGTCAAAGAGTTTTAGAACAAATTGGAGTTTAACTTTCATCATTGAAGCTTCTCAAATGAGCTCCTCCACTAACTATTGTCTCCCAAGGGTCTTTATTTTTCCTTCTTATGGCCTTCCATCCATGTTCCGGCCGGCCTCGACGAGTGTTTGTTTTTCATTCGTCGTGGATTTGAGGAGTGCTTTTGAATATGGTTTAGTGAAATGTTAGAAACATTTCTGATAGTGTTTTAATAAAGTTGTTTTTAAGAAAGCTAATCAATGATTCCGCGCTTGTCTCCAAACGCCTTCTACGAATATGTTTTTCATGTACGAGAGTCTTTTTAAATTGCAACATTCACACACGAAATTAACTCCAAATGAATTCATAGACTGGACAATTCGAGCACGTCGTTCGTTTTGTTGTGGGATCTCTCGATCACGATGAATTACCTACGTCATTAGACGAAAAGAAACCACTTTATTGGTTTCATGCCGCCTATTTTCGTGTTGTATTTCAAGATAAAAGAAATAGTGTAAGAGAAAAATAATTTATCTACACGCGAGCAAAATGAGTTTTAAAAGTGTTGAATATTTTCATGATTTTATTTTTTATATATCCTAATTCAATTTTTTTTAAAAATATTTTTTTGAATTTGATCCTAGTTGTATTTATTTTTCAAATGAAAAATTTTGATGCTTATTATTTTATTTATTATTTCTCTCTTTTTTTAATGTTTCAAAAAGTAAATAAAAGTATTTTTGGTAATTTTTTATATTTCTGCTATCATTTTTCATCTCACCAATACTTTTCCCACACGACCCATTACTAGGTATGACAATGAACCAAGTGTTCGTCTCTTGAGTGTTATCACGTAAGAATCCGATCCAATACTTCAAAGCAAAGATAAAACTTCAGGTGGAAGACAAACAAATGCTGTTCATCTTTGGGAAGTCACATTATTTGGGTCAATTTTCAAACAGCATAGTTCAAACTTTTGAGGAGAATAAACATATGAAATCTTCATTACACATAATTTGAGTTGTTCCTCATTCCTTTAGAAGGAGAAGCAACACCCAATGGAAGAAACAGCAAAATTCCTTCCTCACACGTTGAATTTCGGACAGAAAGTCGAAGAATTCCCTTAGATTCTGTCAAAGTTTGGATGGTTTCAATGTAAAAATAGCCTTCACTCGTTTAGTTTATGCCTTGTTAATGCTATTTTATGAAATGTCACACACACGCACAGGTATATATCGCATAAATTAACATATTTATATGTGTGTACGTGGGTGTGTGTGACTTCACTTTATTCTATTAAATGCACTTACAGGTGTGGATGATAGTGAAATCGTTCTAATCATCTATTCGAATTTTGTGACCGATAAATATTGCACTAAGAAAATTGATATCATTGTTAAAATTTAGTGACCTGAATTCTTTTTTGTTTGAGTTTAAGAGTTCATATCGTGGATCTCGTTTAGGATTTTTTTTCTCTATAAATTTTTTTATGTTTGATTTCGTAAAACTCGTTGTATTTTAATACTTACATTAAATATCTTTTCTATACATGTAATTTTTTTTTTTCAGAAATGGTTTTCGACGAATCTTAGTACCCCAATTTTTTAAATTTTACTTTTCATGTATTGTTTGATTTTCTGAAAGTTGTGATACGAGTAAAATGAAAATATATTTATATGGGGGCATAGATTAATTTTAGCTAAAAATTATATATTTGATATGTTTTTTTTTATGAAAGAGAGAACACTTAACTTTGAGAAATTTTGTGGTCATCCCAATTATGTTAACACCCACGGAACATTATCTAGTTTTATTGAACGAAACAAAACATAAATTCTCGGGTTCAATCAATTTGAAGAGGGAGGAGAAGCACGGAACCTCGAATGACCAATAATGAAATAAAAGCCATTATAATGTAAATCATATCAAAGAAAACGAAGGACAATTTAGTTCACATTTAGATACTAGTAGTAGTAGACATTTTTTCTCCGCCATTCAATTCTAGATTCTTTCTAAATTCAAACTATTTGTAAATTTCGATGATTTAGAACAGCAAGCGACGATCATACGAGATTTTAATTGATTGACTGATTGCTATCCAATGCAATAAGTTGCATCACTTGATAAATTTCTAATAATTTCAAATGTTGAAACCTGTGAGTTGAAAATAATTCAATCATTTATTATTTTTTTAACATCACGAAATGCTATGTGCAAGGCCATCTGCGTTCTCCATGCACTCTTAGCTTTCTAATTGAAATGATCGCTATTACTAAGTCTTTATACATACATATACAACCAATTACATTAACTTCAACTTAAACTTGTGATACTGGTGTTTATTTGTCAGCCTCAACTGTCAATAAAAGGAAGCAAATTGACTCTGCATCACGACATGTTATACATTTGTGTTAGAGTTTAGCCATCTTAATTTTGTTTAGATTTAGTCAAAAAATCTACCATTTGACAAAATTAGAGAAACAAAAATATGGTTTTTTATAGAGGTCTGTGGACCCCTACATGGATCTATTTTAGGGTTTTGATGAAATATTATATATATATATATATATATATATCAATATTAGTACATTTTTTCAAATGCTTATAATTTTTTAGTAATTGTAAGTTTGTTTTCTTGTTCTATTTTGATGTGTCAAACAATTAAGATATAACTGATGTAATAAATTATAAATAGTTAATTTATTATATTTATTGCATGAATCATTATTTGACACTTCAACAAATAGAATAAGATAGTAAACGTAACATTATTTATAATTTTTCTTATGCTAAGATTTTTCACGTAAATCTCATTTTTGAATTATTTTATTTTCTTTTACGACTTTGTGCTTGATTATTTCACGTCGTGAGAAATGATGACGTAGAAGTGAATTCGCCTAATAATAAAGTTTAGAAATCAAAGAGAATGAGCAATAGTGCTTAAAAAAACATCACCGTAACTTAAATTAGACAGTCTAGAGATCTGATTAATTATTAAGCTTCAAATAAGACTCCAAAAACATAACAAAGCAAAAGAGAAGAATTCCAAAAGTTGACAATTCATTCGACAGACATAAAGTTTGAATACTATTCTTCCACCAATATTATATCAACAAACTCATATGATGCATAGTTTATAACTCATAATTGAGCCTCTCTCTCTCTCTCTCTCTCTCTCTCTCTCTCTCTCTCTTCCTTTTTGATTTCTTGTGATATAAAACTCCAACAAGCGAGGCTCTTCGCAATCACAATGCATGTGCACCAGATGGGTTTGGTTCCAACGTAAAAAAAAAAAAAAACAGATATTTTTGGACACTCTCCATCTCATCTTGGCAGTATTATCCTACGGTCGATGTAAGCCTGTTACGTGAGGTAATCACTGTTGACAGTGACTCTAGCGTTATCCCATTATTAAACTACTGCTTAACTGATGCGATTGCCATTGACTTTTAATTTCACCTCTGGTTCATTTTGGCCTCGTTTTGTGTATTTAAACGCCAGCGTTTTGGGCTAATGACACTTCGTCTTCTTCGTTCGCTTCATTGCTCTGCTTCGTCTCCAGTGTACCTGTCTTCTTCGAGTATCAGTTTCTGTAATCGTCTCGTCTGTCGTATCAATGGAGTTCTTTTTTTTCTCTTAGCTCTTTCTTCAGTTACAGTACAGTTCTGGGTAGACTGGATTTCTTTCTTCATCGTCTTCCTTAGCCTCACCTTTATAAAAGTTTCAGAAATATGTAAGTTCAGTCCCTTTTTTCGCCCAGTGCAATTCCAACAAAAAAAAACCCCAAAAAAGAATTCTGTTGTGAGCTTTCTTCTCGATATCGAAATCACTATCTAGATCGTTCTACGAATCCTGGCTGCAATTTCAACTCTTCCGTAGCGAAAACATAATAAAAGCTTCCAAATTATGTAATACTCTCCTTTCAATACAATCCTTCTATTTCCAAAAAAAAAAAAAAAAAAAAAAAAAACTTTTTTTCGTTGTTGCAAAGTTCTTGTGAAAAAAAGAGGAGAGAATGCCGGAATCTGAGGGAGGTACGCCGACGGCATCGGCGCCGGCGACTCCGATATCGCCGGGAGGACCGCTATTTTCTTCGTTGCGAGTGGATTCGCTGTCGTATGATCGGAAGTCAATGCCGCGGTGCAAGTGCTTGCCTGTTAATGCTCCAACGTGGGGACAGTCTCCTTCCTGCTTCACCGACTTCCCGTCGCCGGATGTCTCTCTCACTAGAAAGGTAAATACTTTCTCTCTCCACGAGAGTCCTTGGTAATTAGTAATTTCTGATTTTCTTCCGTTCACAATCAAAGTCAACTCAATTGAATTTCTTTTTAATTTATTATTATATTCCACAACATGCTTAGTCGGTCTAATAACTAATCGTAATTATTGAATCTACTCCTTATTATATGTCTAAATTATATAACAAAACCCTTAGTTGAGTATAATGGAATAGTTCTAGGTTTTGTAGAGCACCCTTTGAACAAATAATTACGTAGAGGACAAACGACTAGTTGATTATTTATTTATTTATTTTTATATTAAGTATTAAATTCTAAGAAAAAACCTAGTTTGTGTGGATTAAATATTATAAAAGAGCAATAATTTAAAAACACAAGTAGATAACAAAATTTGTCACGTCTCAGATAACATAGAAAAACTAATCAATAAGACCATATTTCTATAATTTTATTAAAAGAAGTTGTAGTTCAAAAAAAGTGGGTCATTTACAATTTAATTTAATAATATATTATGTAAAGTTACGTCGGTTATTAACAATATAGTTTTGAGAAAATGTCACGTCTGCATAATATTCTGGTTAAATTGCTTCTATAATTTAATATCATGTATGAGGTCAACTTAGTAATGAAAATTTAAAGTTTATAATTGATGTCACGTAATTTTTTAAAGTATTAATTATATATATATATATATTCTATTATTATATTTTATGTTTATTTTTTATTATGAAATTAGTAGGTAATGATTACGTCTTTTTTTACTCGCTCTTTATTTACTTCCATTGTTCAGCAGGGTGCACGGGCCATTGACAGTCACCCACTTTTTTTTTCTCATTATTTTTATTTTTATTTTCATTAAATTAATTCTTTTTATGTGGAGTAGTGTTAGGAATCGAACGCCTACAAATTTTGGAGCAAGGGGATCCTATGCAAAAAATTCTAGCAAAAAAATCAAGAGTAAAAAATAAAATCACTTAACGAAATCAGGATGCTGTTGATTTTTTCGATTTTAGTAATTATATATAAAACTTAATATTGAAAAGAGGTATGGACAAATCCGATTAGAAATCGAAGTCCTTTAAAGTTTAACAAATAGTTTTGTTTTCGGAGTCTATTTAGGATTTTTTTTTTTAGAAACTACAATTTCTTCTGATCGGGTTTTTTTGTATATTACTATGCATGTTTATTGTTTTTAATTCAATATTGTTCACTTTATACAGAAGTATATACGAAGTTATTTTTGGATCTTGTGTTAAAACGTGTCACGTTAATTTTAAAAGAAAAAACTCTACTTATATGTCAATTCTTGCCCTCACAAAACTAAGTAGTCACGATTTAATGGTAACTTTCTTCAATCACTTCTTAGGTGTAACAATAATTCAAAAAATTTCATTTATAATGGGTAACTTAATAGTAGAACTTCACGGGTATTTTTCATATTCATTTGCTTGTTATAGATACATAGTAACTAGTAAAGAAGACATGTAGGTAGCCAATGCTTGCTTATATTTTTCAGATAGGTGCAGAGTTTGTGGGGACATTCATCCTCATCTTCGGGGCCACAGCAGCACCAATTGTGAACCAAAAGTACAATGGGGCCGAGACCTTGATTGGCAATGCAGCCTCTGCAGGACTAGCCGTGATGATTGTTATCCTCTCCACCGGCCACATCTCCGGCGCCCACCTCAACCCATCGCTCACAATCGCCTTTGCCGCTTTGCGCCACTTCCCTTGGGTGCAAGTTCCGGCTTACATTGCAGCCCAAGTTTCGGCCTCCATTTGCGCTTCCTTCGCTCTAAAAGGCGTCTTCCACCCGTTCATGTCTGGCGGAGTCACCGTTCCATCCGTCAGCATCGGCCAGGCATTTGCTATCGAGCTCATCATCACTTTCAATCTCTTGTTCGTCGTTACTGCTGTGGCTACTGATACTCGAGCTGTAAGATCGAATTCTTCGATTCTTTTCCCTCTTTTGTTTGATAATTTTCATTGCTTTTAGCGAAGAAAGTCGTGCTTTATTCTCCCGTAAATGGCTGCAGGTGGGAGAGTTAGCAGGCATTGCAGTTGGTGCTACGGTCATGCTGAATATTCTTGTAGCCGGGTTAGTAATATTTCTTTCCTCGCAAAAGAAGATCTAATACACTTCATTGTCGTAGCAAACCCCCGGCCGCGACCGAGTATGAAGTCATTTCTTAGATTGTCACGTGAAAATTATTCGAATAATTTAGCGATTGTTCGATGGAAATATCAAAAAATAATTGCCACTAACTCCAAGAGAACATTTTAAATCAATAGGCAAAGACAAAGAATCAATCAAGTAGGAAAAACCAAAAGATAAACTTCAACGTGTGAGTTAGCTATAGAAAGGAATCAAAAAGTTGATGTGCTAATTAATAAGGGGCCACCATAGAAGGGTTGGCAAGCTATCAACCTAGATCAATGTCGTAGCCCAATACCACAATAATTGATTTATTCTGAATGGCAGGCCATCAACCGGTGGTTCGATGAATCCGGTGCGGACATTGGGGCCGGCAATCGCAGCTGGGAATTATCGAGGATTATGGTTGTACTTGGTTGCACCGACCATTGGGGCTATCGCTGGGGCCGGAATCTACACCGCCGTGAAGCTCAAAGATGATGGGGTTGAGCCTCCTCGCCAGGTGAGGAGCTTCCGCCGCTAAGAGTTGCTATCGACAATCAGCTTTTCCTACTACTTCTAAGTTATTTGCGTGTGACATTAAATAAATGAACCCGGGATGAATTGATTGGTGAAGTGTCCGGGTCTCGTGTGCTTTGTGTGTTTAATGGAATTTGAAGTAATAAACCTGAGAGGAACTATCTCGATGGTTGTATCAATAGTTGTATCGATGTGTGAAGATCCTTATCGAAGTTATAAGGACTAAGAATGTTTGCTTTGGTTTTCTTGTGTTTATTCGAAAATAAAACTCGATGATCGTTGTCGATATCTCGTCTTCACTCTTTCTAATTGACTATTTTCTTAGAGCCGATTTCTGTTTTGGTTATTAACACAAAAAAGAAGTGTGACAAGAGGGCACACTCAGCACAATACGTTTAGATGCATGCCTCCTTAATTTAAATGTGATTCGATTCCGAAGAACACGTGTTGTGGTCTATCAAAATTTCTATTTTCTACTCCATACAAAATTGTAAAAATAAAATTTTGAAAATTCTCCTAGAAAAGATACCATATTTGATTTAATTTATGATTTCGATAGTATAGAATCCGTTATATCACGAGATTTCTTTGTACTTATAATTGACGTTATAATTAAAATTCAAAAGGTTATTTTATACGAATCAGAAAAGAGATGAGGAAAAATGATGGATTTTTATTTAATTGATCAATTAGTTGTTATTTACTGAAATCAAGTAATGTCTATTAAACTTATCGATGATTTTATAGCCTTTGAAATGCAATTAACATCTATTGCTTGTAGGAGTATATATTAAATATGCTTGAAGTTGTAAATACCATTGCACGTCCATTTACAAGTAAACTAGATATATAATTAGGGTAACATTGTGTTTGCCCTCTAATGTAACTTATTATTTAGCACATTCTAACTTACTAATTATTTATTTATCCGTGCAATTAATAAGATAAATCATAAATAATTAAAAAAAATAATTCATTGTACTAATTTATGATGACACATTATACGATAAAAATAAAAATATAAAAGTAGAGAGTATAGTTCAAAAAAATCATTCTAAAACTACTAACAAACTAATTTTGAACTAATTTCATTAACAAATAATTTTTAAATTATTACTCGTTAATAAAATTGTCATTCCCATTTAATTTTTTATTAAAATTGACATGTGTAAAAAAAAAAAAATAGTTTGCAAGGATTGATCACACATTCTTCAACCAGAGTCGTTTGCGTCAGTCTTTTCTTCGAACTAAAATATTTTTTTCATTTCGAAAAAATTAAACAAAAATGTCGCATTTGTAAATAAAAATAATTTAAAAATAATTTTATTAATGAAATTAAGTTGAAGTTTTCCTTTGTTTCTATGGCCTTAATATAATTTAAGAATATTTTTTTTCACTTTAACAACTTTATAATTATCGACACTTTTATTGAAAATGTTATAAGCACAAAAATGATTTAAAGAAACTCCTTTTTTTTTTTTTTAAATTTATTAATCCGAATTTATTGGACACAAGAAAGAAGCTATCCCACAAGAAGGTAATCTCATCGCCGTCGGCTGCTTAGCTTGGCCCCGTCTCTTCCTCTGCTTCAGCTTCAGCAGCTATGGCGAGAATTGCTTGCACTCACGTTATTCCTGCTTTTCTTTTTCCTTCCAAGTCTTTCTTCAAAAACCACTATTTTTTAGCTGGAACCTCCCGCTTCGATGGAGTCTCAGTTTTTAGCCGGTGTTTTTCTTCTTCCTCAAGGATAAGCATGAGCGTCAGAGCCGGCATTGTGGGCCTTCCTAATGTCGGAAAATCCACTCTTTTTAACGCCGTTGTGAGCCATCTCTTTCCCTCTTTTTTTTTTTTTTTTTTTTTTTTTTTGTTTTTTCTGTGTTCCTTGCTCTCCTATCTAGCCCTGATTCTGTTCAGAGAAAAACTGTGTTCTGCATTTTACTTCACAAAATGAAAGTCATAAAATATATTGAATATAATGCTTGTAAGTTCTGACCGTGTAAGGCATTGGCTCGAGGGGTTTAAAATGTCTTGGAACTTAAAGCATAATCTTCTTAATTTTCTCAAAAAATCACTAGAAGTGATCGTTTCAAGTCTTAACTCGTGACATTAAAAACGCGAGGTGGGAACATGAATGAAATTCTTCAATGCTTCTGTTTGGAGTGCAACACTTCCAATGAGAATTATGGTATTTCCATAAATATTCTATATGAGAGATGCTACCAAGCTCTTAAAATTTTTACTCTTCATTTATTGATATTTCGATTATAAAAAATTCATGCTAGTAAGCAATAAGTTATATGGAGATTAATTTTTTTATTCTTTGAAATTTTAAACACAATATGTTGGTTGTAGCTTGGAAGATCATATATATTATAATATATTAGGCTCAATATGTTCTTATTGGAACTAAGCAGGGAATTTTTTTTTTATAAAGTTTTCACAAAAATTATTTATGGATATGATTTTATTTATGCCTCCAAATTCCGTTATTTTAGGAGTAGAACTGATTATGAAGCATTTACTCAAAGAACGATGGAAGTGTTCTTAAGATAAGTAGATATGTTCAGCTAAGTTTTCTTGCCTCAAGAATTATAATTTTTTTTTGTCATTCGCACTCGTACTAAACTGTAATTTTAACCAGAAAAGTTGTCAAACCTAACTTTTATCATACTTTTTCCTAATCGAAGTGAATCAAGAGTTAACATTAGGGAGACGTAATCATGCATTATGTTTTAGACATTGGAAATTATCCTCAATATTCGTTGTTACTAACTTAATATGTATGATTCTGAAAGATCTGTTGTGGTTTTCTGCTCTCTAGGGCTGTACTAGCGACATATACTGTTGAATTGCTAAACTTTCTGGGAAAACTTTGAAATATTCCAAAGAGTGGCTTATGTGCCATTAGGGGTGAACTTACATCTTTATGAAGTACTCCCATCAAGGTGAAGTTGCATGATTTGTTTGGAAGGGAAAAAAGGAGTTTGTTGTCCTATTAGAGGAGGATTATTCAGACCTATGAAACACTAAGATGTGAAATGGACACTTGGTTTGTCAATGTACTGTCTCATTGGCATTATTATTACTTTACAGATTTATGCCCAAGCAATTCTTTACACAAAATGGTGGATTTACTTGTATGAGAATTTTTTATGAATGATTTTGATTGTTTACTTGTCCCTACTTCATCTAGGCCCTCAATTGTAATGTTTGTTTTTAAATCTTTATTCTAAAAGTTTACAATGCTGGTAAACTGATGAGCTAACTTTGCCAAGGAAGGGTTGTTTGATAAAATGATTGTGTGGGTGACATGTAGTTAGTGGAGGAGTCCTAGTCTGTTAGAGGAAGGAAGAAAGGTTATATAAGAGAAGGTTATATAAGAGGCTTATTGTAACAAATTCTTTTCTCCCAGTAAGATATCGTCTGCTTTGGGTGAACTTCGGCCCTCATAAATTTGTTTTTCAACGAGAACTTCCCAAGTGGTCATCCAACTTAGTTGTTTTCTATTCTGAGAATGGGTTATTCAGAGTTTGTGTATTTTTTAGACTTGTGGCTGTGTTTATTGTTCTTTTGGTTGTGTTGTATGTTTTGTGCCTGCTGAAGACTTCCACTGAAGCATGGAAACTCTTAAAGAATGGGAGTACAGTGCATCATAAACCATCTCCTAATGTGCTTATCATGTTTTTTACATGTATTTATAGGTTGAAAATGGAAAGGCTCAAGCAGCTAATTTCCCTTTTTGTACAATAGAGCCAAATGTAGGAATTGTTGCAGTTCCAGATCCTCGTCTAAATGTACTATCTAATCTCAGCAAATCCCAACGAGTAGTCCCAGCATCCATAGAATTTGTGGACATTGCTGGCTTAGTCAAAGGTGCTAGTCAAGGGGAGGTATCATTTCTTTTCCACTCAGTTTAATTTATTTCATTTATGGACAATGTCATTGCAAATGCAGGAGCAGAATCAATAAAGTTTTCCAGGGAGACACTAGCATGTTTATCTTTTAACAACTGCCATTTTTATCAATATTTTTTCTGACATGGGGGAATTTTTTTTCAACCTTTAGATGCATTGTTTCATGTTTGAAATTTTCATTTCATATCTTGTTTTGACTCTCGTTGTCTACTTTGATGTTACATTGCAGCTGGGGGTGCTGATTTATGTGATTTTTTTGTTTTGCTTTTTGCAGGGTTTAGGTAACAAATTTCTATCCCATATTCGTGAGGTGGACTCCATTCTTCAGGTAGTTGTTTCTTGATTTGCTAGAACTTAACTGTTTTTTTTTTCTGATTTTAAACATTTAATTTTAATCAATTAGTCACACTTGAGAACTATCCCAAACCGCAAAACCTTGAAAATGCCAGGTTCTAGACTGCTACTCTTCCTGCTGCATCTGCATTTGACTTAGCAAATACTGATTGATTTTTATTTCTCTTGTGATTCCCATATAATAATAATAATAATAATAATAATAAAATATGAGATAAAATTACAAAATAACTAGACATTCGAAAGATCTGTTAGCTCTCTCAAAATAACAAAGCGTTCAAGAGATCTACTAATTATCCCTTTAGATTACTTTTTTTCAAAGATAATTCTCATCGCTAATTTCAAATTTTTTCCTTTAATAAACAACATCTAAAGCATATTAAAAGACAGAATTTTGAAAGAAAATTATAATAAATGTACTCTCTTGAAACTCTATCACAAGTCTCCTCAATGCCTATTAATAGGGAACGGAGAAATGAATAAACTTTTTTCTCTCCAATGGAAAAATTATAAAAATATATATAAAGAGGATATGAATTTCTCCCTAGATAAAATGGGTTGAAATGATTACAAGTTACAGTAGCGCTATGCACTAGGATAGAGCCTTATTTCTGCAAATGAGTATGGTCTAAATTTCTCTCATTTCCCTGTAATCGATGTTCTACATTAGTCAATCTAACTTGCCTCCATTTACATTATGTTTGAATTTTTTGTTTATAGACTTTTTTATATCTGCCCTCCAAATTTTAGCAGTCACTCAAATGTTTTTTTAGTTTGTACATTTTGTGTTTGATACACTAACTATTTTGTAGGTTGTACGCTGTTTTGAGGATGATGATGTTGTTCATGTGAATGGGAGAGTTGATCCGAAAATGGATGTTGATGTAATCAACTTGGAGCTTATCTTCTCTGATCTGGACCAGGTAATCTGATAATTTTCTCAACAGTTCTCTGAGTTTATCAATATGGACCATGTGGAACTTTAAAGCTGTGTTATGCAGTAGCGGTCAATCAAGTTTTGCTGCCCCAAAAAATTATTCATCTAAATATAGTAGCTTGATACTTCGGTTGCACTTTAACTATATTCACAATTTCACTTATTTCTATGTTTTGTAAAACTTGACTATAACGTACAATGCATTGAGCTGTTGGCATTTTGATTGATGTCCAATACAATTTTCTATTACTTATCAAGGAAAAAGAATTCACTTTCTTAAGTTTAGTTTTTTTGTGTGAATAGCATATGAAAGTTAACAACATTTCGTAAAGTACTACACACCACATATATGGGGGGATACCCGTGTAGGTAGACTTTCTCCCTCATTTCCTCCACATTGACTATGTGCACAATGAACCCCTGGCCAGTGAGCTGGCATTTCCTGACTAGTTTCCAGACTGTCCAAGAAACGTAAAATATCCCCTGTATCTTTCATTTTGCTATTGTTGGACAGACGAACAACATGTGACCGATTGTTTAGCTAACAAATGGAATATATTCTGAGTTTTGAAAGTAGAAGGGTTTGGTTAAAGAAGGGTTTGGTTAAAGAAGAAAGAAAAGATTTCAATTGAAATAAAAAAAAATGTAAAAAAAGGAAAAATATTGTATTGTGCCAGATTGTAAAAATGCACCATCTTTGACTTCATTTTATTTCACAACTATTCTCCTTCTCAGAAACAATATTTTGTTTGTTCTTTTCTTATTTCATATGGCGTTCTGAAAATTGGTCTAAGAAATATTAGTTAATCTTATTGCACTTGAAAAACTACATTACGGCCACGTGTCTGCATCTAAATTTTTTAAAGAATGGGTATGAGTGCTTCTGATGTTCCCTGGATTTGATTTCACGTGTCTGCTTCCTCAGACACACACTTTTGAGTAAAATTGGCCTTGTTATATCAATTTAAGCAATTGGTTACTAATTCACTGTATTTTTCTCATGCTAGATCTTTTTCATTCTTTGCATCTATCTAACTCTTCATAAGAAAATCCTATTGAAGTGAAACTGATAAACTTAATTGTGCCCTTTAAGAGTTTCAGATTGAGAAGAGAATGGAAAAGCTCAAGAAAGGAAAGGCTAAGGATTCACAATCGAAGGTTAAGGTAAATGATTTTCTGTTCTTACCTTTGTGGCCCTGTTCTAAATGCCTACTGCCAAGTAAACTCAATATTTCTAGTACTACTGCAGTCATGGACTTTGTACTTTTATTATAGGAGGAAAGTGAATTGTTGGCCTTGGAAAGAATTCGACATGCTCTCATGGACGGAAAACCAGCTAGATCAGTAACTTTGACCGACTTTGAAAAGGATGCTGTGAAACATTTGTGCTTACTCACAATGAAACCGGTTATCTATGTGGCAAATGTTGCTGAATCTGATTTAGCTGAGCCTGGAACTAATCCTTTTGTTAGAGAACTTATGAATTTGGCATCAACATTGCAATATGGAATAGTGACAGTTTCGGCACAGGTTTGTGATAGGACCCCACAAATGAAAAACAACCAAAATATAGAATAAAATGAAAATTCGAAGAGCTTGTTTCCTCCCTAAACTTTTTATTCAATTTTTCCTTGATGCCCACTAATGTCTAACATCTTCGATATATAGAAAATATTTCATTTCTTCCATTAGTCATTCTCCCACTAACTTTATATTTCCATAACTAAATCACTTGTCTTCTCTTTTTTAAGGTCTTAATTCCACTTCTAACCCCCAACCCCCTTGGACTGGGCTTATCAGTTTGTTGGTCTTTGGTCTATCAAAATGGACAAAAAGTTCTATTGATGATCTTATCACTGAACGGTGGGGATTGTTAATGCAGGTTGAGTCTGAACTTTCAGAACTTCCATTTGAAGAGAGAGTGGAATTTTTGAAGTCTCTTGGTGTCAGTGAAAGTGGCCTAGGAAACCTTATCAGGGAAACATATAGCTTGCTAGGTCTACGAACTTACTTTACTTCAGGAGAGAAGGTGAAATGATGAGTCCAGTTTACCTTCATTCATTCTTGTTTCTTGTTTAATAAGAAATCATCATCACTAATGAAAGCTGGTTTTTTTAGTAGGAAACAAGAGCATGGACCATACATGCAGGTTAGTTTGGCTTAGTTTTATTTCAGAATATAAATTCATAAACACCTGGAGTCGTCTGCTTATACTCGTGGCCTGTACCTACTAGTATGTGTTTTTATTTATAATTTACCATGTCAAACGCACATACATTGTTTGGTTATGTATGTATTTGTTGCCCACATTTGTCTTAATGAAAACGCTGGAAGTAGTTGTGACCACCTTAAAAAAATGACATTACTAAACACTTCAATACCCATGATGTAACATTTTTTTAAGCAAATATGGGCCATAAGAAAAAACAAACCGTGTTTGAAGTACTTGAGCCCAATAACCTGCTCAACAAAGATGTTGTAATGTTAAAAAGTGTGTTCACAACTTCCTGTCGTTTCTCTAGACCTGATCTTTGGTTGCTGGATGAATAATTCACTGGAATGTTGATGAGATAAAAAAATGAAATCTCGTTTCTTAGTTATAGAGATGCATACACTCGAAGGAAGAAAAATTAGGAGGTACAATATACATGGGTTGTGGGGAATAATTGTAATTAGGGGATTGATGAAATGGTTAGTGGGAGTTACCTAGTGGGTGGGTTGTGTGAAAGAGAATTAACTATGAGAGGGATTTACAATGGGAAGGAGAGGCAACTAGGGATGTTTGTCAATTGTCAATTATTAATTATCAAAGAATGTTTCATCTATTTTATTGGAAATATTCTGAGCCTTTTACCAGACTTGAAGTTTTTAAAATATAGAGTTTTTTCGAAATTTGTGGTTATTCTTGTGTGTTATTTTACATTCAATTCAATGGTTCATACACCATGCAATAATTGGTGACCATTTGCCATATCGATATGAAATTTAATAGTTGTTGTTTATTCATGTGGTTTATTCTTTTCATGGTTTTAGGAATGACCGCACCGCAAGCTGCTGGAGTGATCCACTCTGACTTTGAGAAAGGTTTCATTCGAGCTGAAACGGTAATATTCACAAATAATACATTTGGATGCATTCATTTATTAGATTGTAATGTCGCTATAAAGTCATTTTACTGGGCAGTTTTGATCAAATACCCCTCCTAAGAATAATGGTTGCACAAGGTCACCTTCTGACATCCTTCTTGCTATTAACTCTCTCTTCATATGCATCCTCGTCAGCAAATGCATCTAAATCAGCATGACATGAATGAAGCTTCAACCATTTAAACATGTGAAATACACAATTAGAGTGCTATAATTGTATCACTCTAGTTGATTGACGAATGATTGAGTTGTTTTTACCAGGTGTCCTACAATGATTTTGTTGCTGCCGGCTCACTTGCTGCAGCAAGGGAGAAAGGGCTGGTAAGTTGATGTCTTTACTGTAAATTCTGTTGGGTTGTAGAGCATTGTTTGCCCATCATGTTGTACAGAAGCCAACTTGGATTGAAAAATTTTTCTTTTGACGTCAATAAACTTGTTTTTGTTTGCAGTTGAGATCAGAGGGTAAAGAATATATTGTACAAGAAGGAGATGTTATGCTATATCGGTTCAACGTCTAACGACGGCGACGGCGACGGCGACGGCTACTTACAGTGAAGCTGAATTCATGGTATCTTTTATCATAAAAGATTTCATTCATATTTCATCGAAGACATTAACTTCAAGCTAGCATTTAAATTTGAAAATATTTAGCTGTTCTGTGTTCTTAAACCAAATGACGAGGCAGTTATACCTATAAATTCTACAGATGTGCAAGAAAGAGTAGTATGAGGATGGTTTTTATGAATGTGAGATTATAATGTTGTTCTTGTGCACTAGGATGAACTTCTGGGATTTGAATTACTTTTATTTCAATTATTTTTTTTGGGGTGAAATTAAATGTTTGTTGTCAAAAAGTATTATGAAAATACATTAGATGTATCTTTTACAATGGTTTCTTTTATTGGCACTATCTTTGGGTAATGAATGAAGCATAACTTTAGAAATTATGAGAAATTTGATTATACATGCAGAGTGTGTTGCTTTATTATATGCTACTTTACATGTAGTTAGTTTAGTTAATTTTATGCTACTGTAGTTGAATTTATGTTACTTTAGACATAATTATTTTTACTACTTGTATATTATGACGATTTTTAAAAAAAACATTTATTTTGGAATTTGATGTTTTTAATTATTATGATAATTGAACACTAATTATTTACAGGGTATATAGCAATATAGATATTGAACCTGGGTGGTCTTGGCAATGGGCACCTCAAGTTTATCCGTACTAAATTTTATAGTTAAGCTTATTAGCAATAAATACATTCTTCGTACAAAAACTGTTAGTCGCACACCGGGTTGTGAACGTGGTGACGATGGCAGAGCCCTAACCACGAGAGAGTAAACAGATGGATGGCGATCACCGCCCGCGTGCTGTGAATAAGAATAAATTTTTGGGTTTAAAATTGAATAAGAATTTAGGTTTAAAACATAAAATTCACTTAGAATAAGAGTGTCCCCACTCGTCTTGAATTTAGCTACACCGACACAAATTTATCTAATTTCGTTTATTTATAAGTTTATTAAAAGAAAATATATTATTAAAGTAGTGGAGATTTTGTTTAACAAAATAATTCAAAAATACATTAACTATTTACTTTATATAGTTTTAAACCATGGAATCATGGAGTCATTAGAAAATTTGCTGTTAAAATATATTCGCTGACAAAATTATTCTTAAATTATGTTTAGTTAATAAAATAATTTTTTAAAAATATTTAATTTTTTAAAATATTATGTGTTACTGAATTCTGTAAATTTACGTGAAATCTCGTGAATGGAAGAGCCAAAAATACACTCTATTGCTGGAGCCCATGAGATAAGTGCAGAAGCTCGTCCCATGTATATGCGGCCGTCCACGTAAACGAGTTTTGAACGAAACCTGGACAATGAGTGCCTAGTTTAAGGAGTTTTGGTTAGTTACTCTAGTTTCAATTATAAAATTAATGAAACAAATAGAACTATCCAAAACTAAATTTGTGGACCAATGATATTAAGCCGCGTGTGGATAAATTTTGAAAAGACGTTGGGGAACGTGGAAGGAAGCGAAGAAGCGCGCCAATCTCTCGCCCCCTTTTTCTTGGAGCTGCGAATTCCCCGAAACGGGTGGCCTCTCTCTCTCTCTCTCTCTCTCTCTCTCTCTCTCTCCCAAGTGTTCCTGCTCCAGTTGGAAGAACCGTTCGCTTTGATCTATGCCAAATCCGGTAGAAGAAGCTTGCGCGATGCGAAAGAGCCAATCGATTTCTCAAGTTTCGTCTCGGACTTTTGGTTTTTCGATGCTGAAAGCATAGATTCGAAATCTGCGGTAACTGAGATCGTGAAGGTTTGAAATTGATTTGGATTTGTTTTTTTTTCTTCTGTGGAAAGGCGTTGAGAATTTTGATGAGAGACCAAAGTAGGAGAAGAAAGCAGCGGATGCATCTATGAAGAACGCTGGGGCACGCAATTCGCCGCCACACCACCTGATGCTGTTGTCGGTTTTCGACATTGTCGAGCTTCTTATTCTGGCGGTTTCCTCTCGATTCTTTCAGATGGAATGGCAGATCCTGCCAGTCATGGGAATCATGAGCGTGACATTGAGCAAGTCAGTGAGCTTTTTACTTTTGTTTTCATTTTCGCTATCTTTTTTTCTATGCTTCATTTTCCATAAGACTCAAGACTGTCAGAGTTCATTTGGATTTTTACAATGTTTTTTTTATCATTTGAATAAAAACATAAAACTTTTTTTTTTTTTTTTGTCTTTATTAAATTTGCTGCCCAAAACTAGGAAGGTTTCATTAATGTACAGATTTTTTTTTTCCTATAAATTCAAATCCTGGAAAATAGAGAAAAAATTGCATGTCAAAAGTTTTCTTTCAGGCTCGCTGATATTTCTACAGCTTAATATTTGACATTGTAGTTTGAAGAAGAAGATTCTATTGCGTGTTCGTAGAAAAGAGTGAGTGTTGATCCATCTTTTTTAAAATAAAGCAAAAGATAAATATTTTTAGTTAGATTCTTTAGGTGAAATGTTACAGTCAGACTGGTTTTGTTATTGATTGGATTTTGTGTACAATGTTCGTGTCAAAGTTGCATTTGTTTGACAAAATACCGATTCGCAAAATTTTGATTTTGCATAACATTGTCCCGGTGAAATTAAGAAAGTGGATTTGTTGACAAGAATAAAACCTGCCCTAAATTACCACATGCCTGGTTTAAATTCATTATTTCTTCTTTATCCACCTTTCTTGAATAAATAATATTACTTACTTTCTGATTTACATTCAGTTTTTCTTTTCTTGATGTGTTTTCCTCTTTCTGAAGGTACTTATTGCTTTAAAAAAAGGAACTCAGCTTATCAAGTATAGTCGAAAAGGAAAGCCTAAGTTTTGCCCATTCAGAGTTTCTCCGGTAAGTTATCTCTCAAATAAGGACAATTTGATGTAAATTAAGAATCACTTAGCTGCTTGTTTAAGCCAAGGAAAATAGGATGTTTACTTTGTGATAGGAAGTCATAAAAGAGTCACTTCTCTGTATTTTTTAGCACGATGGATGCAGAAGTCTAAGTATTGAGAAATTAAAAACTATAGCAATCATGGATGATGGTCATTACCGTTATCCCATTGGGATATTTGAGTTTCTAAAATGTTAGGATGAAGAAGATGATGACCTTGTCTCTATCATTTCTAGTAATGCAACGTGATTTTCCTATTGTTATATAGTTGATGATATAGATGATGTTTGGATTAACAAGATGCTATCTTTTTGTATTTTGTTTCACGAAGAGTTATTATATGATAGTGCTTATTAGATTCTCTATGATGATTTAATAAGAAAAGTTTTCAATTGCATTTACATGTCGCTAGTCAGCAGTTGGCTAGACATCAATTGAGAATTAATGCATCTAGACGGCTGTATGGGCATTTGTCACGAACAAGAGATAGAATTGTGATATTTTAAAGACTAACGTGAATTAATATGTGAGCAGATGTATATGGAATGGGATGAAAAGTTTACTTATTTGCTTTTTTTTATCACATATATTGAAGGGGTTATCTTTGAAGGTCTTTGAACTACTTTTTATTTTTTGAAGGTTTATTATTTTTTTAATCATATCCAATAAGAGTTTTTCAATTTTAGACAAAAATTAAGTAAAACTTTATTTTTCTTACTGTTTGTAATTTCCATGGATCAATTATCCACTATTTTACTTGTATTTCGCTGCCTCAACTACCCATCAATGTTTTATTTGAGAAATCTGTTGCACATTAGAGTTTTCTTTTTTTAAAAAACCATGCAGCAAAACCTACATTTATTGAAAACTATTGTACTCATTCTCGTTTTGGCATTAACTATGGAGCAAAACTTTTCATTTTGTTCATCTGGGAATTTATGTGATTGTCGAGGTTGTTATAGCATTACCTGTTGGATTTTTGTTCGTACAATCTTTTGTTTTGAATGTTTGCCACCACATTGGAATACAACTGATTTAACTATTCATTGGTTATCTGCAAAGCCTAAACCCTCTAAATTATATTAACCAAATACACGACAGATTTTAATTTTGATATGTATGAACAATCAGGATGAAACAACATTGATTTGGTACTCACATGGAGAAGAAAGAAATCTGAAGTTATCTTCCGTTGCACGAATTATCCCTGGACAAAGAACAGTGAGTTAAACTTTTTCTCTGTGCTATCACTAATGTATTACAGTAAAATTTACCATTGTTTGATGTGGAAAGTATTGAAGTATATCTTGGTTTTGTTAAGACCAGAAACATTGAGTTTTTATTCTCCTTTCAGGCTGTGTTTAGGAGATATTTACGCCCTGAGAAGGATTACTTGTCATTTTCACTTTTATACAAGAACGGTGAACGTTCACTTGATTTGGTTAGTAAAACTCGCATGTTTTCTTTTTGTGTTGTTTTAGGGTGAACTTGATTGCAAAATAAATAATTTGTCTCTTAATTTCAGATTTGCAAGGACAAAGCAGAGGCAGAGATCTGGTTTGCAGGTCTCAAGGCATTAATTTCATCTGGTCAACAACGTAGGCGTACTAAGAGTGAAATTTCATACGTGAGCTTTTTTTAATCACTTCTATAATTTTTTATTCAAGTTGTTCTGTTCATCAGCTCATGAATTTTGTGGCAGAGTCATTATTCTAATTTGCATGACTTTGTCAACTGGTTGTAGTCCATTTTCTCCAGGAATTTGACGTTCTTGAGAATTTTTGTGGGGATAAAAAAATTAAATATGATGTATAAGACTAAGTATGTAGTAGTTTTTTTTCGCTTCGGTGAGAATACATGAGTCAGACTCCTATAATTTGTCATTTGACTCAGTTAAGTTGTCCTGTTAATAAGCTCATGCATTTTGCGGCAGCATCAGCATCAATATTCTAATTTGCATGACTTTGTAAACTTTTTGTAGTCCATTTTTTCAATGAATTGAATGTTCTCGAGAGTTTGCACGAGGATAAAAAAAAGAAGCAGGAGTGATAGGACTAGGTAACGATTATTTTTTTGGCTTTGGCAGGAAAGATTTTCTAAACTTCGAAGAAAATTGCACACATTAATCTGCCCTCTCTTAAATGTCCTGAGATAAATTTTACAGGTGAACCATAAATAATGTTAGAAGGCTGCCTAATATTTCGACAAAAAACTTCAGTCAAATGAGTTTCCACAAGCATGTCGATGGTCATTTTGTTTTTATGCAGCTGTCCGTTAATATTTTATGTGTTTATATGTGCTTAAATCAAAATTTTCAGCAGGATGGTACTGAATCGCAAAATGGTCGTCCATTTGGTGCAAGTTTAGATTTCACTTCGAGCATAATTCGTGGAAGAGAGTCTGTTGATTTAAGTTCTAGCGAATCTCCGCTGAATTTTGCAAGCTCAGATGTGGGTTCAGAACGTGTAAGTATGCAACTAAGAGCAAGTACTGGAGATGGTTTTCGTATAAGTGTATCAAGCACTCCAAGCTGTTCAAGTGGTGGATCTGGACCTGATGATATTGAATCACTAGGTGATGTGTATGTATGGGGTGAGATTTGGTCTGACACCGTACCTGATGGGTCTTCGAGTACCATCCCTGCAAAATCTGATTTTCTGACACCTAGACTCTTAGAGTCCAATGTTGTTCTTGATGTTCATCAAATAGCCTGTGGTGCCCGACATGTTGCTCTTGTGACTAGGCAGGGTGAAGTTTTCACTTGGGGAGAGGAATCTGGGGGTAGACTTGGTCATGGGAGTGATAGAAATCTCACTACCCCCCATCTTGTCGAGTTTCTAGCAGTTAATAATGTAGATTTTGTTGCATGTGGTTATTACCATACATGTGCTGTATCTAATTTGGGAGATTTATTCACTTGGGGTGATGGCACCCATAATGCTGGACTTCTTGGCCATGGAACCGATGTTAGTCACTGGATTCCAAAAAGAGTCTCTGGTCCTTTGGAAGGACTTCAAGTTTTGTCCATCGCATGTGGCACATGGCATTCAGCCTTAGCAACATCCAACGGAAAACTATTCACATTTGGTGATGGAACATATGGTGTTTTGGGCCATGGAGATAGGGAGAGCGTTCCATATCCTAGGGAGGTTCAATCATTGAACGGACTTAAGACTATAAAAGTAGCATGTGGAGTATGGCATACTGCTGCTATTGTAGAGGTTATGGGCCAGACTGGTTCAAATGTTTCATCTAGAAAGTTGTTCACTTGGGGAGATGGTGATAAATTTCGTTTGGGTCATGGAAGCAAAGAAACCTATCTTCTTCCCACATGCGTGTCTTCTCTCATAGATTACAACTTTCACCAGATAGCCTGTGGCCACACTATGACTATTGCGCTTACCACATCCGGTCATGTGTTTACGATGGGTGGGACTGCATATGGTCAGCTAGGTAACCCGAGTTCAGATGGAGTTGTACCCTGCTTGGTCCAGGATAGATTAGTAGGAGAATATGTTGAAGAAATATCATGTGGGGATTTTCATGTGGCTGTCCTCACATCAAGAAGTGAAGTATACACTTGGGGAAAAGGTGAAAATGGAAGATTAGGACATGGGGACACAGTGGATAGGAAGGCTCCGTTTCTTGTAGAAGCACTGAAAGATAGACATGTGAAAAGTGTATCTTGTGGATCAAATTTCACTGCAAGTATATGCATTCATAAGTGGGTTTGTGGAGCAGACCAATCTGTTTGTTCAGGCTGTAGACAAGCATTTGGATTCACCCGGAAGAGGCATAACTGTTATAATTGTGGACTTGTGCACTGTAATGGTTGTAGCTCCAAAAAAGCATTGAAAGCTGCATTAGCTCCAACTCCAGGCAAACCACATCGTGTTTGCGATTCTTGCTATACAAAACTTAAAGCTGCTGAGGCTGGTCATGGTTCTGCGGTCAGCAGAAAGGTTACTGTACCTCGTCGTTCAGTAGATTACAAGGAAAGACCAGATAAAGAGGTAAGGTCGTCGAGACTTCTGTTGTCTCCCACCACAGAGCCTGTCAAATACCTTGAGATTAAATCTAGAAAGCATGAGACCAGATCAGATTCTCCTTCTATGGTCCGAGCTTCGCAAGTTCCAGCACTCCAGCAACTGAAAGATATTGCATTTCCTAGTTCGTTGAGCGCTCTTCAAAGTGCATTGAAGCCTTCAATGGTAACACCGGCCCAGCCACTTGCTCCCTCAAGACCTGTGTCACCATACTCAAGGAGACCGAGCCCTCCACGCTCGGCTAGTCCTGTTTTCTCCAGGAGTGTAATTGATAATCTCAAGAAGTCAAATGAGGTTTTGACTCAGGAAGTGTCAAAGCTTCAAAACCATGTATGTCTTCTCTAGTCTGTACTTTACGTAATTCCGTTGTGTACTTTTAGAGATGAATATATTTTGAGGTAGTACCATTAGTAGTGAAGGTTTATTCTTAAAAGTCTTCTTTTCTAGATTAAAACTCTAAAGCAGAAGAATGAGCTTCAAGATGCTGAAATTCGGAGACTAGACAGAAATGCCCGAGAAGCTGCTTCATTAGCTGAAGAAGAATCCTCAAAATCCAAAATAGCAAAGGAGCTAGTCAAGTCGATAGCGGATCAGGTATATTTCATCAATTCTTGCTGCCTCAAAGTCCAGAGCTTGCTTCCTTGACAAAACAAATATCAGGGGACTTTTGCGCATTTTAAATGAAAGATAAATATTGTTTCAAGGCAGAAGGCATTGAAAACAGTTAAATGATTTTGAAAGCTCGTCGCAGCATCTCGTCGATTATTTTTTTAATACCCTCTTGAATTAATTAGAAGATGTAATCAATCAGTTAATTAACATGTATAAATGTATGCTCTTTTTTTTTATTTAGTTGAAAGAGATAACAGAGAAGCTGCCCTCAGAGATTTCTGAAAGTGAAACTTTTAAAACATTGCATGCTCAAGCGGAAGTGTTTCTAAAGATGAACAGAGCATCTGGAACTTTCTCTCCACCTGCCACCTTTGAAACTGACCATCAAAA
Source organism: Begonia peltatifolia (assembly GCA_022433055.1). Taxonomy (NCBI): domain Eukaryota; kingdom Viridiplantae; phylum Streptophyta; class Magnoliopsida; order Cucurbitales; family Begoniaceae; genus Begonia; species Begonia peltatifolia. The sequence continues at coordinate 2,971,158 of CM039527.1, forward strand.
TACTCCAACCAATATCATTGGCCACTCAGTTGATGAGTCAATCAAACGAATGGATATTCATTTGAACTTTCAGGAAGACAAGAGAGCTGATGCAAATATCAGACAACCTACTCCCCCACACAGCCCAGACAATGGTTCAAGATCACCTGAATCTGCAACATTGAAGGATGGCGAGCGGCAAGTCATTGAACAGTTTGAACCTGGCGTTTACGTAACATTGGTTGTCCTTAATAATGGTACGAAGATTTTCAAGCGTGTCAGATTCAGGTATTCCAGGTTCATTGCTGTTTTGCAATATTTTAATTTAATGTTTTAGTAGAATTGAAGGGAATGAAAATATGTACTCATTAGGGTAAACTATAGTTTGTCCATGCAAAATGAGGGATGGACACTTAAATCCAAAACATTTAGTGGCGATAAAACAAAAAATGAAAAATCTAATTCATCGCATTTTAGAACCTGCATCTTAACCTGTTAAATTGCCATAGGTTATGCTTACGTGCCAGTCAAATGGGGCTGAGACATGTAATCCCAAATCAGTTTTCTTCCTCATTTTCACAAATTTGACTGGATCTTGCAATTAGGCTCAAATTCATGAAAGAAAAGGGAAGAGAAAATATGTAAATCGCAGGATACTAGATCAAAGTGGTGTAAATGAGAACGAAAAATGATCTTAGAATGCATGTCTCAACCCCACTTATGCAACACGTAAGCATAGTTGTCAAAAATTTAATGGGGTAAAGATGGAGATGATACAATGCAAATAATTAGTGAGGTCAAAGCTTATTTTGTCGCAACTATAAGTTTGTTATATTTAATGTGAAACCACCATATCATCGTGGTGGTAAGTGTTACTTTTCCCTGATCATAATAATACTCATGGAAATGGGTTCTGGTGTATCTCACAAAATTTGTTCTTCTTCATAATTCTAATTGCGTCGTATTACTTGCCTTACCTCTACATTTGTCTCCATTTTCAGTAAACGAAAGTTTGCTGAGCACCAGGCAGAAGACTGGTGGAATAGAAATAAAGACATGTTGCTAAGGAGATACAGCCCAACAATGACGAGTTCTACTCCAAAGGATTCACCTAAGGCACCGCCGACTGAGGAAGCTAACGAGGCAGCCTCATCGTCCCAAACATAGTTCAACAACTCAATCACTGTGATCTCCAAAATTTATATATATCAAGGTGATGTTTTAGGCTAATATACTCACTTTGAATGGCATTATCTAGGTAGAGCTTGCTCTACTATAACTTTACTGAATTTATACTTTACAATCATTTAGACATGTCTTTTCAGAAGAAAGCACATCGCCAAATCTTCGGGCAATAAAGATAGGCCAAACTCCAGGTTTCCAAATGGAGTGGCGTAGAAATGTAATGACAGCCTTAAAATGTGAGTTTTATTTTATAATCTCATAATTGTCATTCTTTTTGTAAAGTTAATTGAAACCAATAGTCAGCAGTGGTTGATGTACAGTAGAATTCTTCGCTCCCATAGGTCGTAATCCATCACTTTACGAGGCTGAATTCTCATACTTTGAGCTGTAATTTGATCTTGTCTTACGACGGAAATGATTAATAACACATTTTTTAGTCAACTACAATCTACATTTCAAGTCGATGAGGTAGAGTTTTTACAGCCAGACAGATGTAGCTAATCAGAGCCTCCAAGCCACAGGTCTTTTCTTTCTGGATAAAAATATTGATAATTCATTGGGGATTGATGATTGACTGTTTTGTGCTACGATTTTAATTTTCTTAATGATTTGTTTTCCCTTGAATTCAATACTTCATTGTATGCAAGATGTCATAAAACACTAGTCTATCTCTTTCTCATGTCTAATTTTGCATGAGCCAGTTTTAAAAAGAGTAAAAGAATTTGTATGATATTATACAATGAATTTGTAGTTGACTAGACTAGCTGTAGCTTAAATGTTCGAGATAATTTTGATATGTTTCTCCGTGTATGCATAGAGAGAGCGAGTGTATGACGTGGACATATGGTTGATCGTGTCGAGCTTAAGTGGGTCGTTAATGAAATTTTGCAGCATGATTTAATTTGTTGACGATATAAATTCATAATTTCTTTTGAGTCATTAACAAACGCGTATACTCTTTAAATCCATAATTTAATTTGTATTTTATTTTATTATGGTAAATTTTCTCATACACTTGAACTTTTGTTTGAGATTGTATAAATGTTAACATTTATCTAAATTTTTAAACGCCTTGTGCACTTTTCTCTTTCTCGTTTTTTTTTTTCTTGATTCTATAATCGCAACTCATATAATTTCTCCGTCTTTAACGATTTCTTATGACTGAATAAGAAACTTATTTTTGGACACAAAACATATAAACATTTAAATGGAATTTGATATATGCATTAACATTTCAACAAATACAAAATTTATATACGACCCATGATTCATTTTGTCTGAATAATTAGTTAAAGATAACAAGTGTTGTAACCATAATTAGTATTTTTCAATATACTTTATATATATAATTATATATATATATATATATATAAAATTATATAAATATCTGTGTGTGAGTCATTTAAAAGATCGCACCAAAAATGGAGACGGTGAACTACAGTGACACATGAAGTGCTCAGCTGTATTTATATCAGAGGTTAAACATCTCCCATTCTTCGTCTAATTTCACCTTCCCCAAGGGCAAGGGTTTACCTTAGTGTTGTGCCTCTTCAACTTCACTGCTTAACCATGCCCAAACCCAGCCGAGGTCGTCGTTCCCCTCCCTCCAGGTCTTTATCCGGCTCCTCATCTCGTTCGCGCTCCATTTCTGGCTCTGCCTCCCACTCTGGCTCTTCTCGTTCCCGCTCCATTTCTTCCTCTTCTTCTACGTCACGGAGTGTCAGGTCTAATAGCCGAAGCCGAAGCCGAAGCCGAAGCCACAGCGAAAAATGTATGTTTGTCTCGGTTCCTTGTAGTCGAAAGAGAATGATTACAAATTACAAGTATTAGAAAATTTCCTCTCTAGTTTATCTTCTGTTTTTGAGAACACAATCATAGTTTTTTTTACCGTCAGAAGCTACCCGAAACATTTTGGTTAATTTAGTGTTCTACTTTCTTTTATGCTTTTTCGCTATTTGTCGTCGGATGTCAAGTAGAAGTCGTTCCATCATATATATGGAATTATTGTTATCATTATATTGACAGTGATGGAGTTTAGTGCTTGAATCGACTTATAGTTTTGACTGAATAAATGTGTTGATAGAAGGTTTCAAAATGCCATTTTATTTAGCTGATGACTGACATCAACTGGCAACCTTCGTCCAATCTTTTCTGTTTTATAAGTTCTGCTGAAGTAGCAAAAGACGAGGTCGTTCTTCACCACAACCTGTCAAGCGAACTTCTCCCCCTAGGTAAATGAAATTTTGAACTCGTTGGTTTGATCACAACTTTCTATTTGTATCTACGTGATATGTACATAATTGTATCATGATTCTCAATACAATTTTTTCTTTTTCATTCCAGCGATGTTTTAGTAGGGGTATTAACAACATTTTGTTTAGGAATTTTATGTCATGCCTCATCTATCTTTGTGATTTCCTTTGTTCTCTATATCCATTAATAAGTTGCTTATTTTTCAATGTCTGATAATGATTTCAGGAAACCTCCTCCAGTACACGAGTCACTTACCCTCCATATTGATGCACTCAGCCGCAATGTCCACGATGGCTACCTTCTAGAAATATTCAGTATGCTTTTCTTAATCATATACAAATCTATTACTGTTTCTATTAATTTTAGCACTACTGGCCAAAAAAAAAAGTGTAACTTTATTCTAAGTACAACATGTAATTCAACACATGCCTATGATTGAAAAATTGTATTTACACAAAAGTTTTGGAGTCTATGTTTTTTCTTACAAAAAAAGGTTTTGTTAGCATTAGTTCCTTCGAAATTTGTATTCTGTAAGCTTTCATATTACTCAGTGATTAGGATAGATTTGGAACCGACTTTCAAGATAAGGTATAAATATGGTACATAAACAATTTTCATATCAGAAGTAAAACTGCCATCATTTATGTAAATGAGTTGAAATTTTTGTTGAAATATAGAAATAAGTTGTTCTCAAAATTAATACACGATGAAGTTGAAAGAGAAAATTCTGACACCTAATATCTTAGAATTTTTTTCATGAAGTGTTAACATTTAAAGCAAAATATGAAAGTTGGATTTTCGATGGTAACTCTTGGAGTAGGAGGTAAAGTGAGTCTCATTATGTAGTGACTGTTGACTATTGTCATGGTGATTTATGCTCTTATTGCTCTATCTTCTTTAACTTTAGGTAACTTTGAAGAAGTTGTCAATGTTGAGCTGGCACTGGATCGTAAAGTGAGTTTTTCTCTAAATCCTGGACATGAAATTATGTATGCATGCTACAATTAATATTACCGATTTTTTTTGTCTTTAGATTAATCTTCCCAAAGGTTATGGATATGTTGAGTTCAAAACAAGAGTTAATGCTGAAAAGGCTCAACTCTACATGGATGGTGTACATTTTACTATTACTTGCATATAGAATTTAGTTGATAAAATAAATAGTGCTATAATTTAGATCATTGTTATCAATGCTTTGCAGCAGAAATTGATGGAAACATTGTTCGTGCAAGGTTCACATTACCTCCAAGACAAAAGGTTTCTACCCTTGCAGGAGTTACAGCAGCAGTTCCAAAGCCAGATGGCCCTACACCTGAAAATGTTGGTGCTGAGCTTGAGATGGATGGATCAAAGCGGAAAAGAGAACGTAGATTTCTTGTACAATGCTTAGCACTAGTATAGAAGCCTTTTCTATTGTATAAGCATTTTATCTATTTCTATGACATAATATTTTATTGCAGATAAAAATATTGGTGATATCATATTCACCTCGCCGTAAACCTGCCTCGCCTAGAAGGCAGTCCCCATTACATCGCAGGGGTGAATCTCCAAGGCGGCAATTAAATTCATCCCTAGGTCGTGCTGAGTTGCCTCCTCATAACAGAAGAGAATCTCCCTATCGTCGTAACACTTCTCCTAGAAGGAAGCCCATATCACCTATGAAGAGTCGTTCTCTGTCATCTTTGCCTAGGCATAGATCCCCTGTGAGGTTAGTTTTTTGAATGATTGTTGCATTTGCATGATTATTGTTCAAGTAATTATTTCTTTAATAGGATGACTCCGAAAAGAGTTTGTGGTAGCCCCGTTCGAAGACGCTCTCCTCTTCCCATAAGGCGCCGGTAGTCCATTGCTTTCTTTTTTGATAAAGGGAAAGAAAAGTGCACCTTACACGTTCAAACAAGGCATCTCCCCATTAAACTGATAGTTCTCTTTGAAATATTCGTCTTACTATTAGGAAATAATCATAATGGTATTTTGGTAATTATATATATTTTTTTAGTTGCAATGCTATATTTGCATTTATTGATGCGAATAGAAATCCATTACAATAAATAAACGAAAATTACAAGAAAACGAATCTTAAAATTAATCACCAATCTTAGCAACAATGCTAGATTCAGAAATTTTAATGATCTACCAAGAACATTTCTTCATCAATGATCATAATAGCAATCTCTTATTTTACAATTGTTATGAAATAATCATAGAGGTATTTTGATAATTATAATTTTTTGTTAGTTTCATAGGAAGTTATGAAGGTAGTTAGAATTAATAAGAGAGGATTATCAAAAATAGGAAAGAGGAGTGCGAAATAGGAGGTTATTATTAAGATTATTGATGAAAAAATATTCTTGGTAGATCATTAGTGTTCGAATCTAGCATTGTTGTTAAGATTTGTGGTTAATTTTAGGATTCGATTCTTGTAATTTTCGTTTATTTGGTATAATGGATTTTTATTGCCATCAATGGTATCAGAGCCAATCCAACCCTGCTGGACTGGAAAGGATGACAACAATCTTGGCAAGGGTGAAGGAAAAACTCTAACACATTCAGCAAGGATTCATCGAGTGGAATTTCATGCGGATAGAATATCAAAAATCATTTGAAAAATCCAGTGGGAAGGGGAATGGTGTTGTGCTATACAAGGACTAGGAAAATGAGGAACTGTTTTTTGAAGACTCTATGCAAGATCAACAATGGGTTGACCAATCACCAGGAAAAGACGACATGGAATTAGAGCAAAATGCAAAACGTTTTACTATGCCGTACAAGTGGAAAGAGGCAGATTAGGGATTTCAAAATGAAGGGCTAGAAGAAACTTCGAATCGGGCCGTTGCACGACGACTTACAGACCAAGTTTATCCCTCTCGTACGGAGGAAAGGCAACGCGTGGAGAGATCTTTGCCTTCTAGCCATGAAGGTTTGCTATCGTCAGGAAAACATCGCCTACTTCCAAGGGAGAGGATCGTTGGACGCCGAATTGTGGAAGGCCGCCCAATTGGAAGTCGCCAGAGGACAGACAGGTGTTCAGACCACCGGAGGAAAGAGACTCTCAAGGTCAGGCGGAGCAGCACCACCGCCGAGTGGAGGAGACTGTCTTTGTCTTGCAAGATCCTTCCACTCTGCAATGGTTTCCAACAGCAGTGAGAGGTGGGCAGTTTGCGGCAGTTCTCTTTCAGCCATAAGGGTAACACGTGCGACGTGAAGAAGACAATATATTTTGGAGGGTCAGATTTATGCTCTAATTCATATATTTTTGCCTAGGAAATGTCACACCTTCAGTCACAAAGATGGTTGGGCAGGGCTGAAAATATGCTTACCGGAGAAGGATTTTTTTTTCTTAGGTTGGATTGAACCTATAACAAAGGAGAAGGACAATTTTCTACTCAGCCATGTTGAAAACTTGATGGAGAAGAGTTTTTTTTTTTATTTGGGTGATACTGGCACAATCCAAGCTATACAAAGAAATTTTGTGGGGTAGATTCTAAACGAGGTGGATTGGACTATGGAAGCAAACATACACTATCTTACGGGCTTGAAATCAGATCACCTTGTGGGATGAGACGAAAATTATTTTGCATGGACCATGGAGAAGCCGTACGACTTAGGACCTTGAGGACAAAGTCAATTTCAAGGGGGGAGTATTGTTAGGAAATAATTATAGGGGTACTTTTAGTAATTACAGTTTTTGTTAGCTTTTTGTAAAGTCATGGGAGAAGTTAGAGTTAGTCACAGTAAATAGGAACTAATCTTGGTGCGAAGGTATTTTGATATTTGAAAATTTGGGAAACTAATGAAACACCTATCTCCACATGATATTCAACTGTCAGCTACAAATGTATTCTTCATTTAAGTATGAAGCAAATTTACTGGAAATGAAAAAAAAAGTTAATTAAGGATTCCCTAGTGTGAAAACAAATAGATGAGAACATAAGAAACGAAAGAGGGTTGTATGCTTTACCCTAGCTTGTTATTTGTTAGATGTCCTTAATAAGTTTTTTCCCTTCCTGCTTGATAGAAGATGTATCTCTGAATAGGGTAAGTATATACCTGTGCTCAGCTATTCTTGTAGTTTTTAATACTCATAACATATTTATTAATATCAGTAGTCATTCCCTGCTAAAAGTGTCGTTTTTCTTAGGTGACCTGCTAGACGGGCTCGTAATCCTCCCAGAAGGTCTCCAATTTCTCGTAGACATAGTCGTTCTCGTGTTCGAAGGCCTGCTCTCTCTAATTCGCAATCTATCTCACCCCGAAGGTACGTGTTCGAAGGCCTGCTCTCTCTAATTCGCAATCTATCTCACCCCGAAGGTACATCAATTTACCAAAAGAGTTTAGGATTTAGGACAGGCGATTCCATAGTGATAAAATGTTTGCTGTTTGTTTTTTTTTTTATATTGAAGATTGTAACATGCTTTCGTATAAAGTTAAAATGTATGTATATGTTCTTTTTTGTGCTTATCTTTAATTTTTTGAGAAATTGTGTAGATAATTAGGGAATCACACGACGGAATAAAAATTTAGGATGAAGAAGTATCATTTAATTGTCTTCTAAAATTTTTTAGATGATATTTTAATTATATATTTTTGTATTATTTAAATGTTAATTATGAGAGAAGATTGAGATTCATGTTTTAGGAAAATATTATACATGGAGAGTATGTAGACCTCTGGAATGTATGCATTATCTTTGAAAGTTTGTTTAGTTTTTTAGTAGGGTTCTACCAGTTCAGAACATACCATCATGGTGTGTTCAGAGTGATTGTTTTATCTCATTCTAGAGCTGGACGGTCATTTATTTGTTTTCCTTTTTTAAGATAAGTGCAAGTGAAAATGATATTAGACCTAGCTAAAGGAACAATTTACAAAATAAAAGGCAGGTTTGAATAGAAAATTTAAGACCAGAAATCTTTCCCCATATTCCTGGAAATCTATGTTAACTTCTTTTTTTCTCTTACATTTAAAAAAAAAATCCCTTAAAACCCCAAAGTTTGATTGCTTGTTATCAAAATATCTATTTTATTAACATCCCCCAAATGTAACAGGGCAACATAAATGCTTATCATAGCTTTAGTGGTTTTTTTTTCATCTTTTGGTTGGATAAATTTTTTCTTGGCAACTAAAGGTGCGCATGAGTTTAATCCCATTGTTAATAATTAATTATTCATTTTAAAAAAGAATGCAAGTGTTTTAATAGATTGTTCTCTCTTCATCAAAAACTCATTGCTTATTGTAATTAGAAATGATATCTTGATACTTCTTGATGCAGTACAAAATTCCTAAATTTATTTATTTGATATTATTATATATTTATTTCTTATTAATTAAAATTTTTATTTTCTAATTAGTTATTTTTTAATATTAGATTATTATTAAGATTTCTATTTCCTTATTAGTTATTTCTAAATATTTGATTTTTTTTTATCTGTTATTTCCTTAAATTATTAGTTATAATTCTGTTTAAAGACTCAAAGTTGATTTGTGTTGGCTTATTTGTAAAGAAATGTTTTCAACATTTACGTTGCGGGCTAAATTTGTTTGTATGTGGTAGCTTAGATGATTATTAATTTACCGATAATGCTTAATGTCTTTGAAGTTTTCCTTTAACATATCTATGCTTAAGTGGTATGTGCTTGTTAACTGCAGAGGTCGAGGCCTAGCTGCACGACGTGGGAGGTCATTATCTTCCTCCAAATCTCCTATTCGACGCAAGGTTTGTGGTTCATTACTCAATTCAGAAGATTTTTCTCTCTTTATTCTGACAATTTTATGATTATTACAGCTGCCAAGAAAGGTATCTCGCAGTCCTAGAAGGTAATAGGTTTTTATACTTTTAAATTTATAATTTGTGGATTATGGTTGTTTGTTTATTTAATTCCAAATTTCTACTTACAATGACTACACATTTTTTAGATTTGCCAGCATCGGCATGATAATTCATGTAACATATAGTTTGTAATTCCTTTTAAATTTTCTTTTTAAAAATATCAACTGCTTTTCTGTGTCTTACTTTATGTCACCTGTGAAAGGTATTTTTCTCTCACATTGACCTTGTGATTTTTGTTTTTCAAATGTATTAATGAATGGTGAGTTTTTGGTACTGCAAATTCCAATTTTTGATTTCCATATGGTATGTTTAATCACTTGTGTCAAAATAATCTACTCTGACAATGCATATCATGCAATGTGAATGATTTATAAATCTGGCTTCGATTTACATCTCAAAGTCTATTATTATTTTTTGTAGTAAATTAAACTCGTGATTATGATGAACAACATCATCCATGCAATGAGGACAAAAAGTTCCAATCGTGAGATAGTCTTCAGAAAGAGAGTTTCTGTTTCACTAGTAATAATTGAGATGCTAATGTCTAACCAGGCTTTTAATGGTTTATAGTCAATGAAGATCGACCATGGAGTTTTAATCTCATGGTTTGTTTTCCCCCTCTTCCCATCTTATGTAAAGGTTATTTATGTGCAGGCCTATGAGAGGAGGGAGCAGTAGCAGCTCCTCCCCACCTCGCAGGCCATAGGTATTCGCACCTCTCCCTCTCTCCCTCTCTCCCTCTCTCTCTCTCTGCTTGAGGTACTGTGTAAAGCTTTTAACTTGGGAAAACAACTTGAGGTACTGTGTAAAGCTTTTAACTTGGGAAAACAAAATGTAGGCTTCTTATTTGCAGCTAATTATTATGGATTTAAATTTTGTTGTAGTTTTTTGGTCATGGATAATTCTACACCTTTTCTGGACTTAATTTTCTCATTCTGATCCAGTATCTTAGAATCTCATGGATTTAATTTTCATTTGTAAGTACTTTTGTTGTTTAAATTCTACACACATTTCTGCTTTAAATCTTGCTTAATTATGTAAATTTCTTAACAGTTTTTCATCTATGTGAATGGTAAGAGTACTCTTATTCATCAAGTCGAAGGTAAGTATGTGATGTGTCAATAAATCAAGCCCCACCCTCCCCGCCATGACCGTCACTGATCACTTGTCTGATCAAGATTAAATAAATCTGAAGGTTGCATTTGCTTACTGTCGCAATTACAAGTACCGAGACAAAATTCATTAAATAAAAGACTATCAAAATTCTCAAGTGAAAATTTCGAGAGTTCAATAACTTCCTTTATCCACTTATTTGCAGTTTGAAAAGCACTTATCCTACAATGGTAATGTACTTTTTTTAAGAAATTATTCACAATAGTCTAGGTTCGTCATTTTGCTGAAGGTGGTCAGGTGGGATCCCACCTTGGCCTTGTACTTGATCTACACCCTATTTTGAATGAAAGGTCAAATTGCAAGTTTTATCCAATGAACCGAAGGCTGGTAGACCAATCGCATTGATTTTTTTTTTTTAATAAAATGCAACCAGGGGCGCGCTGGACATATAGCACCACAGTACCAAAGGTTATGCTTGTCTATACGTTTATTTGAGGCCATGCGTCCGACATGTTCAACTCCAAAAAAGAAACCCTGGCCTGAACCGGTGCGGGTCTCGATCAAAGTCCAAGCTAACCAAGTCTCGATCAAACCTGGGCCTGATAGGTATGGCTTGGACTTTGATCGAGGTCCGACCTGAGCCTGAATTTTATTGATCAGGCAGGCCCGATCTGGTCACCAAGCCTAACAATTGACCTAAAATTGCTAGAACAATTCCCAGCCTCAACTAAAGAAGTGGAACAACTGTTTTTTCGTTCCCATTTAATTATATTGTCTAAATTTTGTTCATCAGTACAAATATAGCTTAAGTCAACCAAAAAGAGATGATAATGGACTAAGCTGAATCTATCTAACTAATTTTAAAATTAATGATATAAATTTAGCCCGCGAGGAAATGAAGGGAAAGAATCCACCAGTGAACAAATGAAAAGCTCATTCTAACTTTCTTTGAACCACGCTTTACCACCCAATGGGGCGATACACAATACTGCCCCAAAATTAAGCTGTTAGAGTAGTTTATGCGAATTAACTCAGAGACATTCTCTACCTTTATTTATCAGTGTAAAATTGCATCAGCAGTTCTAAATAAGAACTGTAAGAAATTATAGGGAATACTTTTTCAACTGACACCATACCGTTGCCTTTCTTTAGTCGGTTAAGTTATTAATGTCGTTCAGGTATCTTTCAGGCCAACATTAAATTTGGCAATGAAAAACCCAATTGTATCGAGAGGTGACGAAGGATCGAACCTCTGAACAACTTCACCAGGTCTCAACCATTCCCTGCACAAACAAGATCTCAACTGTCAAATTTTGTTACTTCAATGAAAAGAATGAATGCTTTATAAGAACCCCGGAAACTTGGTCATGCCATTTTAGAAGAAAACACAAGAATTTAGAGCTATCAATCGTGATCAAATTTGATCAAGTATCTACATTATACAGCAACATCAGAGGGAAAAAAATTAAATTATAAAACTACAGAAGGCACACATTAAACAACTTACTCGACTGAACCATCAGAGAATTTATAGTGACCAACAAGGCCAGGTCCTCCAATTTGCGGGTCCTGAGTTGACCATAAGCTCGCAAGGTGAGTTAATTCACACACTATATAAACTACTAATCTGTAAAGATATCAAGAACACAAGCCTATCTGAATAATCGCAGAAGCATCTTTGTAAACATAGTTTTACAATGGAAGAAGAATGGTTTTGCAGATAAAGATGCCACCCACCAAGATAAAAAAATTTTGCAGGCTTAAGATACTGAGCAGAATATGTCAAGGAAAAGTAGGATATAAGATCATTCATATTCTCCAGCAAGTCACAAAAATAAGAAAAAATTGCCTTCTAGGAATAGATTCAGCCCAGTTGAAAAATATTCTTAATAGTGATTCCACCTAACAGGTTTTTCAACTGAAAAGATTGAGATTTTGAGACAACCAGCGAGACAATACCTCTACTTACGTTTAAAATCTTATAATTTTAGTTAAGCCCATTGAAAATATTTGAAACTTTTACACTAATGAAAATAAACGATTGCTTTTTGAAGATAGAAATAGATAAAAATGTACTAGCTTATATTCAAGAAGTAAAAGAGACGTTGAACATGCTTATTCTCCAACTGTTTCATATTTTGATAGCAACTTTACAATTGCTTTATGAATCAATGATATCAGTCATTTCACTGTCAAATACTAGGAAAGAAGACATCTTTTTTTAGGCACTCCAATTAAAAAGAAGTGAAAGAAAAAAGAAGAAAACATTGGAATCCAAACCTGCGTTGCTAGGGACAGGAATGTATATGTATCCAATGCATAGCGAACCAATGCTTCATTCTCACCAGGATTTATTGTACACCTACAAACAAACATAGTGGGTCCGACTGTAAATGGAAGTTCTCAACATATTCACTTACGACAAAGAATGTGGAAAAAAAATACAACTGCTAATTCATAAAAGTTCTTATATGCTGAGAACATGATATATAATAAGGCAGCAAAGTCACGGAAACAAAATTACAAAACATAGTCCCACAAGCAAATAGAAACATTATTTCAAAATATATGGATGCAGATAACCATGATATAACAGTGAATTTGTCAACCGTGATAATTTGAACAATAAGAATAATTTGCATCTAAAATGTAATTCTGAAATGCATACGATATGCAGCTCATTTCATGACCTCCACAACAACCAAATGTCTCGAATAAAATCAAAGTAACTTATCAAGTGTTGTGGACAAACGTTGAATACACAATGACTCCACCTGGCCGAACCAACTGAGCAGCCTGATCAAACATTCTCCTTTGATACTTTCCATGTTTTCTCAAACTATCAATTGTTTCCTAAAAATAAAGCTGTTAGACTTTAATTTTCAGTAAACCATGAATCCGTTCGCAATACAAATTTAGATTCTACCCAAATGCTTCATAGAAATTAATAAAAGATGCAACAAGCAATAGGTATAAACTAAAAGATGCAGAGTCTCTGTGTTGTAGATGATAGTTTAAACATTTTTATATAGTCCACTTTTGCTGTTTACATTTTGGAAAGCCTACTTTGATATTTAGTGTCCTGGTATGGCAATGCCCAGTAGTATTGCTATTACGTACATGTTGTAGTGAAGGGTATGGTGCTGCGGGAATCTTGTAGCTAATTATGTTAGAGAGTGGGTATGAAAAGCAGTGTTCAAGTTAGAGTGGATAGTAGGCTGTATTGCATTTTCTCTAAATTTAGTGAAAAAAACTCTCAAGGATTTCTTCTCTCCAAGAGTAATCCCAACGATGTGTTTTCAAATTCCGTGAATGAGAGGTACAAACAATACTAAAAAGCTGTAGTAAAATGCATTTAAATGTAAGTGTGCGCACTAGAATGTGTGCGTGCATGTCTTTTCGATAGGGGTAAAGAACAAAACTGTTATACCTCCCCGGCAAATAGACGAGGTCTCAAACCAAGGGCAGAGCAAGGAGCATCAAGTAGGACTCTGTCAAAACTATTAGGAGGAAAACCTTTTGAGTTCTCAGCTCGACCACCTGTGCACTGATTTTTGCCTGGCCCGTTTCGTGGTCTTCTAACATATTTCTTCCTATCAGTATTGGGCGAACAAGACACCTCATTTGCTTTGTTTTTAATCATAGACCAAAACAGAAACTTAGTTTAATGACCAATTTAAAATATCATGTTAATAAAATGTGCAAGAGGAAAACAATCATAACAACCACAACATAAAATTTCTTTTTAGTTACAAGTATGTTTCCCATTTAAAAAACACAGTAAGAAGAATATAAATACACGTCACTCAAAATATGCACCAAAAATTGAAGCTCTTACTTGCAAACACTCAGCCGAGACTTCATTTCACTCAAAACTTCAATTACAGCCAAATATAAATAGTTGCTCTATTAGAAAGAAAGGGAAAGTTCTGTTCCCAAAAGCATCAGCAAATATTTTGTTAACAAGTCCTTTTCAAGTTTCATTGTTGTCTACCGCACTCCCACTATATGCCTTTTCACTGGTAACAGAAGAATGGTGTACCAGGGAAGATCAACAACCAACTCCAAATAAGAAGGTAAAGACATGTTCTCCAAACTCATAGGATTTTCAAGTGGAAACAGGAACTAACTAGATTCTGCTCCTATATAAAGTGTAACGTCTCTACAAACAACTCCCTCTCTCAAGCAACAAGAAAGCTAGACTAGTAATGTTCTAAATTTTTCAAATGAACAATTGGTTTGGAATTATATTTTTCCTCAGAGACCATATTTGCTTTTCGGTTACTTGGTTGACGTCAACATTCCTCCTTTAATTCGAAAGATACCTTGTTTTGTATCTTACTGTGTCTTTTTTTAACAGAATTATTTATGTAATCACACCCTTTAATAAGGTGTTTCTTTCCTTCATGTGATACTTCAGTTAGAGATAAAAGATACATAAATATTATGCAAGTCGAAGTTCATAGCTGAACACTCTAATAATCAATCAGAGTCAATATCAATTTTGGAAGCAGAAAATCTAGAAAACATGACATTAAACTTTAAGATAATAACAGTGATCAACCTACCGTTTTCTTCGTTTGTAATTTTAGCTTTTACCCCTTCCGAAGTTACAGGATGAACTTCTTCATCTTGCAAATTCAACGAAATAGAACTTGTATGAGTAACAGCGTCATCGTTGGTGCTATACTGACAGGCTGTATCCTTACATATATTTGTTTGGCGAACAGCTTTAAGAGCATCAAGCTTATATGTGGTTATACAACTCAACCCCATTTCAGCAGCCAATTTCTTTATATTCATAACCTAGAAATGATTTGAGGGGATAAAATTATCATGCATCGAAATATTTAAGGGAGTTTTTGAAATAAAAAATTATATTGCATTGATTGGAAGACATCTATACTGATTCATCTAGAACTATTTTTGACATGTCAAATGTTGGCATGAAATAAGTACATTATTTTTTTGACCCCTCAAATTACACCATAGATAAACTAGAAAAGAAATCTAGTTAAATATATCTAATAAACAGAAGTAAAATATTGCAATAATTCTACAATAACAATTATAGAAACTTGCTAATGACAACATAGGTCTTCTATTGGATCCTGTCTGCGAATGAATGAATGAATGAATGAATGAAAGCACATGAACCATTTTGCTAAAGACCAAAAGCACTATAAGCTAACATATTATACAATTCGAATGCAAAAAAGATATGCAATAATAACTCCATTGACTAATTCTAATTTTATGGAGTGGTAATATTGCTACTTTTTGGATTTTATGATTTACGAATAATAGAAGGGTTTTTGGCAATAAGACTGTGATTGTATATCTTGTTGGAGAAAATTGGATATTTAATTGGGAACTGGGCTTACGATACCAAGCACTTCAGAACTTATCCCTTTGACATGATTTTTCGCCCATTGGAAAGAAACATCTTCTTCTTGATGCAACTTTTTCCATCGTGGAGTACTTATTAACCTCCACTTCTAAAAAGCTTTTATCCAATTAAAATAACTAATTCCTTGGCCACTTCATGTACTTGTCTAATAATCTAAAGCTTTACTGTTAAATTTACAAGAATAGCTGAATTAAAGCCTGGAAGATTTCTTCACAACTATAACCGAATATTATTACCTTATTGTGAGATCGGTCAACTGCAACAATCTCTCCTTCATCCTTCATCAGGATTGCGATTGCAGTGGTTTTCCCACCTGGTGCTGCACACATGTCCAATATCCGCTCGCCTTTTTGAGGATCTAGGATGTCAAAATCTAATTGAAGAATCATGTGGGAAGAAACCCCTTGAAATCCAAACACATGAATGACAAAGAGCCAATCCAATATTTGCCAAAGAAATGACAACAATTTAAACGAGATTCCAGAAGAATTTAAATATGTTATAGCTAAAGTAGATAACCACTCTACTACACAAAATTGGACACTAAAATTTTCATCAAGTAAAAGAAATTCACAATAAAAGAATATTATGATCAAATTTTTGAGAGAAGGAGATGGATCGAGGAAGTGATACAGAGAATAAAAGCTACTGCAATGAAAAGGTAAATTAATTTTTTTTTACATGTACTATCAGAGATTGACATTTTTCACCCCAAACTATTTTTTGTGACACTTGACACTTTCCTCCCCAAACTGTGACACGATTCACCCTAATTAACTTGTAACATTTTTTTAGCTTCAATTACACATGAGATAATCTTTTTTCGTTAAAGACTAAAATCTAGCAATCATGTAAAATATTTTGAGTCATTTGACATTTCATCTTCTCAAGAGAAGCTAATAAAAAAGGATGCTCGAAGATATCAAATTGAAATTCTTAAGAAAAAAACAAGAGAGAGCGAGAAATTACAATTTGTTTCCACTATTTTTTTTTATTACTAATCAAGTTTGCTTATATGCAATAGTCACAATTTAGTATTTGACAAAAGAACTAACCCTTCTAAAATGAGACATAAAAAATGTTCCAAAATTAATAGTAGATGATGAAATTTGTCACAAAAACTAGTTTAATATGACAAGTGTTAAATGCTCTTCAGAGTTTAAAATGTGTTTTACTAAAAAAACAACTTCAATTCTGCACCAAATTAGAAAATTGAGAGGTGACTGGGAAGGGAGAGGGAATCGCCACGAAAGAGGGAGACATCGAACCTCGAAAATGTAGAAAAGGGAAAGAAAAGGTGGAAGGGCGAAGAGTAAAAAAAATGAAATACAAAAAGGACTGTTAGAATGCGCCGTAAGTGCGAGAAAAAGAAGGCAAATAATCGAGTTGGAAGTAATTGGAATTCCTTAGGGTCTTTGTCATCATGTTGTTCTGAAATCAGTGAAATGATTGACAAACAAAAATTATGTTGTCCCCTTTCTTGAAATTTTTTCAATCAAAAGTTATGTTGAAAGACGTGAAATTTAAACAGTAAAAGATCGACGAATTTTCTGCAAAGAAGGAGAGAGTAAAAAACAAACAATGCAAATACATCACAAACATCCTTTTCTTATGAAAAAAAATGCTGACAAAATCATACTGTAGACTCCAGTAAACCTCCAAACTTTAGGCTTTTAAATAATAAATAGAATAGAATCTAAGATCATCAACCAATAAATAAAGAAGTTCTTGAAGTCAATACTTACAAACATGAAAAGAAGTTCTTGTAAAAAAATCAAGTTTATCATTGCAGTCATAAATACCTAGCACACGAGCAGTTACAATGCTTGGCAGATTTTGAAGAAAGATTTCTCCTTCAAGCACTTCTGCATATAAGAAAAAAGAGGTAGAAAATAACTCCACTTGTCGTGAATAAGGCTTCGATAGTAATCAGAAGAAGAAAAATAATCCCTACTCGAGATGTGGTGATCCGAAGATTTTTCTTTTTTTCTTTTCATTCGAATAGTCATCAAAAAGTTAAACTAGACGCTAGCTATCAAACTTGCATGGGAAAGTAAATACTGAAAATTAAGTATATGATGACTGAAAATGAACAATAATAAAAAATTGACCAAAAGCATATTTTTTCAGAATTGTCCATACTATATTGATGAGCATCAAAATAGTCCATTCCAATAACATGAATGATTCAGTCAGAAAATAGAAATACTCTAGAGAGTATTTTGCTTAGATAATATTCAAATTCCCTTAACTCACTACCATTCCCTCTATTTTATAATATACTAATCTTAATATTTAAATTACACTCCTAATATTCCCAACAAATATCTATCATAAACATGAAACTTTTTTAAAAGGTGCAGTAAGTATTCGCGCATCAACACTAAAAGGAGTTGTGTGGTAGAGAAACTTGCTCTAATTTTTCTCTCTATTAAATAAAAAAAAAAAGAACAATCAAGCATTCTCGTAAAGAAAGAACTCAAAGAGGCTTTCTTAGTACCTATTGATAAAATAAATAAATAATTATCGATTTTAACCAGTACTATGCACGTTATTTCAATCAGCCTCATGTAATGGCAAATCAAACCTTATACTTTGATTCTGTTATCAGTTTTAACCTTCCATCAATAATTTCGTCAAACTTTCATTTGAAAAATTACCAAATGATATTAGATTCACTTCAAATTTTTACCACATGTTCACTACGTAATAAAAAAATAATATGAAAATTTTCGTAATTTATTAACACATGTACTATTTATTGTAATTTTATTTTAGTATTTATAAAAATATTATAATAAATTATACAAGTTTTAGAAAATCACGAAAATTTTTCTATTATCTACTCATGATGTGGTAAATATGTGATAAAATTGTCAAATAAATTTAATATCTTTTGGTATTTTTTTAAAATTGATCTCTGTTTCTTCTTTATAAATTAATTTTTAAACAAATATCAAAAGATATTAGATTTATTTAAAAAAATTTTCACATGTTCACCACATCATTGGTAGATAATCCAAAAATTTTCGTGATTTTCTAAAACTTTTATGATTTATTATAATATTTTTATAAATTACTAAAATAAAATTACAATAAAACGTATGTCTTAAAAAATCACAAAAATTTTCAGATTATTTTCTCATTAAGTAGTGAATATGTGGTAAAAATTTTTAATAAATCCAATATCGTTTAGTAATTTTTTAAATGAGAATTTAAAAAATTATTGATGGAAGATCAAAACTGATAACAGAAACAAAGTACAGGGTTTCGTTTGCCGGATTTTTTAGTACCTGGGGCTAACTGAAATAAAGTACATAGTACATGATTAAAATCAATAGTTACCCAAAAAAAAAGAACGTCCATTGGCTTTCAGAAAAGAACAGCATCTCTTGAGAAAAAAACTTACGCAATCTAAGCATTAGTAAACCGCATTAAAATACTCTTTTGGACAGTTTTTCTCATCCTTCTTCTCGTTTTTATTGTAATTCATTTTAGCTTTCAAGTGATCCCTCAAGGTTAACTTTGCTCTTCTTAGAAACTATAATGAACAACAAATGGTAATGAATGTATAACTCGTAACTAAGGAATGGTGATCTTTACACTTGTCAAAAATTTTGGGTGGTGACTTAACATTGACAATTTTACGGAGTAAATTTTGTGGTGGCATTACACCCACTGGCCTAACTCAACTCAACTCAACTGGGTCCACTCATTCGTCTAAATAGTCAAATAAAACCATCAGTTAACTTTAAAAAGGAATAAATCATACCATAAAAGGAAGGCAACTGAAATACTCTCCTGTTCATGTCCACAGCAATTCCTTCAGAGGCTCGGAATATCCCAGCCCTTGACATCATAGTGGTTCCTTGGCCAATATACAAGCCATTTCGTTCTGAATGATAAGGATCTGAGACAGATAACAAACAAAAACACACTAAACCTTCAAATCCAATAAATATTCATAAGGAAAGACAAACCAGATTATGGATAACATCCTAATTTCATTGATTTCTATACATGTTGATACAAGACAAAAAAATTTTTATTAGAGCAAAACACAGATGTATAATGAAAACCACATTAAAGAAGGAAGGAGAATGAGGGAGGAGACCCAAAAAGAAGTGACAAGAAAAGATAAGAATTAAACCCTCACATCTATTTATCAAAAAAGTTAGGTCTTGAACACCTCAAAATAAAAAGAAATGAGACAGTGAAACTTCAAATATTTAAACTTCTAGCGACCTCTCCTGAACTATCATTCCAAGAGAAGCAGAAGGTTCCAATAACAGGAACGATGATCCAAAAAACCTCACTGACGTTTTAGATCCCATTCAATTTTTGTATCAATCAAAAAAATACAAAACTAATCACGGTTGGAGAACAAGGTTCCAGCCAAATGCTAGCTTAAAAGAAAATTTTCTCTCTCAGTTTCACGATATCAGTTAATGCACTTCATACCAGTCTGCAAGCCTTGCAAGACTGTCCCTCGTGTTATGCCAAGACTCCATCCACCATCAATATTAGGCTGCTCTGTAGCTACTGAAACAGCGACTATATCCCCCTTGTCAACGTGACCACTACATGCCATAACACCAGGAATATAAACCTACAAAACTAGTGAACCTCAGAAAGCAGAAGAAATTTACTCCAATTACCTCCACAATGTTTAGTGAATACAAAATCTCCAGTGGAAAAAGTAAACATAAATATCAAAATTTTAATTTGAATAAACAATCATAAACATACAGTTTAAAAAATAATTGAAGAGAAAACAAGACCTAACCAAATTGAATGATTAAACAATTCCAAAGGTTTAAATATTCATACAATAAGCAAGGCAAAATTTCCTTTTTTTTTCCAAAAGCTCAATTGCTCAAGAATTAGATGGGCATAAAACGGCCCCATTGAAATAACACGACCAAATAACACACAAACAGAGAAAAGAAAACTACAGTATTTTCCTTGAAATTTAGGTCAGAAAATATGCTATTCTAAAGAGTATTTTCCTTGAAAAATCATAATCCTTCACTCACTCCCCTTCACCTCTATTTATAATAAAGTAATCCTAACATTAATACTTAAATTAACCTCTTCATATATTTTCAAGAGGATTCAACTTCTTGACAAAATAATTTAAAACTTTATTGAGTAAATTGTGATACTATTGCTGGAAAAGGGAAAAGTTCCAAGTTCAAACACTTTCTCCCTCAGTTCAAATACTTTTCTCCCTTAATTCAAACACTTTGATTTCATAATCAATTTCCATGATTATGATAGGAAAATGCATGTAAGCGATATTTTCCTTTGCGTGTCTAAACTTTTTTATCAAGTACTTGCTAGCATTTTCTCAGTATCTTTCATAAAAATAGCTAACCTGAGCTCCACGGAGAACTGCCTCGGCACATTTTCGACTCACAATTACCTCCTTAGGAGGTTTGCTATTCTCATAGCCATAATCAATTGTGTGTGGCCCTGAACCCCTGACAAACACTACATAGTCCAACCCACTATATGGGCACCTCGAAATAGAATAACCTTGAAATTTGTTCAAAACCAAAGAATCCTTGTCCACGATTTTCTCCAAGACTTTTAAAATGCTATTTTCCTTTGCCCCATCATCAAAATTGAGATCCATATCAATTCTACTTGAATCAATGTCTTCCATATGAATTTCAGGCCCTACTCTGTCAACCATTTTGGATAACTTCTCAATAACAGCATCTGCAGAGGACTGGAGTGTGTTTACACGTATACATGAATAGCAAGATGGTTTCCTGGCCATAACATCTCGGTACATTATTTAAAAGTTTCTCAAAATCCTAAATTAGTAAGAAAGAAAACTGGATGATATTCAATAAACGAACACTAGAATATTATTAAGCCAGGTCAAAAACATATTTTTTTCCTTTCATAAGAACATTTAACATAGTATATGTAAATAAAGTAACCTTCCGGAGTCACAGATTATAATTAGCACGTATAAACATTAAAAACATAGATTAGGTGGTAAGTGCAATGCAAACTGGCCAGCAATTTAGATTCATCAACAAACCAAACCATTAACGATATTCATCGTAAAATAATATTCAACAACCCACAAAACTAATAAAATGTTCCAGAAAACCAATAAGATAGCATACTGTCCCTGGTACAAAACGAGGGTGGGAGAAGTAAAAAACGAAACAGTATTACGTCAGAGCATTGGAGATGCGTGAAAAATGATCTGCTCCATAAGCTGCCACGAAATACTCTTCCACCTGAGGATTCCATCTCAAAATAGGATCATAACAGTATCGCTCCGAAAAATTTTCCATCTGCTTCAAGAATGTACAACCACCACATTCAAGTAAAATACAGAGATTTATACAAAGAGAGCGAGTAACACAACCAACACATACCGAGAGAGAGAGAGAGAGAGAGCTGAACCTGGGTTTTAGGATTATGGAGAGTGAAGAAGGATCTGCGGAAGGCTGTGAAGAAATGTAAATTGAAAAACCTCTTCATTCAATAACCGGTTTATTTGCGAGGGTTTATACTTATAGCCTTCAACTTCAACAGAAGAATTGGCGCTTTCTTCTTTTATTATTATTATTTTTAATAATTAACATTATAAATTAAAAACATTTACTTGCACCTTATAAGCAAAAAAATAAAAATAAAAAATCTCGAAATTTATAATGACATAGAAGCAGACCTAATAGAACGTCAAGTCAAAATCAGACTTGGCAATCAGGTCCTCATAAGAGATCGAATCGTCCAACCCGACGTTTTGTTAATGCAGTTTTGGGGTCATGACAAAATATCTCTCTTAAATTTGCCTTGTCATAAATCTCTTGCTTGAGTTCAATTTCCTCTGATACATTAAAATTTAGGTCAAGTTTAATATCATTGTAGTTCTTTTAATAATCATTGTTAGTTTTGTTTTTCAAATAAAAAACTAAAAAAAAGTAGCATCTGATCAATTAATTTTTTAAAAATAATCTATCAATTTTAATAAACAAAAATTTATGATATTTAATTAGTAAATTACATAAAAGTATAATAGTTTAGAGATAAAAAGAATGTGAGGAAAAATAAAATTATTACGTGTCTTTATTAAAAAATTTAAATGATTAAAATGTGTAAATATTATAATTGCTTCAACTTTATTAGTGAAACAAATCTCAAATACTAAATTTACAAAACGCTAAAATAGAGTCTATATTTTGAAATAATCATTTTTAACGAGGGTTAAGTCTCAAATACTCTTTGTTACATTTTGCGATCCTAAATAAATAATTTTTCCATCATTTTGTTTAAAGTTTTTCTTTTATTTCTTAAACATCTTTCGATTTTCATAATTTATTTTTAAAACTCAAATTGTATGATTTCATGTAGTATTTTCTTTCGATGAAATTCGCATGTTTATTATAATGTTTTTTTTTTAACAATATTCTAAATATTTTAATAAGCATTTCAACTTTGTTCAATTGATCAAAGATGGGTAAGTTTTTTTTTTTTTTTTTTTATAACAATGCCACCCTAATAGGTCATTTACTACAAATTGTTCTTGGAATCCTTCTAATCGTTCTCCAATCAGCTATTTTTGAATTCGATATAGACTTCTCGGCATTTTGAATGCAAAACACAACTTGTCAAAAATAAATCGAACACGTCAAAACTAGCGAGCATGAAGTTAATTCAACAAGTCGACACGCTTGAGTGAAAACGAGTTAATATGCCATCAATAAGAAGTTCGACTACAAAATTCTTTTCTTTTGGTAGGAACTCCACCAAATGTCCAATCTTCATACTTAGACAAAATTGTTATTTTAATAGATCATTGATTACATAATAACCATAAGTGGGATTAAATATAAAAATAATATTACCCTTTAAATTTATAAGTGAATAACAAATAAATTTTTATACTTTTTTTTGAGCAAATAATCTCACGAAATTTAAGAACGTTAACAATCAGGTTCATGTTAAAATGATCGATCTTAATAATTTTTAAAGAAACACTAGAGACAAATTTTTTTTTTGAATTGAAGCGAGAAAAAAGTTGGAATGCTCGACCCATGATATGATTTTGGTGACGACATTGAGCTCTGAACCGTTTTTTCGGGATAGATTGTCCAACAAAAAATATCACCTAATAAAAATGTGATCTATATGACTATGTGTGATTTAGTTGACCACATTTGACCACTCTAACAACACGGTCTAAATGGCTACCCTCCATTAATTCATTCAAGTAATCTGTCTAAATGCTTTAACTTGGAAAGACAAGCGCAGTGAAAAGGGCTGGCAGACTTCTGCCGTTAAGCAGCCAGCCAGCTACTGGTTTTTATGGAAGGGAAGGAAGTCAGTGAAAAAAGGTCAAAAAGTGGATGATAAAGGAAATGGGGGTTGGTGAGCGATAATCCACAACAACGAAGAGCTAGCTGCAATTATGTTTGGTGTTGGGTTAGGTAGGAAGGACAAGTCGTGAACAACCCACGTTTCGAGCTTTTTCTCTTCTTGAACTCAGTCACGGGCGCTCAATTTTGTTTTTCCGCTGTCACACAGCCCGAGCTCGCCAAACTCAAGATATCTTTCGTAAGTGCTTTAGTTTGTTCTCGATTCAAAACTGTCAACATTCTTCTGTGATCCTTGCTTCCACCTTTTGTTCACTTTGTTTAAACTGGAATAAGTTTTAGTATGTTTAGGAATTTTCGGCTGTTGATGGAGTTCGAATTTTTGAGATGCTTAATATTCCGAAAATAGAACTAATGGGTTTCTCCCGCCACCTTCCCCAATCACTCATTTTCACGCTCAAGAGATTATTCTTATCTTCTGCGTTTAATCTATACGCTTAAAATCATGAATATTGACAGCATTCTCAGTTAATCATCTTTTGCAGTTCGCGATCAGAAACCAGCAAACCATTTTTCTCATTTAAATGGCACAAGAGGCTTTTAACCCAGAAGAACAGGTACCTTGTTTCATTTGAAAAATGGAGACTTCTTTGTTTGTTTCTTTTTTAGCTTTTCATGCATTAATTGCTTGTTTAATTCAATATTCAGGTTGTTCTTGGAGAAGAAGTAGACCGTGTTAGATTGATCACATTAAACCGACCAAAGCAGTTGAACGTCATCTCATCAAAAGTGGTATGTTTGATAAAATGATGGGTACCTTACTCTTCTTACTATCTTGTTCTCTGATCCGCTTTACTCTATCGGAGTTAGGTTTCTCTGCTTGCTGAGTACTTGGAGAAATGGGAGAAAGATGAAGCAGCAGAGCTTATAATTATTAAGGTTAACTCTTATTCTATGAAAATGTTGAACTTATTTAATTCAAAAAATTTACACAATACGCAGAAAGAAAAAAAGAAGAAAAGAAGCTCTGAGAATGTAATTTCTATTAAATCTCGAGCTCATTCATCAATTTTATGAAAATCATTATCATCTTCTTTTACCACGCTTAGGGGTCTGGTCGAGCCTTTTCTGCCGGCGGGGATTTAAGAATGTTCTATGATGGCAGGACACCAAGTAAGTGATTTAGTTTGGTAAAATTATATTGATTGTCTCCCTTTTCACTCACCCTATACACTCTTCAGGTTATTTAAATTGTTATGATACTAATTAAAGTATTGATGATTTTTTTTTTTGGTTTTGACCAGAGGATACCTGTCTTGAAGTTGTCTATAGAATGTATTGGCTCTGTTATCATATCCATACCTATAAAAAAACCTCAGTAATAATCTCTGAAATCTCAATCCCCTTTCTAGTACTTGTCAATAAAATTGTTCTTTGATGTTATTTAATTTTTCTCGCTTCAATTTATGACAAAGACTTGCTATTAATTTTGCTGATGATATTAACAGGTCGCACTGGTAAATGGAATTTCAATGGGTGGAGGTGCATCTTTCATGGTGCCAATGAAATTCTCAGTTGTCACAGAAAAAACTGTGGGTGTTTTATTCTTTTTTTTTTTTTTGGTTCCTAAGCTCAATAGTTTGCTTTATTGTTTTTATTTGTTTTATGAGATTTTGCATTGTTTTTTCATGATTCTTTGTAGATTTTTGCCACTCCAGAAGCAAGTATAGGGTTTCACACTGATTGTGGTTTCTCCTACATGCTTTCTCATCTTCCTGGGCATTTGGGTAAGAAAGCAATTCTTTCTTTTCTTAAGGGGAACTGAATGCAGTTAAAAGTTGAAGCTCACAAAAAGAAAGGAAAAGAAGTTCTCCAAAAAGGAGAGGGAATATACAAAAATAATGGCATTTCTTGCAATATTTTGAATTACAGCCCATTTTCTACTTAAAAATCTAAGACGTTCCCAAGGAATCATGTAGACGTAATCAATATGATTTCTTGTATATTACAGTTGTAGAAGTAGAATTGAAATATTTTTTTTATGAGAAGAAACTTTATCTGTAAAATGGGTTAGTAAAGAGACTTTTATTACCGAAAAAGAAAACAAATTTACAAATGGAGGATAAAATTTTTTTGAAAGCAAGTACAATCTATGACCAAAATAAGGATACATCCTGACAGGTCGATTATAAACACTGAACACCAAGCATCATTTGGTGTGTCTTCGTAGATAATGACTTCTTGCTTCACTTTGTTTTGTTGTATCTGTAAAAAAGGAGAGAAGCAAACTTTTTGTAAAACTATTTTCATACAATTCTCATTATACAACTTCTGTGTAGCTTTCTCTTTCATGTACGAGCTTATGTACTATATTGTTTTCACCCTAAAAAAAAAATATTATTTAACAAAATCTGGCTCACTTGTAGGGGAATACTTGGCCTTATCTGGTGCAAGACTGAACGGGAAAGAATTAGTTGCAGCTGGGTTTGCCACACATTTTGTCTCTTCTGAGGTAAGCTTGAGAAGTATATTTTCTTGTGATTAGAGGGAAGGCTGTGCATTTTTTTTAATAAAAAAAGAGAGAGAAATTCATGTATAAATAGACGGTATTCCATAGTTTTGGTTCCCTCATTCTCTGTTTGTTGCAACTGAAACTGTTTCTCTTAATTTTTCTTAGAATTTATTCCCAATTTTCTCTACTCAAGTGAAAAAAAATGGTTCCATGATATATCTGGATCAGTATGGTAGACGATAGCCTATAATTTTCATTAGACATATAATGCTGGTATAAAGAGGTTTCAAACTATTTTTAGAGAGATCAATATCAGGTTTTTTTTTTCTTGGGGTTAAGAGTCTATATCAGTTCTAGGAATACAATGGTTTCTGAAGCTCATGAAATGAGATTGTCTTCTTAGAAAATGGAAGAGCTGGAAAAGCGTCTGATTAGTTTAAATGCTGGCGATGAAAATGCCGTCCGAGCAGTAATTGAGAAATTCTCTACAGAGGTTCATGTGGGTGAAGATAGTATCTTGCAAAGGTAGCGGAATGTATTTCAAGTATTACAAGTTAATTATTTTATGGATTGTCAATGTTGCAAAGCATGTACTTATTGAAGATTCAGCCTCGTAACATTTTTTTGTTCAATAAGAAACTAACATTTGTTTGATCAAGAAAGAACTATGCCAATGGAGGATAAGAAACTAAACAACTGTAATCTGTTAAAATGTTTTGAAGTATAAGTTTCGTGACATTTCAGGCAGTCAGTGATTGACGAGTGCTTTTCAAAAAACACAGTGACTGAGATCATAGAATCATTTGTAAGTTCCATTTCTCTCTTCTCTCTCTCCCTTATGGGAATGCTTATCACAATAACACTCCTACAGTGAACTATAACTGACGTGTATGCTTCGACTTTCAGGAAGCCGAGGCAGGCAAAGAAGGAAATGGATGGATCATCCCAGTTTTGAAGGGTTTAAAAAGATCATCCCCTACGGGTTTGAAAATAACACTTCAATCGGTAATGCTATTTTGCTCATTGCTTACTTTGTGAAAGAAGATGGATTTAGGCCTGTTCTTTCTGGTTTATGCCATTTGATTAACTTGAAACTTGGATGGGATTATGAAGATTCATAGTACAAGACTCAGAATAGAAAGTTTCAAATACATTAAAGGGAGTGGTCGTGTATGACATTTAATTTTCACGATCTTGAAAACCCATCAATAAAATGTTTAACCAGGAGCGTGTTCAAATTTGGTGCTTCGTGGTTGCATTGATACATGAGTATAACACTTATCGGATTACTTTATCAATATATTAGTTACTCACCATAACTAATATTAAAGTGAAAAATGAACTATGATGACTGTAGTTTCATCTGCTTCTGCTGTCTAAAAGAGCTTAAATTTAAGTTTTCTTTGCTCTTCAGTGACAGATTGTCTATCATTAATTCGTTTTCTCATACAGATTCGGAAGGGAAGGAAGCAAAAACTGTCTGAATGTCTAAAGAAGGAATTCAGGGTGACGATGAATATATTACGAACAATCATATCTGGAGATGTCTATGAGGTAATCACTGGTTATTAATAATAGGCTAGGAAAATTGCACTTAGCGGTGTGTCTTTTGAAAAAAAGAAGGTTCTTTCCTCCTCTGACATCAATCTTCTCTTTGATTGAAGGGTATTAGAGCTCTCACCATCGACAAGGACAATTCGCCTAAGGTTCTCTCTCTCTCTCTCTCTCTCTCTCTCTCTCTCTCTCTAATATTTTATTTTGGTATGACTAAGAGAAATGGTTGGTGAATTGTTAAATGAGCAGTGGGCACCGCCATCTCTAGACAAAGTGGATGATGCAATGGTAGATCAGGTGTTTCATCCGTTCCGTGAGGATTTGGAGGTTCAAATACCCATCAATGAAGAATGCAGGTAACTGCAACTTGATAATTCTCAGTCAAGTATAACATATATTTATCAGTATGTATGTATCTGTCTGCATGCATGCACCTCTGCCATATATGATATGTCACGATGAAGGATTGTGCATATCGTGTTTGCAGGTGGAGCGGTAAATACGAGGATTCGCCGTATGCAAAGCTTTAAACAAAGAAGCCAACTTCTTATGCTTAAAGATAGTTATCAATAGCACGGCTCGTTGGTTTTTATATACAATGATGGTACTTGTATTTTTTGGGAACAGATATCATCCGTTTCTGCTGGGTAATTTATTCTCTTTAATTCTACTAAACTTGATCATATTATGATGTTATTTAGTTTGTTAACTTGAAATCATTTAGCCTTAAATTGATGTCGCAAGTTTTGTCGGTGAATATAGAGAGAAATTCTCTTTTGGAGTGCAATTATGTGTGTACGAATCTACTTCTATAGTTGTGATTGATGACCCGTGTTAGCTATAATACAAAAGTAACCAATGCTATAATCTAGAAATTTCAATACGAACGCCTGAGTCCGGGGATGAATCCACAAATTTTTTATGCAAGATAAATGCACCATATGTACGATGCAGCCAAAAGGAAATCAAAATGATAGTTTCCACTTGACCAATTGCAAAGTAAGCACACATGAGCAGAAGAAATCTGAAAAGTCCGAGTGCAATATAACTCCGTGGGATTGTGTTGGATTCATATTCAATATTAAATTTTTTATAATTTTTCTAATTGATATTTGAACCACAGAATTCAAAGATAATTATTATATCATGATTTCAACAAAATGATCGTTTGAGTCGCAAAATTAAGTGATACTTGTTGTCTCATGATTTCGAGAATGTTAGTAGTTTTTTCTGAAAGAATTTTCCACGTAAATGACAATCACTATATTTTTGCGTTTTTCTTTATCAGATGAAGTTGGATTTTCCACAAAGTGAAAGGGATGTAATGCGCTCTCTCCACGAACAACATAATTGAGTACATTCTAATGGGTACTATTAGACAGACCTACTTAATTAACTTTCCTAAATTACCTTTCCTAAATTACGTAACTCTTTCTATGGTTATGTCTACAGCGCCAAGAGAAACAGAGCCAACCGGAGGAGACGAACTGGACGCCGGACGAAACTCCAGAATTTGGTCTTTCTTTCAAATTGTTTGAAATCTTCCGTTTTTGATCACCTTATTATACATTCCACCTCCTCCTCCTCCATCGTTGCTCGCGGTTGATGAACTTGATCACTTCTTTTTCTCCCCAAAATCTTTCCAGCTAAACTATCAATTTTACGCTGCCAACGACGGCAAGGAGAGAAAGAGAGAGACAAAATTAATGATTTCATGAATAATTTTTTATTTTTTTATAATTTCAAAACCGTAATAGCTATGTCCAAGTCGTAAAGATAAACCGAATTCAGAACATACTTTTAATTTATGAAATTACTTTGTAATATCGGTTTTTGAAATTTGTAGTTGAATCCAGAATCTTTGATTGTGATATTCTAGCAAGAATAATTTTCTCCGGATAAAATCCACACTCCTTGTATTTTCTAAGCCGATGGTAGACTGAGAACAAAAACGACGACGAAACATCTAATCATTTGATGCAAAAACCATAAACTTTCAAAGACACAATGCACAAATCTCTAGTGCTCGAAATATTCCAACAATTCAACGAAAAGACACATCAATTTGTAACATTAAGGCCTGAATATTCAATTTAAGAAGGTGTATTTGTATGTAATTACTAAGACTATAAGCAATTTCTCAAGGAAAGAGTTGTACATAGCCAGTTAAGACAGCAATGCCTAAGATTATGACTGGAGGAAGAATGACAAAAGCTCCAACAGTAGCAAAGAAAACAGAATCATTCCTCTGCGAGACTTCATCCAAATAAGCTTGCCTTCTTATATTTCTCTTCTGAGATATTGTCAAGAACTTCTCACTAACCTTCTTCAGATCTTTCCCCAACGGAAGGCTGAATTCTCCCTCCCTATCTCCGACCAACTGCGCCAGTTGATTGCGTATTTTGAGTCTCCGGCCACCCACTCCGTCACTTTCATAACCTGGGTGTCCAAGAAACAACAGAGGATTGAAGAAAAAAGTGGCTGCAATGGAGATTTTGTAGAGTGAAATGCAGAGTTATTGAGCTTGCTTACCGTCCTTTAACTGGCTCGAGGATGTGAGTTGTTCCAAGAGATCGAGTTGAGTTCTAGCCGAAGAAGACGATGCTTGTAGAGGAAATGTAAGAGTAAAATTCCAATGGATGAAGTTTCAACTGAATTGATATACAAATATTTAACTAGTCTTTGATCAAGAGCACAGAATAGAGAGCATAGCAGTGAACCCAGAAAAAAAAAAAAAAGAAGCTCTGATTAAAGGCGAGTATCGATAATTTGATTAATCGAATTACCAGATCATCTTCAACTTTTCAATCAAGAAAAACCCAAAAAAAGCAGTGAGAGCTAGGAAAAAATCGAATAGTTGCTGCATAAATACATACTGGAAAGGGAAGCCAGAGGGTCGTCTTCTTTAAGTCCCCCTTCTGTAGGCTCCGATTGAGCCGAGCGAGAAAACGCAGCAAAATAGGGCTTGAAGAGAAGGGCTTGTTTGTGAAGAAGTGGCGCATAAGAACCAGAAGAAGTAGTAGTAGTAGTAGTAGTAGAAGAAGAAGAAGAAGAAGAAGAAGGGGGTGGATTTGGGTATAGAAAAATAGCTCTGAAATTCAATGCCATGATTTTTTCACACCACAAAAACGATTGAACTCTGTGTTCTGCAACTGCAATTCGCCATTTTTGCCTGTGGGGTGAGCTTGAGGTTGTGATTCAGCGGGTGTTTACACCCAGCTCTCAAGCTGCACCACATGTTCAATTTAGCAGCAGTGAACGCATTGTCACGTGGACACCGATGAATTGTTATTATATTTAAAAAATTAATTGATAAATATTCCTTTATTATTTTGGCTCTTGGATCTTTTTATTTATTTATTTATTGCGAATCAAACTTTTACCTTTACGATCAATTTAACTATTAAATTTATAACACGTATACATACTCAATTTGGGCTAATTTGACCCGAGTTGGGTCTTCAAATGAGGGCCAGGCCCACCAAGTTTCTCCGATTGGCCTTCGGTGAAGCTTCAACGAAATTCAGTGGAGGCTTGCGTGGCTCGACCTTAGTCCCCCTTTTGGTAAGGGCTAGTAGCGGCTGACTCACTACACTAAGCTGGGTTAGTCTCGACGGACCTTGCAGTGGCCAAGGGTTGGCCAAACTCGTGGGCCTTTGATCACATGAGGCCCGTTGGACAAAGGCGAAAGGCCAGTCTGCTTGCTTGAAACCAAACGATGTCAAGAGGCCAACCCCCTTGGTTAAAAAAAATAATTTTCAAACTCGATTCGTTGTCGATCTTAAATGTACGCTACGTTTAATCAAGTATTTTAAATGGAAATTAGATTAGAAAATCGCAAGAATGATTAAAAAATTTGGTTAATATATTTTATTAAATGAAAACATTGTATATCAATGGATAAATTGACAATAATATCTAAATTATTGATAGTCAAAAACTATAAATTCAATTTAATAAAAAAAATTTAAGATTTAATCTTCTCAAAGATTAGAATCTATATAATAGTTTTCCCATAATCGAAATAGGTAACAAATTCTTTTTATAAAATCACAAGGATAAATAATATCTTTATTGAAAAATTTTAGAGAGACCGAATGATCGATTGATTTGGCTAACCAATCAAACCAAACAAACCGAAGGTTTTTGTCCAACTGTAAGAAAATGAACTTAGAATAGAAGCTAACATAACTAAAAGTTGTCCGATTTAATATTAGAAAACTAATCATAATTAAAACATGCTGATATTAGGAGGGTATTTAAGTTTTGATATAACTTCATAAAATTGCAATGTAAAATAGACCAAAATTCTCCAAAACAAACTAAAATTGAGCTTGAACGAGATAAACTGAAAACTTCGATTATATTATTAGATCACTTTGAATTGGAAATCAAAAGCCCCGCTTGATATCAAAGTCTCAATAAATTTTTTAAAATATTCTCACTAGATAATGTTATATTTACATTCTAATATTATATTATAGAATAATTATCGATTTTAATCATGTATTATACACTTTATTTTAGTTAGCTCTCTATCTAAACAAACTGACAAATCAAATTCTGTATTTTGATTCTGTTATCAGTTTTAACCTTCTATTAATAATTTCGTTAAATTCTCATTTAAAAAATTATCAAAAAAATTGGATTACTTGAAATTTTTATCACATGTTCACTACGTAATGAGAAAATAATCAGAAAATTTTCGTAATTTTTGAACACATGTACGATTTATTGTAATTTTATTTTAGTAATTTATAAAAATATTATAATAAATCATACAAGTTTTAAAAAATTACGAAACATTTTCTATTATCTACCTATGATATGGTGAAAATTGAAAAAATTATCAAATAAATTCAATATCTTTTGGTATTTTTTTAAAAATTAATCACAGTTTCTTCTTTACTTTATGAATTAATTTAAAAAAAAAATAACAAAAGATAATGGATTTATTTAAAAATTTATTCACATATTTACCACATCATAATAAAATTTTTTTTATAGATTTTCTAAAACTTGCATTATTTATTATAATATTTTTATAAATTAAGAAAATAAAATTGTAATAAATTGTACATGCGTTAAAAAATTATAAAAATTTTCAGATTATCTTCTCATTAAGTAGTGAACATGTGGTAAAAATTTCAAGTAAATATAATATCATTTGATAATTTTTAAAATGAGGGTTTAACGAAATTGTTGATGGAAGGTTACAACTGATAACAGAATCAAAATACATTATTTGGTTTGCCGATTGTTTTAGTATAAGGGGATAACGGAAATAAAATATATATTACATAATTAAAATCGATAATTATCTTATATTATATTTTGACGTTTTTATGTTATTCTTTAATTCGTGTAAAAAATTATATTTATAATTTACCATAATTATTATATAAATGAGGGAATTACACGTTAGAATTATTATAGCACACCACAATTATTTGTTTTCATTTTTTATGAAAATAGAAAAAATTACTCATTATTTATTTTTCTCTCATGTTTATTTATTTACCATTATATCCGAGCATAATATTATGGAATTATCCATACTATTCCATTTTAAGGTAGGGGGGAAAATCAAAAGATAAATGTATTAATTAAGATAATAAAATTATATTACAAAAAAAAAAGATAACTTAGAGAACAAATATTCATAATATATATCTATGGAAATATATTAAAAAAAGATTAATAATATGATTACTTTCTTATTTTAACTCTTAATCTTTATCTTTTGACGTTATAATTAATAACTTATTAATTTTGTCTAGAATTAATAAATAAAATAAAATGTGACATTGTTCTTGAAATAATGAAAAATATGTAAAAATCAGAATTAGTTGAAGACTGGAGAGGTCTCAACTGCTAGTCTACCCATTGGAATCAAACCTAACAAACAGCCTGGGAATTATCAGAATCCAAACTCGCTAGTCTGATTCCCCTCCGATCTCAACTTTCTAACCTCTAATGGCTTCCAATGGCGCTACCATGGTGAATTTCTGTGCTCTATCTTTCCCCACTTCTCCTTGTTTTTGTTGCTTTTGTTTTGATGCCCAAAATTTTTTGTCCCTGTGCGTTTACAGAGAGCTGGAGATGCGGAGAATAGCTTGGAGAAGATCAAGCGGCAGCTGGCGTCTGGTTCTGGTCGCAGCCTGTTGCAGGGTCCACTTCTTAAGCGATCCGAAACGGTGCAGTCTGAATCGTCTTTTCTCCTCGTTTCAGTGCTTCGGTTGATTCTTTCTTTTGGGAGTTGTTGTTCAGCTAATGAATTTGAATCGGATTTTATTTTTCAACTGTTTTTCTGGCCTAATTTTAGTTTTTTATGGGGTTCTGTGAAGCATCAGAAATGGGTGAATTCCTAAGCGCGAATTCTGGAGTTTTTTTTTTTGTGCGTGCACCTAATCCATATATGTGATTAATATATGTTATTATGGAGTTGAGTGCTATTGGAATTACTTCTGGACGCCATATAAGCTATGTCTGTAAAAAAATATGTCAGCATAATCTCGGAATAGGTTAGGGATTGGATGATGGAGGCACCAAAGCATCTGAGTGAGTCCCTAAGCTGGAGCTTTAGAGGATTGTTTTTTTTTTTTCTTGGCGCGCGAAAGTGATCCACATTCATATAAATTATATGTGATCAACTTATCATAGCTTTGGAAACTCATGATTATGGTCACTAGTAATATCATTTACTTCTGGACACCATTTGAACTTTGTTTTTAAAGATATCTTGCATTCTGGGTGGAAATGGTTGGGGCTGGGATGCGGGGTACACCAAAGCATTAGAAATGAGTGTGCCCCTAAGCTCAAGCTGAAGCTGTAGGTTTTGCTTTTTGTTTTTCCAACTGATCAATGTGTAGGAATTATAGGTCTACAAGTTATCATTAATTAATGCATATTAAGGTCCATAATAATATTATTTTTTTCTGGACTTCATTTGAAACTGTCTTTAAAGATATCTCATGCATTGGCCAAATGGTAGGGATTGGGATGTGAGAAGCACCAAAACCATATTTATTGTGACTGTGGTGTTAATAGCTTGCATATGTGTGGAACAATACAACAAATTTGGTTCGAAGGGATTCTTATTAATTTTTTATGATATCAAAGTAAATGAGAGTTTCAAATGAAACTAAGGAGTCATATATTCTAAATCTATTTCCATTTCATTTACTTTGCTTTACTGATGTTAATGGAAGCTTTTTTCCAAGTACTTAATTTTCTCAATTGTTTACAGCTTAGGAAATGGAATGAGCGGTGGGTGATATTAGACCCAACGACAGGAAGAATGGAGTACAAGTAACCATTTTCACACATAATTTTCTCCATCTTTGTTAACTTCATCATGGGTTTACTTCATGACTACGAATCTTATTAATTACTTTCTCATATCAGGATAAGGAGAAACGAGCCAACAGTTAAGGGAACTATTACATTTGATGCAACTAGCACAATAACTGTATCTCCTGTGAATTTCCAGTCAGATTTCTTCTCCTGTGTTTTTGTAACTATTTACAATCTAAAATTTGCTTATCTGTTTGGTTTCAGTAATTATTGACTACACTTGATTCTTCAATTTTTTTTTGCATATTACAGCGGGCTACCAAAGTATGAGGGCTGCTGTTTTTGTATCCTACGCTTATCTTTTCTGTTTTAGAAATTGAAAAAAAAGGAAAAGTAACACTCTTCTAGGGAGTTTATTGGAGATAAACCATTGAATGTTGATTTAGTTAAATTGTTGGTCGTCTTTTTCCCTTAACATTATATTAGATATTGGTACTCCACAGAAAAAGGATTACTTTCTGTGTGCAGAGACTCCTGGTGCTGCTAAAGCTTGGGTTTGCACTCTCCAGTAAGCTATCTAAAACTTTTGTGGGCAATATGATGTGGGAATCTTTTTGTATATCTATTGCTTATATTGTTCTTCAACGAGTCAAAAATTGCTTATTTATCAATTTTATAATTACTATTATCAGAGTATTTGAAATGTGCTATTATGTCAATCTTTTGGGTAAGTAGATAAATAGGAAGATAAAGAGAGCACTTAGAATGGGCCTAGGGTCCATATTTTGGTTTTGAACTATATGCTGAAAGCTCGTAAGAACGTTGGCATCTGTTAGTTATGAAGAATTCCTGGTTCTTGTCCTCTGATTTTTTTTTATTCCATGAAACTGTTCATGTTTCCTAAAGAAATAACAATAACTCATAGTCGCCCCGTTTTGATAGCATCAAACTTAATTTAGAAACACTTTCTCAACTTGTTCTTAATAATTTGGATGCAACATTGACTCTGCTAACATTGTAGATTGTGGGCTTATTTGTTAAAAGAATCCTTTTGAAAACTACTACAACATTAGCTGTTTAACATGTTTGAGACAAATGAAGTTGCCAATGTGACTTTTAATTTCCTGTTCTTTTCTTTCATTTCCCGTTCTCATCAGAGCATCCCAATTGGTTCTTAAAGCTCATAAAGAGGCCGTCAATTCCTTGGGTGGCACTGGTTCTGCCAAATTGGGAACAGTTGCTACCGTAGTTGCTGCTGCAAATTCAACAGCCCAAGAATGTTCCAAAGAAATTGAAGCAGCAATGCAGATATCTTTGAGAAATGCACTGGGAATTATGACCAATAAACCAAGTGATGGACCTATGGATGATTTTACAATCATGAAGGTATATATTAAAATTGAGGCCTATCTGATCCTCATCAGAAGATTAAGCTTTGAAGCATCATTTGCATAGTTATCACCAAAGAAAAGTTGATAAATTTTTTCGTTTCATTTGAAGATTATTTGTTTTCTTTTCGTAGGTTTTTATATTCTGATTGTATGGAAATCTCTTACCACAGATTGTGTTCTATCTGAATCCTTTTCAAATACCTTAGCTCCTGAATCCTTTCATTTGAATCTTTTCATTTGTTTTCTATCTGAATCGTTTCATTTTAATCCTTTCCTTGTTTAGCTACTGAAGATAGAAAGATAGCCTGTGAGACAACATACAAAGTAAAATTATGAGGGATATTTAAACGTAAAAAGATGCAATACATTTTCTCTCCAACTTCTTTTTTCCTCCCTTACTTTTTCTCTTGTTTTCATTTTGCTGTGTTTTTTAAGAGCCAGAAATATTCTAAAGGTTTCTACCTTAACATTTGTCTTTCCAAATACTTTTGATATATTTTCTTTCGTATTCACTGGCCTTGTTCGCATAATATGTTCTGCCTAGTCAATAACTCTAGAGAAAGCTGGGGGAATTTCATCTTGTATTTGTGGGCAATGTTGTTGTCTAGTTGTGTAAAAGTTGAAAAGTCAACTTGTATATGTCTACAACCAAGGACTACCCCAAACTTAGGGATTTCTACTATTTATTTTTTGGTCTTGGCAAGAAGTAGTATTTGCATGTCGATTTAGAGTTTGTACTACGATTTTGTTAAACAGTGGGTTGAAGATTCGTTCACTGCAACTAATCTTTAGTTTCATCGTTTATATACCCTTCAGATTTTCTTGCTATAAAAGACAAAGGGCTTGCTGGTTATAAAAACCAATTATGATGATAATTTCTTTCCTATTTGCTGTCACTGATCCATTGTTTTTTTTCCTGCGCTTAACAGAGGGTCAATTTGGTTGATACCACTTGTTTATTAGTTTCTTTCAAGTCTATTTTGTGATTTCTTCACCCAAAGTTTTTTGAGCTTTCAGGAAACACTACGAGTGAAAGATGAGGAGTTACACAATTTGGCTCGAGACCTCCGGGCACGTGATTCTACCATAAAAGATATAGCAGAGAAATTAACCGATACTGCAGAAGCTGCTGAGGCAGCAGCTTCTGCTGCTCATACAATGGACGAGCAACGGAGAATTGCTTGTGCAGAAGTTGAGCGTTTAAGAAAAGAATCAGAAAAGCAATTGGAGGCATCATCGATGAAGGTAATCATTCTTGATGGTTTGTTATACTATACACAACTAAGTTTGAAAGAATGAAATTGATTAATATTTAGGGAAGTGAATGATTGAATCTGAATGTTTTAGTTTTGTTTTCTCAACAATTTCAGGTTAAAGAATTGGAAGAAAAAGTAATAGCCTTAAATAAAGAAAGAGATGAATTGATAAAACAAAGAGACTCTGCTCTCCGGGAGGCTCACATGTGGCGTTCTGAACTTGCAAAAGCTAGAGATCAGGTTGTAATACTAGAGGCAGCTGTGGTGAGAGCAGAGGAAAAAGTCAGAGTTGCAGAGGCAGATGGCGAAGCTAGAACAAAAGAAGCTAAAATCAAGGAGTCATCTGCTTTGCAGGAGAAACAGGAGCTTATAGCATACGTAAATAGGTTGCAAGCACAACTTCAGAGGTTACCATCTTCTCCTCTCTAGCTGTTATATTTGTTCTTGGGGTTTGGTATTAATTCAATCTGACTCGAGATTTGCTTGCCATTCTAGTTTAAAAATTACTTATGTGCTTTTTCTTGACACACAATTGTGTGCTTGAAAATGTGAAAAGATTTGAAATAGGAAAAGGTTATACCATGAATCTAAAACAACAATCGAGACGATGATAGAGTTTTGCAAACCGAACTCGCAGTTCTATCTGTCTTATATTCAATTCCTGAAGGGATGGCTTTGTAGTTCACTCTTTCAAGACAGTATATATGCAACCCATTATGAAACAACATTAAGGCTATAAATATAGTTTTGCAAAAACTAATGAAATTTGCTAAATCTTTTGTTTTAGTTATACTCAATGCTTAACTTGAATAGTGTTGTTTGAAGCCCACTCGGAACTTGAATCATGTCGTTGGTTTAAATTCATGCCAAAAAGTTATTATGGAAGGAACTTGTGACTATTTTTTGCTGTAAACGTGTTATTAGGAGACATATCAAAAACAAAAACTTCAAACTATTGCACCAATATATTTTCTTTCTAGTTAATTGTAAGACCTCTTGATAGTGTATGACGAAATCTCTTCACCAATATCGATTGATGTTTCATTCTTCTGTTAACAGACAACATATTGACACAAAGCAAGTCGAGTCCTGCTCAGAGTTCTGCAATGCCCCTCTTACAAAACATGTAGATTTGTCAGAGGAGAATGTCGATAAAGCCTGCCTGAGTGTTTCTAGAGCAATTCCTGTCTCTGGTGAGAATGTTGTCCACATGTCAACCAATCAAATCAACCTTCAACCAATTGAGGATGGTGAATGGAGTGATATCCAGGCTACAGAATCAAGAATAGCTGATGTGAGAGAAATCGACTCAGAAACTGATGGTAGCAGCTTTGATATTCCTGTTGTTAGCCAACCGGCAAACAACCCTCAAGAGCAAGGTTTGTCTCACTCTCATCAACCCTGATTTAAACTTCAAACACCCATACATATAATTAGATTCGAGCGTGATTTGTAAAATTGGCGTGCCAGTCGGCCACAGAAGAAATGCAAGCTCTATACTTTTTGTTTCCTTTTTTTTCAACGACGTTGGGTTTTTTTTGATAGATGAATTCAAAGTGTTTTAAAGTCTTATCTCTGCTTTATTTAAGAGGATCCTTCGAATTTACATTAGTATATCAGCAGGTGTACTAAATTTGTCATGACTCTGGAGACCAGAGAGTCATGAAAGGCAGTTTTAGACTACCTCCATGCTCTTTCTATTTATTGTGCGTGCATGATGGTGATGAATATGATTTCGGGAAATTAAATCGTAAATTATTTATTTATTATTTATTTTTTTGGTAGAGTGCATATTAGACTTTAAATTTAGGTATAAAAAACAGGTCCTTGAACTTTTTTGTTGGCAAATATTCTCCTAAACTTAGGAGCATTAGCAATTAAGCCCCAGTCGTACTGGATATCATAAAAAAAATCACATATTTGTTTGGTGATTTTCTGTTTTGGCAATCTCTATAGAGAAACTCTTCTTATAATGTTTTTGACAATTCTAAGCATTGAGTTTTTCTGTTGGTTTGTCTTTGAAAATTACCTAAAACCATTTTAACAGGAATTGTTTTTGTTCAGAAATCAGTTGACAGAGAAGATCAAGCGAAAAAAATGCAATTTAGTTGAGGATTCTCCGAGTGCCAAAACATTTAATTGTTAACCACCCTATGAAGTGTAGTAAAATTTAAGAACTTTCCAATCCTTACCTTATGGTGAGATCAAAAGCTGTTCCTTACTTGGTTAATCGTACATTTTGCTTAAATTTTCTAATCAATGTAACGATTTTGGTCAACAGCTCCAAATTTCCTCAAAAAAGTAACATTTTTATGGAAAATAGATACATTACATGGATCATAAAGTTTTTCTCCAGCAATATCTTCTACAAATTATCCTAACCGTTGGATTGGATGAGACCTATCCAACAAACTTGAGATAATTCGTCAAAAACATTGGTCCAAAAACTCCATCCCTATTTCCTACCCTAATGTATTGAAAAAGTGTCGTGTTTATCAGTACAATGTCTGTCATATGAAACGCGCTGATGGCTCAAAAGCCAACCCAACAACGGGCCTCAGCTCGTCCCAGCCTGCGTTTGAAAAGAAGTCTTCTTGATTCGAATTCCAAAAGCTCTGCAAGTTATTGGTTGATGATGATGCTTCATGCGATGAGCTTTCATGGGTTTGGGCTAAGATGGAGTTTCTCTCCCTAACTTGTTCATGGGTTTTAGGGTTTTCTTCGCGGGAGAGAAAACCCAGATGGGAATCGCTGCTTTCTGATTCAAAACTGTTGCTTTTTGAAGAACCCGAATCATCTGGGGTAGGGTTTGGGTTGGGGTGTGATTGCGAAGAAGAAGTTTCTTTCAAACTAGACGGGTATTTCTTGTGGCTTGAAATTCTTTTGAATATCCTACAAAGCGTCCAAACTTCCTGCAATCAGTAAAAAAACAACTTTGAGAACGTAATATTATTGATTTTCACTGTAATTTTTCTCAATTCTTCGTTGAAAAATTGTGTTGAGAATGATTTCTGAGAAGATCAATAGTTGCAGATAAAGTTGAAGAAAGGTTCTGATTTCCTACATAACTGAGGAAGGTAAAATGTAGAGTCCCCTGCCCGTCCATTGTATTTATTTGGGAACCCACCGCAAATGCAAATATTCTTTGTTGAATTAATCCAAATCGTATTAACAAAAGAAATTCTATTTATAAAATACTTAATTTTTTATTTTTTTTTACGGATGTAAAATCATGCATTATGATCTGGATGAGCTGACTTTCACTTCTAATAAAATTTTAAGTTGTCTGACTTCACGACATTACCATAAAATGTAATAAAATTTTGGATTATTTTTGACTCCACGACAATATTAACATAAAATGAACGTAATCCTAGAGAGAGAAAGCTTACAGCTTCTTGAGAAACAAGATGAGGAGGAGAGAGGCGTGAGATTTGTGGGTGTGGAGGAAGCCTGAATTCATGCATCATCCAGTTAGTTTTGGACCCTTTTCCAGCACTTCCAATGTAATAAACCAAAGATTTCTTCAATCCGATGCATCCATAGAGTTCTCTGGTGGAAGCTACTGGCCTGTCAATGCCCGTTGCTTTCCAAAATCCAGACCCAGTCCCTCTGTTTGGCCTTGTGCTGTTCTTGTACTTTCTCCCTCTTTTGCAGAAGAAATACTTCTCTTTCTCTCCCACGCTGCTTTCTTCTCCATTGCCATCGCCCATAAAAACACAGATTAGATGATGGAAATCTCAAAGCTACTGAAATATCAGCCAAACACGCTGCATTATTGAATGGGAAAAAAATGATATCTAACCAATGTTTAAGCTGTTTACTATAGTTGTCTTAGATTTTTTTCGAGAGAGAAAAAAAAGTGCCCTCGAAAAATAGATGGGTGCTTTAAAGAGTTCTCCTAGACATTTTCTAAAATATTTGATTTTCAAAAAAATAGTGTAGATCATATTTATTTTGAACTTGGTGTTATTTTTTCTGATTTTGGTTTTAAAGTAAAAATTTTCGGTATTTATTTTTGTTCGTTATATTTTTTTAGTGAAATGAGAAAATATTTCTAATATTTTTTGGATTATATCTGTCATCAATTTTTTGTACAATTTTACTATTTTTCACGTCTTGGTCACTAGGTTTTGCTGCCTATCATCTAAAATTTGATAATGGTTAAGTTTGAGTATTAGATTAATAATTTGAAGCCAAAAAATAAAAATAAAAATTCATGAAGACTAATACTAAAGAAGAAGCATATACATACTTGGAAGATCCCACGGATCGTATTTATAAATATCGATCTGTTTGATGAACTCAATACTGATTGGTTTATTCTCCACCTTTCGCCGGAGATAAAACCCGACAAGCTCTTCGTCCGTTGGATGGAATCGGAACCCCGGAAGTATAGCTTCTTCTTCCTCCTTTCCATCTGAGGGTCTCTCTGCTTTTACATCCTCCATCTCTCTCTCTCTCTCTCTCTCTCTCTCTCAGATTGTGCAGATGAGTACTGATAACTTGAGAAAATTTCCTATGGGGATCAAACCATCAGATAAAACCTTTGATGACCTTCGTAATAAACAGATAACCACATAAACTTCCATTATTTTATGCTAAATAAGAAATAATAATTATAATAATTTAAAATCAATTACATAAAATGTATGCGAAGAGAAAGTCCTGGAGAGTGGGCACAGCTTTTGAATTCTCGAGGCCATCTCCAGGACAATTTCAAACAGTATGTTCAACGACATTGATTTTGAATAAATTTCACTCGTTATAAAGTCCAAAATATTGAAACATCAATAGTTTATTTTGCTGTACCGTAAAGTCAATCATGCCCATTATTAAATTTCTCTTGTCTACACCTTGGATATATCGGGACGCATTTATTTTGATATTAAAATCGAACGCGTCATATCATGACTTGTAATACGTTCTAGATATAAACATGTAATGCGCACTAACAAAATTTAAAGTCAAAGTATGACAAAGCTCATATCTAAAAATGAGGTATGACAAATAACAAACCATACAGTTGTGTTCAAAGTTGATGCGTCACAACTTTGTCTTAGTGTATAATATTTTCTACATAAAAACCAAACTCTAAATGTTTCACTGTAACTCAAATTAACCTAAAGTTGGGAACAAAGAAGAAGGATTCGAGTTTTAAGTGCAAAATCAAGTGGGATGAGTTGTATTGGTCGACTTATGTCATTTTATAACATATACATTCCTTTTGGACAAACAAATATTTCCTTATCGTATAGTTCAACATCCCATGTCCATCAAAGTGCCATTTCGAACACCCTTTAAACGACTTTTTAAATAACACTCTATGTGTCATACTCGATTACATCCAACTAAACAAGTTAAGTTTTTATATTCTATTTTGAGTCTCAAAGACTTCAAGAGGATTCACGCATATGCCAATACATGCATGTAATCAACTTGTATAGTTTTCACTAATTTTGTACTCCATTAATTTTTCACTTATTTTGTGACAGTTCACCCCTATGAAAATTAGAACGACAAAACATCATATTAATTGTGAGGACTCAACCTACAACAAAAAATCTACAATTTATCATTACTTGTGAAAAATAAAAATAAATAATTTATAAGTAGTTTTTTCTCTCACGTAGTAATGCGATTTTTGAATAAATAGCAAAGACAAAATCATGAGAGATTCAACTCAGGTCATACAATATAGTACGAGTCGTAATGAGAGACTCTACAAACCTTAATATATATACTATATTAAGAAGATATTATAAATTATGAAAATTTTTAAGAGTAATGTTACACTATCACTTTAGTTTTATATTATAATCTCACCTACTGATGTAACGTTGATGTGTCATTCAGTTATTGATATAATTATTATAGTATAATATAAATATTTTTAATAATCGATTGCATAATTCAATCGTTAAATAATACATAAGTGTTAGGTTTGATATTATAGTATAAAATTATAGTATTAACATAATATTATTCAATATTTAAAATCATATGAATTTCATGGTCGGAAGGTCTGTGTTTTCGTGTATGTCATATTTCTCGATATCCACCCTATAATCCACTCGAAGTTTTCCATGTTAGGTCATCATTTAACCAAAAATTCCCCCATTTCTAATATGGTTACATTTATTTTGTGATATATCAAAGGGCAAATACCAATTAAAACACTTATTTATGGTATGTTTTTCAATTTAAATATTAAACAATTGTTTGAATAAATTAAACCAGTCTATTCAATTAATGTTAATTGAAATCATCATCATAACTTTCATCATAATCATCGTTGTCATCGTCTTCATAATCCTCGTCGCTGTAGTAATCTAGATTATCTTCGTCGCTGAAATCATCGTCTTCATCTTCCTCTTGCTACTCAAATTTCTGATTTTGGTTCTCGTTATGGTTCCTAGATAGTAGTTTCAGGTCTATGATCGGAGGTGGAAGCTTCAGATCGTGAAGCCCACAAATATACTCAAGCCCTTCAGCTGTTGTTGAAGCCAAAGAGCATTTCCACCTATCCTCAGCAGGATCTGCTCTAAATGACAACCATGAGATTTTGCCTAGAGAAAAAAAAAAATTACACGTATAAAAAATTTTGACCACGTTATTTATATATTGTCAATG
Organism: Begonia peltatifolia; assembly: GCA_022433055.1. NCBI lineage: Eukaryota > Viridiplantae > Streptophyta > Magnoliopsida > Cucurbitales > Begoniaceae > Begonia > Begonia peltatifolia. The sequence continues at coordinate 3,015,909 of CM039527.1, forward strand.
AAATAGGAAGTCGTTCTTCGAAAGTAGGCTCCTGCTCCAAAAAACAGTGTATATGCTTATTAAGAAGAGGGAGTTTGCTGAATTCTGCTCCACATACAGTGACTAAAAGTGAGAACTCGCTATTCAACAATAGATCCCACCTTAGAATAAAAAAAAAAAGGAGTAATATTCCGTTATTGAAGAGCGGACTCCTACTCCTAGGCAAAAACTTATGGAGTAGGATCTCGTTCTCTAAGACCGAGATCCTGCACAACTAAATTTTAACAGATATTTAGACGACAAAAATTGTTTTATTATTGGATCATAGTTTAATAATGATCTTATTAACGAATATAATTTAATAACGAATTTGTTAATGATCTTATAGTTTAACAATTTTTTTTGTTAATTACCTTTAAATTATAAATAGGGCAATATCCAATTTAACCCCTAAACTATGTATTTTTTTTAAACACTCTTAAAGTAACAACTCTAACAAATCAAATTTTAAACTATCTAAAACCTAATAAAACAACTTCTGGTGGGGACCCATCCTAGAGAACTGGGGGCCGCTCTCCTTGTGCCAGGACCAGGGGCGAATATGCGAGAACGACCTTTCGTTCCTTCTTTATTTTTTATAAATTAATTTTGAAAAAATACCCAATAATATTGTATTTACTTAAAAATTTTACAAAATATTCACCTCATCATGGTATAATTTAAAAGGTTTCGTAATTTTTTAAAATTTGTACGATTTATTGTAATTTTAGTGATTTATTTTATAAAACAGATGTAAAACAATTATAATAAATCATACAAGTGTTAAAAAATTACAAACAATTTCAGATTATCTTCTCATGATATGACGAACATATTGCAAGGTTTTCAAGTAAATGCAATATCGTTTAATATTTTGTTTTAAATTTAATTTATAAAATGAAGAAGAAACAAATGGTATTTAAAAAAAATACTAAACGATATTTGATTTATTTGAAAGTTTAACAAGATATTTTTCACATCATTAGAAGATAACCTTGAAATATTTGTTATTTATTAACAGTTTATGATTTATTATAATTGTTTTACGTTTATTTTATAAAATAATTCACTAAAATTACAATAAATCATAGGAAAATCATAAAAATTTTTAAATTATCTTTTAATGACGTGACAAACAAATTGTAAAGTTTTCAAGTTAATATAATATTGTTTAATATTTTTTTAAAAATATGATGAAATAACGAGAGATATTTAAAAAAAAAATACCAAACAATATTGGATTTACTTAAATCTTTTACCACATATTCACCACATCATGATAAATTAATTTGAAAATATTTATAATTTTATAACATTTGTACGTTTTATTGTAATTTTATAAAACAAACGTAAAATAATTATAATAAATAAAAAATTACAAAAATTTTCAAATTATCTTGTCATGATGCGTTGAATATGTGATAAAATTGTTAAGTAAATTCAATATCGTTTGATATTTTTTTAAATACTCCTTCTCGTTCTTTCTTCATTAAAAAAAATTAAACAATATTGAATTTATTTGAAAATTTTACAACATTTTTATCGCATCATAAGAAGATAATTTGAAATTTTTTGTTATTTTATAGCACTTTTTTGATTTATTATAATTTTTTTACATCTGTTTTATAAAATACTTCTAAAATTATAATAAATCGTCCAAATATTATAAAATTACAAAAATTTTTAAATTATTTTACCACGATATAATATACATGTGATAAAATTTTTAAATAAATATAATATCGATTGGTATTTTTTAAAAATTAATTTATGAAAAAAAAAAGAGAAATAATTCTCCCATATTGGCCCCCGGTCCTAGCACACGAAGAATGGCTCCCCTTTCTCCAAGAATGTCCCCCGCCAAGAGCTATTTTGTTAAATTTTAGACGGTCTAAGATTTATTTGTTAAGTTTGTAAGTTTAAGGGTGTTGTCAGAAAAATCCATAATTTATAGTTAAATTGAAATTTACCAGTATAATTATTATGCTGAAATATTTATGCATCATAGTTTCTAACATGATGAAAATTGTGTTAATAAACACGTATACATTACCTTCAGTTTCGAGAAGCTCTTTTTTATTGATTAAAAATTTGAACTTCAATTAACGTACAATATAATAAGAAAATCAATCGCATGTAATCATTACCCAAGATAAATCACCAAATACAAAGACTAGCTTTGAAAACTACTAATAAGATAATATATATATATATATATATAATAATCATATATGATATAAAATGTCAAGTATTCGTTAGCGCAACTTGTGTGCATAATAAATGCAATTAGAAATAGCTAAATAATGACTAAAACCCGATTAACTTCAAACACAGAAGGTTCGAATGGTTTTCGCGGCACCAAAGTATCTGGTGATCATCTTTCTCAGAGACCATCGCTCCTATTTGATCACTTTTTCTATGGGCTCTGCAAATATTGATAACATTACGAGCAACTCCGTTGACATTAATCCCCTTGATCTCGACTCTCTAAGAATTTGTCTATCACACAAAGAAATACTGTAGTCTCTACAATTGCTCAACTATCTATACATGCCTAATACCCAGATCGTTAGGAGTTTATACTGCCACAATGAAACTCATTGTTCGGGTGAGGGTGCAACTATTCGGGTCTCAGTGAATTGTCATCATAGCATAAGCCTTTCTTTCACCTTCCCTTCATTGGGGGTATTGGCCCAATCTTTATCTAAAACTATAGATTGAAAGTAAGATTATTGTTTCACCAACATCTACATTACTAGCAATACCAATCTAAAAACACATAGCTTATTGCATAGCTACGACATGATCACCAACATCTAAATGCTACAATATTCTTGCTTATTGCATAAAAGAAGCATGCATCATTTTGCCAAAGTATTAAAGTCATAAAGAACTTTAATTAAAATTCCTTGGAAAATTGTCCCAACATTGGGCTGAATATTTGGAAACTTGCTATTCACTCTCCAACAGCTTAAAATTGAGGTAAATTTGTAGAATATTTTCATTAGTTCTTTCTCCTTGCTAATCAAGCATGACAAATATCTTCAAAGCAATACGGCCAACCAAAGAAATTTAAACAGCCTGAAATGAGGTTTCCTTCATCTCTTTTTTTTGCCCATTTATTTCCCTTGATGATGATAGAGAAGAAAATAATGTGCGAGAAAGAGTAGTATTTTGTCGGTATGAGAGGAAGAAACACAAAATACAACATTAGGAGGTATCAAGTGGCAATTACTAATTTTACAGACAGAAATGCGTTAGGAAGCCAATTTTTGTTTTGCAATAATATACCTCAGTTAACGGAATCACAAAACCAATATATGTAATTACTAGATCAAGCAAGAATATCACACATCTTACATAAATAAAATAGAAAACATCACACTTAAGGTGGAAACCCTCGTGAAGAGGAAAATCATAGGACAAGTTGAGTAAAAAGGCAAGATTACATGTTATTCTCTAAAATAATATAAAGGATGTTAGACATCTTCAAGAAATTAATATTGGATAGACAGATATCCCAAGTTGCTTCACCAACAAATGCCAGAGCACAAGTAATATTTGGAACTTTGTTACTCTTTTTTTAATTTATAAGTAATGTGTGTTTCCTTTTTTCTTAAAGATACAGAAAAGCATGAAATCCAAACGGACTCTAATGATTTGAATAACGAACAAAATTGAGATTCGATTCTTATAATTAAATTCAATAAATCTTTCCTCTCGGAGAACCCCATGAATGCATTTAATTAAAAATCAACGGTTTATAAAATTGAAAGCTCTGTAAAGGCTCTAAAACAGACTACTCGAACACAAACTTCCTTAAATTTAAAAAATCTCAAACCTAATTATCTACTCCTAAAACTTTAGCTCAAGAATCTGCAACATTTCTCTTTCATTCTAGAATTATTCACAGCACTGTTACTATATATCATACGACAGATCATCCTGTCTCTAAAATTCCAGATTCGAAAACACCAGAAAGTAAGCAGTATAAAAGGAGGACCTTCAGAAGCATTATCGTCACCAGGTCCAGAGCGAGGAAGGCGGCTGAGCAGAGGTGAAGCGAGGTAGAAAGAGAGAAATAGAGAGAGCGAGAGAATACGAGCAGTGATCGTTTGAGATTCAGATTGAAAACTAATACTTCAAGATGAGAAGAACATCACGATTCCCTCAGATTTTCGCAATCCACACGTTCAATCGCCGCTTCACAGCATTCCTCAGACCTCCCTTTCGTTCCCCCTTTCTCCCTCCAAATAACCCTTCCAAAGTCGCTTCCATCAACTCTGCTCTAAAACCTTAACCCCTTCACCTTTATATATCATCGTTGCTTTTGCCGCATAAACTTATGTAATTGTACTTATGTCCCCTCATTACTGCTTATTGAGATTTATGGCCCCCGATTTCATTTATATAAAACAAAACGTTTATTTTCGGTTCTATTGGAGTAAAGTGCCAACTTTAATTAATACTTTTTGAATAATTGTGTCATTTTTCAAAAAAATAAGGTAATTTTTAACTCTATTTTTATCATCTTAAAATTAATGTGACAATGTAGTAAATGATGATGACTCATTGTACAATGTAACAGATTGGTGAAAAAATTAAATGAAGTTTACTATAAAAAATAATATTACATTAGTATTCTAATTTTATTATCTAACTCAACATTTATGTGTCACTCAATCATATATATAATATATATTAATTTAATTTTTTATATTATGTCATAATATATTTATTGTTGAACAATGATACATAAACATCTCATCATAATTGAGATAAGTGAATAGGTTAGAATGTAAATGTAACAATACTGCTTAACTGTATTATCTTTATATTTTTATGTAATTATTAGTGCATTAATAATAATAAATATTTCATAATATACTCTTCAAAAAATATATTATTTTGATTTCTAACATTACTTCTGATCTAATGAGTTACCTCGTCTTCAAAGTAAAATCTGAAAAACTTTGCTACTAAATATTCTAATATGATTCCCATGTCACCTCTTTTGAGTAAACAACTCGATAATGTGTTCTTTTTTCAATAATTTAACTACATCACACCATCTTTTTTATTTTTGTGAAAATAACCTTGAAGATACACAACTAGGTAAGATTATTTTCATCTTACATTTTGTTAAGGTGGAGAAAAAATATAATTTTGTAGATGAACACAATTTTGAGACATAGTAGACCAATGATGTAAAGATGTAGATCATTACGTGACTCGATTTGTTCCGAAATTAGAACTAACGTGCACGAGCTTAGATCAAGATGATCAGTTGAGGATGAACCAAGTACTTGAGGCGGAAATATTGTCTCCGTATCCGTTTAATTTCTACGAGTCTAAATCCAATAACAAATGAATAACTATTTCTATCTACAACATTCGATTCGAGTCTTTTACACAATTATAATTAAGGAAATCATAGTTCAAAATATACGTACAATATGTACGGACTGAGTGCTCGTAACGAGCACTATTCATTAAGGAAAATAATAGAATCATAGTTACCATAACTAATAAATGATTTAAACAAATAAAAACAAAAGAAAATGTGTCAAAACATAATCTCATAATTAAAATATATATATTATTTATATCGAAAGCCAACAGCCCCAAACTGAAATTTACTGTGTCCATGTGGTTCACTAAAATCAACAAAGTATAGGGCCTCAGTTTTCAAAACATAAATTATATAACAAACCTCAATTTCATCAAAACGATGCATCAGAATGACACAACTGACTTGGGATGAGACGAACAAGATTGGAACTGCGAGATTGCGGTGTCACTTTCCTCACTCTCCTCAAAAGCTATGGTTTCTTGTCGGAACTGCTTCCTGCACAACACAGGCAGCCATTTCATCAACAAAACATGTCATCCCCAACAAGAACAAAAACAAAATCTGCTCAAATACCTTTGTGAAATCGAACTCTCTTCAGACAACGCTTTCTCCAGCCTCTCCTCAAATGGCGTTGCATGCCAACTGACTTTCTGATCCTATTGGGAGAAGGAAAAACAAAAAAAACAAAACCTCGTTAATGTCGTTGCCGAAAATGATTAAGGCAAGCCAAGAGTTTATACCTCCTTGTACTTGTTCGTCGAATTTGGGATTCCATTTCCGTCCCACATCTTGGATGGTATTCGAGAAGGTCGATCTTCGTACCAGTGAGCTGCAACCATTCCGATGATCGGCCTTTCTTCTCCGGGAGTTACTCCGACATTGCCATTTGTACTGCTCAAATCTCCACAGTTTTGGTTGTGAGTGGACGTAACTGGCTTTAGCCAAGCAGATAGGCTTGCTTCTATGTTTATGTGATTCCCTTCTGGACTTTCTTTTTCAGCGAACTCTGAGATAGGTGTAGCAATGACGGGGTCCTCAATGAACTTGCCTAAACTAATAGTTCTCGAAGTCGGTAAATTATCCAAGTTTGTCTGAAAAACAGTCCCAGGAGTTTGCATCGCGTCGAATAGCACTAATGGGGTTGGAAAGGGCGATGACCCCGCCTCGATCGAATTGGATAAATTGCGAAATCTGTCAACATTATTAAATTTAGTTTCAGAGAAGGGTGTCTTCGCATCGCATTCGAAACGGACAGACTTGCTTCTTCCATTGTTTTCTGTGGCTAAATGGCAAGGCACATTCGAGTTGGTCGCATTATCGGGTTGAAGATCCAGACTTTTGAACGCAGTGTTATCACGATTAGTCTCTTCAGTAGAGCTGAAGAAGATTCTTCGAGAGTTCTGCTCGCTGGTTACACAACTATAGAGAGAGAGAAAAAAAACAAATCAACGTTGAAATCTGCAAGATTCTGGCACCAAATATCATCAAAATAAGAAAATGATCAAGTGGTAAATATACAACAAATGTGACCTGCTAGGAGAATTCTCTGAAGAGCCTGACCCTTTTTCCGATTCTTGATGATGTTCGATTGGTCTACAAGGTCGATCAAATTGATTCATATGTTTTATTGAATCATACTCTCTATCAGCAGGAGGAGACTCTCGTAGCTTATGTGATACATTCTTAATTTCAACAGGGGTCTCCATTATGGTACCACGCGCTTTAAGAAATTTGGCCTGTAGAATTATAATTTTAAAATGATTGAAAGAATAACTTTTTTTAACTTTAAGAGAATTATAATCCCCAAGCTATCCTTCAGCTTGAAATCAGAACTAGCAATGAGTTATTCCCCGTGCATTCTTTGGTTATCAAGCAACACATTTGAAAGTTAACATTATCATTACGAGAAAAATATCGACAGAAAATTGAAAAAAATGTCATCGTTTTCAAATAAACACATGTTTTGGAGTTTCTAGTACTCGAAATATAAAAAATTGATCCAGAACTCATACATAGGCTTAATTTGAAGTAATTTATTCATGTGGAAGCCAAACCTCTACATTATAAAGCAGGAAACTGTCAACTAAAGAGTACAATACATGATATAACCTGAATAATGCGTATGTATGGTTGTAATTTTAAGAAACAAATCTAAACAATAGATAATTACTATCTATCATCATTGCATCAACTTTGATTGAACAGAAAATTCTTGATGAGACAGCATCAAACGAAGAACAACATGTAAAACCTATATCCACCCGTAGTTGATGCAATAAGTAGAACATTCAAGAGGATCATAATGTTTTTTTTTCTATTAGTAGAACTTATTAGACATCAAAACATAAGAACTATTAATACAATCTGAAGGCTCTAAAAAACGGTTTGACGAATAATCATAATCATACGCGAAAAGGGTACCTCATTCTTCAGATCTTTCATATTTCTAGGGAAATCTGAACTTGCGGCTTCGACATCCTTGCTGGGGATATCTATAGTTTCTTTTAAAAGAAAGAAATCGAAGTAGTTTTCATTAGGAAGTCAAGCACTTAAAGAAACAAAATCTGGAAATATTCGCAGAAGTTTAGATACCTTCAGCTAAAAACAGAGAAGATAAATGATTTTGAGATATCACAGCTTTCTGATCATGATTCACCTAACAACAAATGAACATTGAACATAGATATCATTCACTGTTTGTCATATTTCTACTGGTGAGGAAAGTCGATCCCCAACCAGAAGTATAACATTACAATAGAGAAATGGATGGCGAGAGATATAAAATAAAAATAAAAACAAAAACTACATCGCAATGTCAACATCTAACAGAACATCGCCTCAAGAAATATTACAAAGCCCAAATTCTCGCTGCTTATCACTCGTTTTCTAAGTAACAAAGCAGAAAGAGAAAATGAGAGCTCACCCTAGCTTTGGGAACAGCGGAATCGGGGAGGAGGTGCTTCTGGGACTGTCGGCGATGATCGTCTCTGCCTCGGAAGCACCCAATAAAGCAACCCATTTCTCTGGAAATCGACCTATGGAGGAGCCTCACCAAGGATTTACAAACAAACCGAAAATCACAGCTAAAAAGTTTGCATAACATGGATTTCCGACCGCCGAATCCAAACTCAAACTACACCTACCTAGATTATCCACTCTATACTCTCTTCAGTTGTCGCTGTTTATGGAGAGAGAGAGAGAGAGAGAGAGAGAGAGAGAGAGAGAGAGAGAGAG
>CM039527.1:3024523-3173524 GCA_022433055.1 Begonia peltatifolia
GAGAGAGAGAGAGAGAGAGAGAGAGAGAGAGAGAGAGAGAGAGAGAGTTGGGACGGATCTTTCAAATTTGAACGAGGAAGACGAGGGAAAGACACAGGCGGTCTTAAAGTAATGTAATAAAAACCACCTCTCAGAATTAAAACATGTCTGTGCCGGGGTATTTTGTGAATTCAACGAAATGTTTAGGGTATTTTTGGAAATAGGTAATCTATGGGCAAAGCCTATACATGGACAACAAATACAATTCAATTTCAAATCCATGCAAATAATGTGACGGTGAGTTTTTAAAATTTATTTATTTTATCAAAATGTATGTCTCGAGTACTTAAAATAGTACATTACGCATATACTCTAATCTTATACTTTGAAAAAAAAAAAAAAAAAAAAAAAAATCTTTCATACTTAAAGATTACTAAAAATTTTGACAGTGAAAAAAAAATACGTATTTGATTTATCAGTAACGATATATTATAAGTAAAATCACTTGTACTTATAATTGAATGAAATGTAAGGAGGCACAACACCATTTTAGCATTAAATGTTTCTAAGGTTGAAGTAGACAATTCTCAATTTTGTTATGCAATAATTAATTTTAGATGGATGTCCTTTAACGAGACATGATGTGTCATTTGTTGATAAATGTTATAGTATTATTTTATATACTAGTGTATAGATCAATAAATTATTATACTAATCAATGATTAATGTATAATATGACAAAATGTTAGATTAATTAATTGCTAAAATAAAAACTTCCTATTAAATTAGGAATCATATCTAACATGCACATAGAAATTATTGTTTACAAATAATACCAAACTTAAAAGAATTAAAGTTATAGTCGATATTTATGAAAATAAAAAATTAATCAAACACGAAGATGAGAAAAAGCTTGTGAGGGAATTAAGAGGCGACCCGACCCAACTAGTCTCAAAATTTGCTATTACTTTGAGATAAGTTTTCTGGGGTATAAAATCTAATAGCAAATAAAAGAATAAGGCTCTTTCAAGAATGATACACAATTTTTAATTATTATTTTTTATATAAATTATTTATTAAAAGGATATTGTAGTCTATCTACTAGTTGGTAATTCCAATAGAAAGAAGTGTCACTAAGTTAACAAATTAAACTTAATTGCCTTATTTGGTTATCTAAGTTATATTAAGCCAAGTCCGGACAAGATTGAAAAATGTTTTTAACTTATAATTCATATTTTCAAGCAAGTTATTATAGGTGCCCAACAAGTAAACCGAGTTAAGTCCGACCAAATTTTTGACTCGCTAAACTTACGTGTCAAGCAGCAAAAAAGTGTGATGACTCGTGAGCTCAACTCTACTAAGATGGTGTTAAATTATTTTGATTATAGCGCATCATATATTAATGTTTTAGTTAGGCCCTTGATTTTATGAAATTAAAAGATCAAATATTGCTTTATTTTGAAAAATAGCTCTACAGTTTTGTTTTACAAAATAGTATTTTCAATTTTAAAAGCACTATTATAACCAAACAAACATGTTTTGAAAAACTGAAAAAGTTTTTGGAAGTAAAACTACTATTTCCATTTTTTTTTTTTTTTGAAAACTTTAATTTTTTTTTGCCACTTTTATCTCATGATAAATTAAAATATCAAAATTCACCATCTTTAACTTCAAACTCTTGAAAAAAAAGATGTTGATGGAAATAAGTTTTTTTTTTTTCTACTTCTGTGTTGGCAAGATCTTTCATCCCATTTAAAATCAAAATACCGACATTAATCAAATTCTCGCAGGAAAAAACTAGTTATACAACGAAGTGTCCAATTAGGACCTTCTAAAGCAAATAGATATTGTAAATGTAAATAGCATTTATCATAGAAAAGTGGACAGCATGAACTTCAAAGATGGGAAAAAAAAGTCCAAATGAGACATAGACTTTTGCTTTAATCCACCCAAAAAAGAAGGAAGAAAAATGATTGAAAACTTTAAAAGGTGGGTCTGATGTCTATCAAATATACATTTCAAACCAATATAAAAGAAAAATTAAAAAAAAAAAAATACAAATTGAACTGATTTTACACGATCCTACGATATAAAAAACCATGAGCATAAAAGATAAATCTAATTTCTTTGAAGATTGTTTCGAGTCTTTGATTCTCTCAAATTCACCATTAAAGAGCCTGTTACCGTCCTTTGTTTCTTAACAGTCATCCAGTCATTCCTACAAATCGTCTGTTGCAGTTTATTTTTTCAATAATAGATTTAGAAAAAGTGTTGGAGCGAGAGAAACATTTCAGTAAAAAGATTTACTGAAATTAAGAAACAAGAAGAAATGAAGACTTTGTTGAGAGAATTTCAATTCAACGAGCAAATGTTATTAATATTTTTTTGCTTTAATTAATAAATAAATTTTATGATTAATTTTTTATTTTTATATTATTCGATGTATTTTATAAATTCAAAGAAAAATTTTTGATTACTTGTATAATTTTAAATTTACATATATATTAATACATATGTGATTAAATTTAAAAAAAATAATCAGATTAGTCCGTTACTTGCATTTGAAGTATAACATACTCAAATTAATAAAGTTCTAAATACAGTTCACTTTATTGACAACATATAGTTATATCCCGACTATATATGTAGTGATATAAATTGATTGTATTTTATATAATATGATTATATAAGAATGAATCAAACGAAATTATATTATTTTTATAGCATTCGTTAAATAAATAATAAATAATTTTATTATAATAATGATCATATATGTATGATTTTAATTCGTTGTATTTAATATACTTCTATTTTATTTTAATTTATTATCTGATTTACTTGTTAAGGTTTTGTATAAGCTATATAAACCTTATATTTTAGAAATAAATTAAATGAGTAGTTGAGTATGCCAATATTGATATAATGAAATCAATAATACAAGATTTTCTTGTTTGTTAATTCATTAATTGAATAATTAGTGCGAATTTCATAAATGTTATGAATTGACTATTCAATTAAAAATTAATGGTAGTTAATAATAAAGATGCAATATAAGAGGTCAGATCTTTTACCTATCTCTATTACGAATCTTAATGGAGCATTAATACATATGTAATGACTATATCAATATATATTACTTTGAGTAAATATACTATATAGTTTTAAAAGTGTAACTTTAGATATTGAGTGGAATTACTTTATAGTTAATAATTATGTTATTTAATATAAATATTTTATATTAATTAGCAAATATTATTGGAACTTAATACTATAGATCCGTCGGTAATTCTATCATCTTATACCACTATTTAATTTCTATGTCATAAAAATAAATATATAAATAATTAATTATGATTAGTCATTTATCGACACTCAAATAAATGTGTTATGATTCAAAATATAAAATTTTGAATAAAAAATAAAATATTTCATCATATAAGATTGTTTTAAAAGATTTGAATAAGATTTAAAAAATCTCATCAGATGAGATTTGATTTTCAAATTTAAATTGAAATTAATTATTTAACAAAGTATCAAATTAGATTTTTGAAATTTGAATATGAGTAGATTTAAAAAATCCAATTAAATTAGATTTGATCTACGATTGACTCATTGTTTATTCATTATTTAAAAATAGATCTGAATAATTTCATAATATCAAATTATCTTGAAAAATTATTTTCAAAAATATATTCTAAAAACTGTTTTTATATTATATGATTAATCGATAAATTGATTTATTAGATAAATTAACTGTTAATCAAATTATATTTGATTAAATAAGATTTATTTTTTAAAAATTAATTTTTGTTAAAAAATAAATCTAAAAATTAATTTTAAAATAGATCCATCAAAATTGTCAAAGGTGATTTGACAGAAATGTGAATACAAAAAGAGAAAAGAGCTTTCAAAAGGAAGATCTAATCCCATTTGAGAGAACATATGTGACATTTTTCGTATTATATTTTAGGAAAACGTTTTCTAAAATCGAATAGAAACGTCTCATGTGTTGAGAATACGTCTCTGCACAAATATAAGAGTGTGTTATTTTTGTAAGTTGGACGTTCACACGTTATGAAATTTAAATGTAAAGATTTTCATAAAATACTTAACGATGTCAAAGTTTAAAAAAAAAACATTAATCCCTAGTTAAAGCTATTAAGATTAGACGAAAGTATCTGAGTAAAAACGTTTGTACAATAGATAATTTCTTTTATTATTCCACAATCTAAATCTAATAATTTTTCTCAACGTAAATTGTTTATATTTTAAAAAATACATATTTCTTAATAATATTTTTCTTTTAAACTAACTATCAAAATTTATGATTTTAAAATAGTTTTAAAATCACGTGGGTAATTAATGTCACTATTATTATGAATAATAGTGAATTCTGGCACAAGTCCTCCCGATTTTAGTCTAATATGAGAAAAAACGATCATATGAGATTGACGGTGGACGTCCAAAAGGAAATAATGAAAAATGTGTCTTTGGAGCAAGTGTCTAGTAATAGAGCACAAGCTTAAAAGAGACTTTGGTTTAAAAAATGCACCATAGTAAACAACATTTAAGAGTGAATAACGTGTTGTGGGGATGAACGAAGAACAATGTTGTGGGGATGACCGAAGAACAGATTTAACAGTCCCTAACAATAAGGATTTTCTTTGTTAATGCCTCATACTTTCAAGTGCTATTTGCCAAATTTATTAATACAAAGTGCTAATTTCTGGTTCCAAATTTAATGAAAGATTAAATAAAAATTAGAAAGTTGTAAATGAAACAATTAAAATTATAAAAATCAAATTGAAATGAGTGTTAAATTATGAAGACCTAATATATATTATATATATATATATATATATAAAGAATAATTCTATTTGACCAAGATGAAAGAAAAGTCAAATTTTGGTTACAAATATGTAAAAAGGCAATAATTGTTTTTTTGTTGTTGTTGAAGTTTTCACAATAATTTAATAAATCATACCTATAATTACTTTTCTTCCATTTGCCGACTGCCGTTAATTCTAAAAATAAAAAACAAAATTGGAACCCAATTTAATCTTCCGTTTTAAATTTCATTAATTAATTTCTATTAAAAGTGGTTATTTTTCTATTTTTAAAAACATTATATTTTTTATTTGTACTTTATTTTATTGCTAAAACTCTTATGAATATTTAGTCAATAATGGAAGTAAAGTCAATGGCGGAGAAGTAGGCAATGTGAATCCTAATTGTAAGATAGAAAAGTTGAATTTTGTCTAAATATATGAAACAGGAATTTATTTTATTTTTGTTGGAATTTTCAAATTTCATTTTACGATGCTTATTATCAATAAAATGTGATTTAAAAATCCTCTGAACCATGAATTCAATTTATACGAAAACAACTATTTATTCGTTAACTATAAAAAGAGAACATACGAGTTCTATCAAATAAAATTTAGATGACATGTTTTTATAATTGTTAGATCACGTGTAGGGATAGGATCAATCCAGTTCGATTCGATTATACTCTTTATTCGAACTGAATAAATCGATTTGGTTCCAAAATTTTAAAAACTAAAATCAAATTTATTTTTATGATTCTGCCCCGTTATGTCTAAGTTCAATTTTGGTTTTAAGTTTTTCTAGGATTGGGCGGGTTTGATCTCAACTTTTTATCGGTTTTAATCAGTTTGGTTTTAGACTGAAAAGGCAATTTTCAAAAGTTGGAGCTCCATCGAAACGGAACGAGATTCTCTATTCATTCCATTGATCGGTTCCGTCGAACGTGGTCAACCCTGCCCTAGTGTCTTAGTTTGCATATTTGCTATTGTGGAAACATGCATCCAAGTGGAACAATTATTAATATAATCAATTGATGATCAATCTTTGAAACCCATAATCCGGCGGTCTTATGGAGATGATATGATGGACGTGAATGTACAGGATTATTCAAATTTCAAAGCATGCTCTACGTCCAAAGTGTGGTTTGAAAATGGAGGTGGGCCCGAAGGGTAGGCACCGGCACCGTCCCCGCCCATGGCCCAAAATAGAGCCGCGTTTTAGGAGTTTATTTTACGTATGTTTCTCTATTTTTAATTTGTTTATATTTTACATTTAATGTTTTTTTAATTCATTTAATTAAATCTTTATAATTTTGTTCTAAAATTGGCATTAAAATTAATTAACCACTTATTTGCTTAATCTGATTCCGTTAGAGATAATTAAAATAAATAATTAATTGAACTAATTAATAAGAATCACGTCAGTAATTAAATTAGAATGCATGACAATTTTTTTTAAATTGTAACATTTTTTTAGTAATTATGTCAATAATTTTTTTAAAATATTACTATACTATTAATTTATCATGCGATTGATTAATTTAATTTACAATATGTGGTATTTTTATTTAATATATTTGAATATCAATTTTCATGTCGCCAGAAAATTTTATTAATTAATCTAACAATATAATTTTTTATCCTCCAAAAAAGTGGGCAATAAGTCAATAAATTCAAAAAAATATAATTTAATGTGATCGGAAAATAGATTTTTAATTTCATAAATATTGTCCACATTTTTCACAATAATATTTAATTAGAAAAATAAGAATTATTACATTTTTTTCAACGTTGTGTAGTAATTGTAAACAAGACAAATTTATACTTCACAAGTCAATCATAGACTACGTCACTTATTTTAACTTCCTATTTTTGGGATCTATCAGTAACTCAAAACCATGTCCACCCTTGTCCTCACAAATTTTCTTCTATGATTAGAGGAAATCATTTAAATATAAAAATTAATGGGTGCAATTTTCATGTTTAGTTTCATTATTAATAAATTGTGCACAATTTAAAACGGATAATACATCGTATTAGCATCAATGATCAAGCTGAAGTAATGGGACGTGGAGATTGAATAAATCAAAATGTTTGCTTAAATGGAATAACAAAAGTGAACAATATATAATATATATATATATATATAAACATGAAAAGCACGTTTTTTTTCGATGGAGTTATGGGTAAAAGTCGACGATCTTAGACTGGAAGAAAATTAAGTTTTCCTTATCTGTTATTTTGTGTGTTGTGTTTCTATATGAGGAGGAGATTGCTTCTTCTTGCTTTCATAGCTGGTATCGAATTCTGTTTTGCGATGAATATTCAGACGTTGTTTGCAGCTGAGCTGAGAAATTCAGAGAGAAAAGGAACGAGAAAGTATAACAAATCGGAGTTTCCGAGGTTGAAATGGACTGACGAGCTTCATCGGCACTTTGTGGAAGCAGTTAAAAGCCTTGGCGGAAGAGCGAGTAAGTTTTTAAGCTTTTTTTTTTTTTTTTTCTTTTATGCTCTTCTGGGTTTTTTAGAGTGAGAAAGAGAATTTCGAGACGGTGAGTTATTTTCCGGGTTTTCTAGAGAGAGAGAGAGCTTCAATGGTGACAAGAGGTTGTTAGAGAGAGAGAGAGAGGGTAAGGAAGATTGAAGTTTTTAATAGAATGAAAATGTTTTGCAGAAGCAACTCCGAAACGTATTCTGCAGATGATGAGCGTGAAGGGGTTGAAGATTTCTCAGGTGAAAAGCCATCTCCAGGTATATTTTCTAGAAAGCCAAAAACAGCTTTTAGAATTTCACAAGCTGTAGAATTTCCAGCAGATATCAAAAAACTATTTATGAATTATTCAGATGTACAGAAGCATGAAAGAGCGAACCAACATTATTTCCACGAAAATCAGACCGCAAGAAAATTTCTCAGTCTCCTCCTATTCTCACAGGTTTGATTGATTTCAAAATTTTGAAAACTAATTAGGGCTTATGAGGTTTTGATCTTCTGCAATTTGTTTCAATGGCTGTAGAACATGGGTTTGGGAAGGAATAGATTTAAACGAGGAAATCTCTACCAAAACCAGCAACCGATCTTCTTCGTCTAAACAAGATTCTTTCTATGATCGGATTCAGGTTTTGGTAACAAACATATTTTTCTTCGAAGAACCCTAAAAACTGCGACGGAAAGTGATTGCTTCGTCTCCATGCAGGATTCAAATTCAAGCTCAAATATGAAGAACGAGGAGGAAGACGATCTCTCACTATCCTTGAGTCCTCCATCTTCTAGAGAGCCATGGCCGCCAACAGATGATCATCGCCTTCCAATGAAGTTTCTACAGCAAACGAAGCAATCTCTCCAAATCAATCACGTCAATTTGAAACTCATCATTTCATGACCTTTTCTTTTCTTCTTCATTCTATATCTTCCCACAGAAATTAAATTTTAAGTAAACATATAACGAGACACGTAAATTCTACTATAATTTTTTTAACGAGTGTCACGTTACATGATGTCTCACTATCCATTTATGTTTTTTTAGCTTTTTTTGCATGAATGAGATTTAATATTATGAGAGTAAATCCCTTTTTTATAGCATATAAGATTACAACCAATTTGAATTCCAAAATACGAGTTAACTTGAATAACCGTTAAACTATAAATTTTAACAACTAAAATCTTAAACTATCTAAAATATAACAAATCAAACCTTGACGGGGAGACGATCACTCTCCATTTTCAATTTACGCTAATATCGGGGTGCAGATCCAAAATGATCGGCCCCCCGATCTGTCCAGTGTTTATGTAGCACTGGACATATTCGGTCAGAGGGTTGAGGTAGGGAATAGAAACTCTCAGTCCTAAGTGCACAACACGTAATTTTAGAACGGGGTCATCACCCCTGATCGGCCTCCTATTCTAAAAATGAGGCATGAAAATGAAGGGTCATCACCTCGCCTCGACCCCTTATTCTTTGCCTCTCCATTTCAGAGGTGGTCAGGAACATAGGGTCACCACCCCGAATCGATGTGCATCTCACTTCTCAATCTCCTCCTATTCTCACAGGTTTGATTGAAGACAAGCATTTCAAAACTAATTAGGGTTCATGAGGTTTTGATCTTCTGCAATTTGTTTCAATGGCTGCAGAAAATGGGTTTGGGAAGTAATATATTTAAATGAGGAAATCTCTTCCAAAACCAGCAACGAATCTTCTTTCTTTGAACAAAGATTCTTTCTATGATCGGATTCAGTAACAAACAAGCTCCTCTTCTTTTCAAGACAAATTAGTTAAGCACGGGTAAAATTATATTTATATTTTAATTTTTTCTTAATTGGTGCAATAATGACTTATTTTAACTATTTGTAATTTATCAGTATCAATTAATAAATATCATGTCATAATTCTCGGACTCTTACGCTTCTTTTAAATTTATTTGGAATGTTTTGGTTTTGTAGCAAAAAATTACACAATAATATTAATAGTTGATAGAATGAAAGAGGTAGAACTCATTTAAAAAATTAGCTCAAAGATGGAAGGAATTACTTCCTATTTTATATTGGATCTTTGTCTTCTCTTTGTACGATGTGAGACACCACTCACGCGTCTAGCGTGATTAATTTTCTTTCTTTCACGTCTAGCGTGACGGTAGAATTCATTTCAAAAGTTAGCTCAAAAATTGAGAAAATTCCCTTCTATTTTATATTGGATCTTTGCTTTCTCTTTGTACGATGTGGGACAATAGTAGTGAGCATTTCTCTCTTGAGTAGGGGCTGCGTATACTCATTTATTATATTTTGTTAAAATAGATGTTTTAACTAAAAATTAATATAATTAATTATAAATATTCAATTTATTACATTAACGATACAAATTATTGATTGACACATAGAATAAATTTATTTTAATAGAATATAATAATAAATTAAATGTAATATTATTCTTTTATTTTATACACTACCAATTTTTTTTTGAACCATCACAAAATTCTAATTTTACAAACATTAAAAGGATATTTATATTATCAATTCAATTCCATTCCAAGTGAAAACTCAAAAGATTAATCAAATAGAAATCAGAACAATTCGCTACCACCCTTTGATTTCTAATTTAAGATTGTCACAAACTCTTGGCGAAATTAATTTTCTACTTAACAAAAAATAAAATTCGAGATCATCAATGAAATAAATGCCACTTACCTATCTTTATTCTTTTTATTTACAATAAGATTTTCCTACAATAATAAAATTTAAGATAGTCACAATCATTTTTTTGATAAAATATTTATATTAATATTTAAAGTAATAAATATTTACATTATTAAATAGAAAGTAATTAATATAAAAACCCATAAAATTTGAGTTTATTAACAAAATTGCTTTTAAAGTATGATTTTGTTAACAAAACAATCCTGCTCTCAAACTTATTCTCTGTAGCGGGAGCTCGTAGACTATCTCAAAAAATAACAAATGATATCAGATTTTTTTAAATTTTTTTACTACATATCCATCATATCATAAGAAGACAATCTAGAAAGTTTCATTTTTTTAACATTGTTACGATTTATTACAATTTTTTACGTCTTTTTTTATAAAATAATTCATTAAAAATACTTATGTCACACAAAAAATATCAAACTTTTACAATAAACTTTCCTTATACTTCCAATTAGAATTGCAAAATGGCTAGTAAAAAGAATCTACTATGTTTTTATCTCGATCTTTTGTTAAACTTTCACAATAGTTGCATTTAACAAATTATAAATATTTAAAATATTTTCAACTTATATTAATATAATATAAGAAAAAGTTCAATTACTAGCTTATCGTATGAGGTCTGTCATTTGGTCTCTAACGTTTTTTTTGCCCAATTAGACCCTATTGTATACACCGTTTGCAATTCAAACCTTTCCGTTGAATTGATCAGAGCACGTGACTTTTTTTAAATTTAAAAATTATAAATTTATAAATTAATTTAAAAAATAAATAATATTCAATTTACTTGAAATCTTTACGACGTTATGGGCAGATAATCTGAAAATTTTCGTAATTTTCTAATACTTGTATGATTTATTATAATTATTTTATAAACTAATTAACTAAAATTATGATAAATATCAAATTATCTTCTTATAATGTGCTGAATATGTGATAAAAATTTCAAGTAAATTGAATATCGTTTGTTATTTTTTTAGAATTAATTTATTATTTAGCGTGAGAGGACGACCAGTCCAAATGAACCGACCATACTCTCACATGTCTACGGAAAACAACGATATTCAATTTAGTTGAAATTTTTATCGTATATTCAGCACTTTAAAAGAAGATAATTTTAAAATTTCGTGATTTTTTAATACTTGTATGATTTATTATAATTTTAGGTAATTAGTTTGTAAAATAATTATAATAAATCATACAAGTATTAGAAAATGACAGAAATTTTCAGATTATCTTTCATAATGTGGTAAAAATTTCAAGTAAATTGAATATCGTTTTTTATTTTTTTAAAATTAACTTTATAAGTTTTTAGAATTTTTAAATATACAAAAGAAGGTCACATGCTCTGCACGTGATCAATTTAACAAAAAATTAAATGCAAAAGTTTGAATTGCAAACGGCGTATACGATAGAGTCTGATTGGACAAAAAAAAAATGTTAGAGACAAAATGACAAATGGTCTGAATTGAACTTTTTCCTATAATATAAGTTTTTTTTTAAATTTCATTTAAAATTATAATAAATATTAATAATTATATGTCAACAATATTTATATATTTAATTTAAAATTTAATTATGTTAAGGTATATAAAATTGAATGTAGTAATAAAAAATTATTTGAGACTATTCAATAAAAAATATTAAATAAATATAATTAAAAATATTTTGACATAAAAAGAAATTCGAATTTGAAAAATATTACAAATTCGAAAAAAAAAATTACTTCAAATTACAAAAGAAATTCAATAAAAATAATATATATTCTTCAACATCTAAATTGGTAAACTCTTCAAGAATTTCATCCGTTCGTTGGTGATCTCTCGTCTTCTCATCGGTCCAATCTTTAATACAAATTAACGTCTTTACAAGGTTTGGTGCAAATCTTCATCTTCGTTCATTATAAATACGTCCAACTGAATTAAAATCCAACGATGCATTCTAATACATGATTGTTTTTTCTTAATTTCCACACGTCTTGATTAACCAATGAAATGCTATGCTTCTCTACATAAATTATGGATATAGTCGATCCTCAAGAATTTAATGCTTATTAAAAGTATAAAAGTTATCACAACTTGAAAGGAGACCGAGAAAGAAATGAGAAATAATCGACCCTTTAGAGGATCTCACCGTTAGATTCTCGACAAAACTAAATGTTTCACAAGAGAAGATTTATAAACTTTATAATTATATCATACGAGCCAAGATCTTAAACATTGGATTTAAAACATTGGTCTAACAGTGAACATCATTGTAAAACAAACCTTAAAATAATAAAAACTTAAAAATATGGCCACTACGTAGTTGAAACTAAAACGAATAAACTGCACAAATTAGAAGTTAACATATAATTTTAAAATAATTTTGGAAGGTTAAAATTGAGCGGCATAAAGCATGTCATATGGACGTGTGATGACGTCGTTTCCGTAATGGTGTAATAAAAAATTATTAGTCGATGAAGTGTCGACATGTATCAAAGATTAATTAAGCTAATTAATTAGGTTTAATTTCAATTAACTTTGATTTCTATGGGTGAGTATAAATTAACAGTTTTAATATAACAAAACTTAATAAAGAGAAAAGAAATCAGATTAAAAATCTGACTTTTCGTCTAAACTTGCCCTCAAGAACAATATGGAGAGAGAGAAGAATCATTTGTCATCACACACAGTTACACTATTGAGAATCTGAATTAAATTTTTATATTTAAACCGAATTCTTTATTTCTGCTCTGCTGCCATTATCATTGTCATCGTCAACACCATTTTTCTTCAGTTTCGTCTTCTTCATCTTCCTCCTGTTGTTGTCGTGTTGAAACTTCATCTCCTCCTTTTCCCCATAGAAAACAATAAAGCCCTACTACAACAAGTAGGGCTCCCATCAAGCTGGGAGAAACACCAAATATAATAGTTTTAGAAAATCTCAGACAATAGAGGACATTAATTGACTGGAAAGACAGATTTTATACCTTTCTAGATGAAGTTTTTCTGCAAAAACTATGGCAGAAAAGATTGTCACGACTACCAGTCTTAGTGGGCTGAACACTGCTGCAAATACTAGTCCACTCTTATTGACGCAACATATATGCAAGTAGTATACTAAGCCCGATAGCACAATTTAAAGCATTCAACGATAACTGAGCTGAGTATATTTTGTTCATGACTACCTTTGGAAGAATTTAATGAAATAGAAAATATTTCAAGATTAATACAGCACAATCAACACGCAATTAACCTATTCGTTTCGGCTGGACCAATTTAGTTTGACTGGACTGGTTCAATTGGACCATACTTAAGTGAACTGACTGACTTGGTTAACGGGTTGAGGTAAAAAACCTATTCCTACTCCTTGAGAGAGAGAGAGAGAATGAGTTTAATACAAAGAGAGAGGGAGAGAATCTTACGCCGAAACTGGTTGTCGGTGGTTGATCGTTGGAGAGCTCAACTGCTTCCTCGAAACTCTTGCTGTGACTGAAGGCAAGATGGTGGTCGGAATCCGAGGGAAACGAGGTAAAAACCCTTCTCTAAAAAAAAGCTCGAGAGGGAAATAGTTGTTGGTGTAATTTCCTTCGTTATTGAACACATCTATTTATAGGAGAGGTTTGCACCTTACTCTTCTGAGAAATTCGAGTTCAATTTAAATTTTTTTTTTTTGTCATTTGATCAAAGCCGGTTTTCTAGGGGAGTGAACGTTCAATTGACTCTCAACACTTCCTCTTTGAAGGCCCAGGTTCATTTTGGATTTTTCTCTGATTATTCTATCCGCAATCGGATTTTTCATATGGTAAGTGTTGATATTTGATTTTTATTTTGGTTTTCCTTTGATTTTTAGGAAAAATTAGGTTTGAATTGATTTGTGTATTTCTAGAGGAGTGAACATTCAATTGACTGTCAACACTTCCCCTTAGAAAGCCTAGGTTCATTTTGGATTTTTCTCTGATTATTCTATCTCCAATCGAATTTTTCACATGGTAAGTGTTGATATTTGATTTTTATTTTGGTTTTCCTTTGATTTTTAGGAAAAATTGGGTTTGAATTAATTTGTGTATTTCCAATTTGAATCTAAATTTACAATATGAAACCTTACATTGTCACAGAAGATCACCATATATGGGTGTGGAGTACGAATATGAGTCCATATTAACATCACAAGTTATTGTTTTATCTAAATCAACTGATCTACTTGAACCAGAATTCATTGACGTCGCTAATACAAAAAAAATTTGGCAGATCAAGATTTAGGCCTCGGATTTGGAAAGCGTTTTTGATGATATTTGAAGAAAAACCGTTTTTGATGGAGAAATCAACACGGTGCGGACGTGAAATGGTCAAATTTTGGGTTGGAATCACATGGAGACCGAGAGAAAATCGAGTTTTACAACAACAAGTGTGAAAAATGAGAGGTCAGTTCCTTATATAGAGTCAGAAATCAACCTTCCATTTCAGGGCCTCATACTTAATTTTGATAATGGGAGGCCAATCTAGGGTGTTGACCCCCATTCCCGACCTCCCTCTAAAATGGAGATGTAGAAAACGGGAGGCTGAGCTCAGGAGGTGACCTCTTGTCCCCAACTACCTCTAAAATGGAGATGTAGGGAACGGGAGGCTGAGCTCGGGCTATCCCTCCATTCTCATGCCTCATTTTAAGAATGGGGGCCGATCCAGGGTTGTGATCGCTAGTTTTAAAATCACGTGTTGTGCACGTGAGACGAGGAGTCTCCACCCTCCACCTCGAGCATCCGATTTCAGCGTAAGTTGAGAACAAGGGTGATCGATCCCGTCATGATTTAATTTGTCATATTTTAGATAGTTTTAGATTTTAGTTTAAAAATTATTTTAAATTAAACTCATATTTCAAGTTCAAATTAGTTTTAATCCTAGTTTATAATATCAAAACTTTAATTATCTTGTATTGTAACGTGTATATATTGGGTTAGAGAAAATTGAACGGAATTTCTGGTATCCAAATTCCGAGGAATCCTTCGACAAAGTCAAAAAACTTTTAATTATATATATATATATTTTTTCACGGATTATTATGGTAGAGTCGTAAATAATATCAGAATACCACCAAAATAGAACTTATATTAAACGCAACATTTTCTTTTGTTTGAAAAATAAAGACAGTTAACAATCAAATTTAATTAATCTCGAGTAAATGAGCTTTCTCTGGTGAACCAATTGAATTCAATGGGGGAATAAATATTTTAAAATAATATAATAATAAAAAAATAAACGTAATATTATTTTTCGTAATTTTATCCTTTCTTATGCTCATTTCGGGTATAAAATAGATTGGTAAAAAGTTATTATTTTTTACATCCCACTACCCGATAATGTCTATCATATTTACTGTTGTTTTTTAATTTGGGATATTCGGGAGCAGAGAATGAACAGTTCAGCCATTGTTTTTATACACGGTGTCTACACAGAGATAGTGTTTTCATCATTCCCTTGTAAATCTTTCCAAACCATACCAAGTTCATAAGCCCTAGCACCGCTGGCACCCCTATCAACAGAAATATCCCCAAGTTGTGCATCATCCTCACCTAGCATGTACCACAACCGTTTCACCCAAGTTAGATCATTATATAAGTCACATGATTAAGTAAATTCAGGTATTGCTAACACCTAGTTCAAGGTCATGCAGCATATTATGGAAAATCAGGATTAATGAGATAAAATCAATAATAAACCTTTTTTTTTTTTAAAATTGCAAGATAGAAATAATGCTTAGCAGGTGAAAAGCGAAAGAGTTTGCGTTACCTGATCAAAGTGCAAATACACGTGATAAAATATGTACACAAACCAGAATATCCTAGCAAACTGCACAAAACCAAGCACAAATATTGTCACTGGTGCGTAAAAGATTGAACTTATGAATAAAAATTTAATGATATTCACCCACCAGCCATGCGAAGAACAGTACAACCCCGTTTATGAAGTATACTTTACTCCTTTTCATTCCAGCTATCTCAAGGTACCTTTGCAAAAAAAAAAATTATCAATTCTACTGTAGATTTTTAGTTATGTTACGGTACAAATTATGAAACTACCATCGCAAATTGACAATTGGAGTAGTGATCTCAGATATGAGAACCATGTAAGTGTAAAGCTGCCCCTGACAGCTAAACATAGAGTAAACCAATGATGTCGAGGAAAGAAAATGATGCATTACCTGAAACAATGATGCAAAATTAGCTTTTATAATTCATCATTGAACGCCTTCTAAAAATAGCTTTACTACTAAGGATCAATACTAAAGCAATGTGAGAAATAGGCCTGACCATGTTCAAAAGAGATAAGGATGAACTAACATATATCTCACCGCCCAAATCAGGATGGAAATTAAAGATCATGACAAGGTCAGCAATGAAGTAGCCAATTGAAACCTGTTCAATTTACACCGGAGTATTAACATAAGGCTTTTCAAATAAGGCAGGTATCATTGTGCTTATAAGAATAATATTCAATCAATTCTAACTATAACCAGAAGATAACAAATTAAATGATTGTATAGGTATCATGAAGCTGATTCCACGGATTATAGATGCAGGGTACATACGAATTATGGTCCAATGAGTTTGACAACATCAATTCTGATTGTGCACGAAGAGATGGTAATAAATGTGATGCAAACAAATTAAAGTTTAAACACAACAGCCATATGCTCAAAGAAAATGCCATCATCCAGTAAGGAACTTCGAACCAATTGTAATATTCTTCATCTGAAATGAAAGAGTTCAGGTAATAATGGGACCCGGATCATACCCCCAGAACAAATGTAGACAACAAAGAACTCTGAAATATAAAAACACTAGAAAATTTGTCTTCAAAAAAGAGATCTGACAAAAACACCAAGTACAACGATGTTGCTGTGATGAAAGTTGCATGTACAGTTGACATCGCCCTGTATAAATAAATCAACATCACTAAAGCCCTGCATCACTGATTTGGAAAAGGACTCAAAAAAATTGGATGAGATTCAACTACCTGTTGTTCCATTCCACACGCTGTGTTATGGAAAGGCCAGAATAACTCGTGAAGTACAGAAGACTGATTAAATGGGTGAACTGATAAACCTAAAGAACGCGAGATAATGAGAGAGGACATACGAGGGTGGTTAGTTTGTGCTCCTTTCATAAAGCTACTTAAGTGTAGAGTACAGAGGTGATGGTATGTCAGAGATATTGAAGGAGATAAAAAAATATATAGACTGTGGCTCAAAATAGCCAGAAAGAAACACACTGGTTTGACATAGAATGACGGTGGAACTGGGTAAAAAGATAAAGTTTCATGAAGTCTATAAGAATAAGTAGTCTTGCACAAGATGCCAGGAAACATTTATAAGGTCCGTGTTCTAAGTATCCTAGACAAGTGACACAACTAATATTGATATACGGTTTTTTATTCAATGTCACATAAAATTATGAGTTTATGTTGACTGTAGCATACACACGAGAAGTAATGATGAGAATATACCAGTTTGAAGGTAAAGATGCCACCAGCAATAAAAACAAATGGTATATAACTCTTGGAAAACACATATTTATGTAACAGCTTCACCGCCTGCTTTTGAGATAATCGAGTTGGCATGGTTAATAGTCTAGAATCTCAATTACAGCATATTTCTCGGTCAATAACTGAAAGCAGAGGCTCTCAGCCTCTCAAAGGATTTCAGGTTTCTTTTTTTCCTTCAGTTAGATGTAGCCTTTTCGCCTTGTCTCTGAGCAAGGTAAACGAGTTACAAGTGGAAAAGACAGTCAGCGCAGATGAAAACCATTAAAAAATTAAAAAAACAGAGGAGTTATCTTCAGTGGATAAAAACAGTTCAGTGGCTTATGAAGTATATATTACTGTCAACTAAGCCATCCCATCCCGAAAATTTTATATTTTTCTTTTTCTTTTTTCTTTTCTGAACCATTCTCGGCAAAAGAACGAACGATTAAAGAAGGTATAAAACTCCAAAAGATATACAGGATACTTAGGAGCTAATGCTAATTTCTATAAGACAAAGTTCTCACCTTCATTATGCTTAAAACAACAAAGGGAAAAAAAAAAAAAAACCACTACGACAAGTAAATCTACTTAAAAAAACTGTAGAAACTTCAATTAAAGACGTGAGGAATGCGAGTTTCACCTACTCTTGAGATTTTTCTGAAATAAAGCAGTTACCAATGCTCCTCGAAAAAAGAAACCATCCAAAGCAACAGTCTTTACTTTCAGAATTTTTTTAGTGGTTTCGTAGATAAACCAGTTATAATTCAATGAAATTTCAGAAATAAATTTAATCAAAACGTAAACACTGCCCCGCTGATACCACTCCTAAAAGAGCTAATATACTTTCAAAGAAAATCAAACTAAAAAGAAAATAAAAATCCTTTAGAAGGAGCACAATGAGTCGGAAATTTCCAATAAACTACAAGAAATAAAACCGGGAACGAGAATGCATAATAAATTAGTTAAAGAAATCGATCGCAGTGAAAAACAAGAGTAACCGAGAGCCAATAAAAAAAACTCCATCGCACAGCTCCAAAAAAAATTGTAGAAGAAGAAAACGAAAGAAAGAAAAGAACACGAGGAAAAAAGGCGAAAGAGTTGTTACCGTAATCGGAGAAAGTGGCCAGAAGCAGGACGCCGAGAAAGAAAAGGTAAAACGAGAGCGAGAGAATCGATTTCACTATTTCCAGAGGGAGAGAGGAAGTAGAAGAAGAAGTAGAAATGAGGAGAAGAATGGAGGGAAAGAGGTGCTCTGCAGGCATTTAAACTAACCAACCAAGAAAGAACGGCCTCCTTAACTACCTTCTCAACTAAAGTGAAGATTCCAGAAAATTAGATTTAGCGCCAACTAGGGGTGGAGTGGAACGGCTTGGGTTCGGTTCGACCCAAAATGAACCCTAACCGCGCTGATATTTTTGGTTTTGTTTGGTTTATTTTTAGTTTAGTTCGCTTCGGTTAGATTCAGGCCGATTTTGACGAGTTTAGTTCAATATTTTGTAACTTTGAATATAAAAATTTAAAAACTATATAAATATTATAAATTTGATTAGGTTCAGTTCGTTTTTTTATCGGTTTTTGAAAGAAGAAATATCATTAGTCAAAAATTTTGGTTCGGTTTGATTCCAAAATCAGTTTTCCCAAAACTGAATTGAACCAAATCGATTTCGACAAATAGCGCAACTACAAGCAAGCAATAACATCAATTATTTTTATTTGAAATATTTATTTTTCCTTCAATTATATACTTATATTCCACAACACTTAATTTTGCTACGCCTTTTTAAAAAAAAAAAAAAAGTTGAAATTTTTTTCAGTTTACCAAATACTAAAATAGAGTTTGAATTTTCAAATAAGCACTTTTAACCATTACAATAGTCAATAGCAACTTAGAAAGGGGACTTTCTGGATTTCCTCTGTAATAAAAACATTGCCGAGGAATCTTCTAATATCATAAGAAATTCTTTAGTGTCTGGTTCAACGGTGAACCATCCAACCAAAAGATGAGATTCCATCGTAAATTTATGTGCCAACCAAAAAAGAGATTCCTACAACCAAGTTTCTTGATCAATCTGTTATACAAATACTCTCACAATCATATTTGAGTACATTTTCAACTCATACATTAAGCAACATTCAAACACAAATATATACACACATGCATCTCAACAGCTGAACAACACAATCAATGAAAAGTTGAAGCATTTTGAGATTATGTCAAAATAGTGTAATGAGATAATCTAACAAAAACAAATCCTGTTTTCAGGCTAATCTTCCTGTGTCTCTAAATGCTCAAAAAGGTGTAATAGTTTCATCGTTTCCTCACCTTGTTTCGTATTTTGTTCTTCGGGGAAGACGATGACGACGAGGACGGTGACAGGCCAGACTGCTTCGAAATGTCCTTGAAGAACGCCCTATTCACTTCATCTTTGAGTTCCATGAACCGTCTCTTCTTCATTTCTCGCTCTTCTGGAGTTCCCTCTTCAAGATAAAGCTCGTTTGGCATATCGTCCAACAAATTGTCGAGCACTTCCGAGCAATTGGGAAAATACCGTCTTCCTGTCTCCACTGTCGTGTGAAAAACCAAACATTGTTTTGAAGATTAATCTTGATTTGCTCATGTCCATGAATGAATTTGTTTAAAAGGTGACATAGATTAGAACAGACAGAAAGCTAAAAGTGGTAAACTACCAGTTCTTAACAGGTGTTGCATTCTTTTCTGGAGTCTTTTCGTCCTTCCTGCAGGGCTTTCGTTTAGATCAACCTTTTGCGGAGTATAACGGTCAGAATACGCTGTCAAATCTGCATCTGCATTTGCCATTGCCGTCTTCGCCTCTGCCGGAAAAAGTCTCAATGCTAGCCCCACTGAAACAAACCCGAATTTCAATTTAAGAATAAAGGTCAAACAATCAACTAATAGACCTAAATTTGTTTTGCCAGCACAGTGAGGAAGCTGACATTTCATAAGTAATTAGGAGTCAGTCAATCAAATAGAGACCAAAACCACCACAGGCTATGTTTTTCATTTTTAGATACTTTTTAAGACCTATTGTTAATACTAAGTAGCTGTCCAAAATGGAAGTCCATTTTTTATGACAATACGCATATATCAGTCATAACATGGGGTATTATTAGTAAAAAAATGGTGTTTTCTACAATATAATTTGATAAATGAGATTTCAAGCAAGTGTTTACGTAATCTTCTTTTAAGAAGATTTTGACCGAAGCACTATTCATCGCGTACATCTTTTCGAAAAAAATCAACCTAAAACAATACTATTTTTCAAAACTAAATTATTAATTTAGAGCTGTCATTTAAATTTTGAATGATGTCAAAGAAGATACTTAAACAATCGAAGAGTTCGATAAACAATCAAAGAACAGCACACACCTCTATCTTCCAGGTACTTGAGCAGTACATCCATATCACCAGGCAACTCTTGCGATATCATCAACACCTTACCCGAAATAGAGTTCCTTCGCATCTCTCTTTCTAACACATCGACGCATAACTTATCTTTGTTAGATTCCTCCCCTTGTTTTGCAGTCTTGTTATAGTCCTTCGGCCGGGTTAGCCTACGGCAGATAGAAACGGCAGTTTGTCCATCTCGCGTAGATTGTAATGCAGATGCTCCATGGTCAAAAAGAGCCAATATAACTTCCAGGTCCTTCCTTCTTGCAGCCACGTGAAGTATCGTATAACCCCTTTGGTTTCTGAGGTTGAGATCGGCCAATTTTAGATTTAGGATCTTCTTAACGACCTTAGGATCACAATATGCAGTGGCATAATGGAGAGCAAAAGCATCGTTTAAGGTGACGGTGGATTCTCTTAGAAGTAACTCAACTAGTTCAACATCATCGGCATCCAGGGCCTTGTGGATATTCCTAATGCCCTTTTCGCGTATTGGATCTACATCTTCAACGATACAAGATATGATGTCCTGCTCGGATTTGAGCCGTAGTGCTTTGATTTTGCTTGAGACTTCGTAAGGAAGCTCTTTATCTAGAGAGACACTATCAAGATCTGACCTTGCCACTCTTTGGGTGCACTGTAAGAGAAGTGGGTTCAGTTGGCAATGGAAGGCAGCTACCAATATTGGGATTAGATCTTCCACAAGAGCCTTCTCCACAAAATTTAGAAGACGCCTCTGCATTTTTTGAGGTTTTTGAGTTCAGAATGTAAATATAGACGCTGATACTATACAATAAACAATGGAAGAAAGCCATAGTTGCATATTTCAAATATAAACAGAAATTCCCAGAACAGCTTTTGCTTATCTAGTTGGTTTTTCTTTCCTTTTTCTTTTTAAAAAAAGACACTGAACTGATTTTTTACATGCATTTCTTCAAGTATACGATAAATTATTAATAAACCAACGTGAATCTAGATTATCTATAACAAAAAACTCAAATGGGATATAAATCTAAAACAGAAGCGGAGAGCCAATTCTACCTGAACAAGATGAACAAGCTCTTTCATCTGAAAAGTGGAAGAAGCATACATCAATTCAACAGCATAATTTATAGCAGGCCCACACGCGTCGTGAGCACAACCCTCGTCAACACAAGTTGCTACTTCAGGAGGCGAAGAATTGATTTTCCCGGTATAAAGATAAGTCAAAAACACCTTAAACGACTCGTATCCCACTCTTCCATAAGTCACTAACTCACTCATTAGATACTTTGGTTTACCTTCTTCCGTATTAACTTTACTTCCTGACTTAAAAAGCTGGTGAAAAAACTCACTCCGAGCGGCCAAAATACATCGATGGACACCAACTGGAATGCCCTCGACAACAATCTGTGCATCTGTATAGTCGTAATCAACATTGAAAAGTAATTTCTCAAGGTTCCCACTGAGTTTTCCTAGACTTTGAAGATGAGCCACAGGGTCTGAACTAGTGGACACTACTGAGGCATTGTTACTACTCGATCCATTTGATAAGTATGAGGATGAGGCAAAACTGAGAGTGGACTTCGAAAGATCATTTTCATTATCCATGAGTTGATCAAAGCTTTCACAAACACATTACTAGTTATCAGGAATTTATATATCTATCGAGACCCCAATATTGACCCTGTTGAAGGAGCTGCTTCAAAACTCAAATTTGCAGCACCTTTTCATCAACTCACAGCTCATAAGAACACCCAAAATACTCAAAACAACAGAGAAACACTGCAATTATCTGATACAAACGACAAAAAGAAAAAAAAAAAAAAAAAATTTCAGGACGAAATATCCGTACAGTTGTCATCGACTTAAATAGAGACACATACACAGCTCCGATTACTCAAACCCAAAATCTATTTCTCCCCAGAAATACACTACTGCTAAGAAAGAAAACCATCGTCGTACAGCCGACTAAATGAGAAGAAATTTCGAGAAAGAACAACGCACAAAAATAATTCTAAAATACCCGGATAATGAACTTAAAAGAAATAGAATTCCAAAAGATTTCACCTAGCTGAAACGAAAAAGCTGCAGCTTGAAACTTCTGACTGAATAGAGAGCTGCTGAATGGATTCAAAGCTCCCGGAAGAAGTTCAAGAGTGAGAAATGAGACTGAAAAGCAGTTGAACCGAGATTTCATAGAAATACTAACAGAATAGATCAGCGAAAGAGTCGGATGAATAAGGAACGATCTGAACCATAGCAGAAAACCAGAGGCGAGGACCAACAAAGGGAAGAAAAGTTTGACCAAGCAATGAATTAGAATATTTAGACCGAGTATGCGGATTCTGTAAACCACTGAGAACTTTCCTTAGTGATAAATAATATATTAATATGATTTTTAATATTTCCGTGGAAATATTAAAAATAATTTTCTTCAAAATAACTAAAATAAAAAAAATTTATAATACAAAATTTTGTTTAATATTGTGCGAGTACTTTGATGCTCTTAGTACAATATTATCTGTTTTGAATCGAATATCACACAAATTTATTTTTAGAGTTAATGTAAAATATGTTGTAATAGGTAGGAATTAAAACTCTACTCGTAAACTATATATTTTCTATTTTTTCAAATAATATGAGATTGTGCACTTCTATTAGATTTTAGGTTCTCTTTGCCTTTATATAGTGAACTATCGCAATCTCTGTTATTCGAATCTCAAAATTCTCGTTGACCATATTTTTCAGTTGAACAATGACTTTGATACCCTTTATATAGAGTCAATCAGTGCTATTAATACAATATTATCCACTTTACGACAAATTTCTCGTGAATTTTTTTAATTAATCTAAAATATAATGTACCAGATAAAAATGAAAACTCTACTTAAACGATATATTTGTTATTTTCTCAAATGATGTAGAACTATTCATTCTCACTTACATGGGTTGGATTCTCATTGCTTTACATGAGTGTTGTTACCTATTGACTCAAAGAATTTGTTTTTAATTGCAAAATACTTCAACTAGAGCTAGTTTTAATTTGTTCTTCATCATTTTGATCAACAAATTAAAAAATATATATATGACCTTATTATGTCTTAAGTTATCACGTTCATGTCAGCATAAATATCGTATTTGAATTTTTGACCAATCTAAATATAAATTTGTGATCGAACAATCACACGACTAAGATTAATAAAAATGAAATTCACTATTTAATAGTCAATCACAAGTTTGAGTGTGATCAATAGAAGAATCAATAAAGTGTTTATATTGAATTATATTGGTGGTGCCGATAAAATAAGATTTCATGACATATTTTATTATAATTATTGAAAAAGAAAATGAGACCACCATATGAAAATAAACAAATGGTATATTTTTATTTGCAATCACTAGTCACATTGTCAAGGTGGGGTCACCATTAAATCCAATCTCTCCGTTTAAGTGATTAAGCTTTGAATGTGGACGAGAAATGCATCATGGAGCATTGCATCACACTTTTATTGCACTATAATATATGTATATTATTAAAAATTAAATTTTTATTTAAAATGCATGTCACTATTTGAATATATTTAATTGACAAAATTTATGTTTAAGTTTTAATTCTAATATTATACTCTAATTTTACCCGTGAAAATAATTTTTATTAATTAATACGAGTAATGTTATGTTTGAATATTCATAATTGTGTAGAAATTCATTTACAAATGGAATTTTTTATTTTTATAAATAAAATTTTTATTTTTTAACTATTAAAAATTTAAATTTTGTTATTTATTTATTCGTCAAATATACTATGTTCTTTTGAATCTAATTTATAATTTAGAACTTTGTCCATATTCTTTCTAACAATTTTGAAATTTGTGAAAAATCGATAAAGTTTGAAATAAGGTTAAAAATCATGTATTAACAACGAATTAAATGAAAAATACAACAATATACGTTGAATTTAACATATTGACGATAATAGTTTAAATTGTTCTCGTTGAAAAATGGAGATTTTATTTGTATAAAAAATAAGTGCAATATGTAAATAATCTACAGTGTTGTGGTCGACGAAATTGTACTTTACCTTTTATAATTTGTGTTAATTAATAAATAATACCTCAAATTCAAGAAGTAATTTTAGAGGAGAAAATTATAACGTAAACATACAATGCCTACCTCAATTAAAAAAAAAAAAAACTAAAAAGTCTGTTTTGAAAAGTGTTTTCTGAAAAACGCATTAACACGAAAAACCATTCAATCCCGATCGACAATCTTAAGGCCCCAGCTCAAATCCTCGCAGTGTTTCAAGAAAGGAAGAGCAGCGGCGTCATCAAGCCTACCGAAATTCTCACATTCACAAACAGGCGGCGCGTGAAAGCAAGGCTCCATCGACACCGCCAACCCACACGGCAGACTATGCTCTGTTTCATTCTCATTCTTATACTTCAACCCCACGTCGAGCCCTCCGAAAACCTTCTCCTCCGGTTTGTACAGAATCCATGGCTTCAACCCAGCCAGCCCTTGAGCCACGTACCCAAAAGTAGACCAAGCGCTCGTCACCAGGACATCACTCTGGCTCAGCAGATAAATCTCGGCCAACGCCTTTTTGTTGTGAAGTCTGTCTCCAGTTTTCTGAAAATCTTCATGGCTAGGCTGGTAAACCCCAATTACATCGCCATTTTCAGTTGGGTATTCCCAGTACAGCTTCTTCGCATTCTCCAGGTACATTGAGCTCAATGACGTTATCAAAACCGCCTTCGTTTTCCGAGTCTTCGGCCGGAGAATCGCCTGCCGCCTCGTCGTGTTTAGCTCCGGGAGGAGATTCCCCAATCTAGTGCAGGCCAGAATCTGATCCATATGGTGTTGGAAAGACCCGGATTCGGATTTGAAAACCCGGATTTGGATGCCGAGTTTCTCCTTCGCTTTTGACAGGTATGCATCGTTGTATCTACTGATTAGTCCCCATACATCATTTGTAGGGTGGAAAAGGTATCTACCCAATTGATGAAAAACGGTATCCTTTCTGGGAAACAATTTAGAAAACTGTTTTTCAAAAGAGGGTATGAGGAAAAGACCTGGAATTATGTAGTTGTTGGTCTCCATTATCAGCCATGTGACGTTTTGGACAAGAGCTTGGTGTTTTTCGCAGTAAAATAGCTTGTCATAATTGTTAGCATTATGAGACAGATAGAGAGATAAATATGGTGGCAATGCACTTGGTTTGATATGAATATCATCCCTCAAAATGTTGCCCAGTGAGTTCTTAAAGAACCTGAATTGATCCCTCGTTGGAAAATTCTCCGGCAACAACCACGATCTCTCCCCGAACGGCTCGCAGAAAAGATCGTCCAACACATCCACTCGGTTAATCAGCACCACTCTATCTGTGATCAACGTGTAGAGAAACGCCGATGCGATTGCAAGCATTCTATTTCCCAGCCCGTCCCGGGTCATCAAGATTACGTACTTGCACGGCGAAGACGTGAAATTCTTGTCGCCTCCAAGCAATTTTAGACTCTCGTTGAAGAACTTGGAGTGCGGTCCGCAAAGCCGGTGGCGATCTTCGTACTTCCGGAGTCTCGAGATGAGATGAGAAGACGGTTTGTAAGGAGAGGATTTTCGATACATGCTCGCTCTGTATCGACTCAAGCAAGATTGATCGTCGAAATCCGGAGCCAAAAGTCCGGCGAGGAGCTTGTCTGGAGGAATGTCATCCTCAAAACCTATACGCATCAGAACCGAATTTCTAAAAACATTTTTCTGAGAATTCGAAATCAAAAACTTCAGCAGAAAATTGGAGGCATACCAGAGTGAATGACAGATTCCCATAGCCTGTAATTTCGAAAAGCAGGGGAGATCAAAGTGAAGAAGACAGACACTGCGATGAACCCGAAAATCAACGTATTTGCAGCCTTCATCTCCACCGTCAATTCATAACCTTCTTCAACTGCTCTTTCTGTAATCTGCAATTCCTCCAGAAAGTCAAGACCTTGCTTGCTTAGAACAACCTTGGAAAATTAAAAATCTCGTCTTTTTCTTCTTATTTTATGGTGATATAAATATCAAGCAACGCCCTGTGCTTAATCTTCTGAGGAGTTGACTTTGAATTATATTTCACGAAATTTAAGTCTATGTCTGTGTTAAAATAAAGTAAATATTAAATTCTTCGTGCAGCCCTTAAACTCTTCTATTGAACTATTTTTTCAAAGTTATGATAAAAGTAATTAATTTTTAATTATTATTTAGTTTCATAACGGAAGAAATGAGGAAAGAAAAGCACTTGCTTTTCCACGAACACTGTCTTATTCAGTTTAGTAACTGCCCTTTGTGCGTGTTTTTACTGCTTCTTGTATTTGTCTTTTTGCAATTTTGTGTTAATATTTTGGTATCAACTTAATAAATTATTGTTTTGAGATTAGGGTTAATGGCTAAGCCTTAAATAAAATGTGGGTTTTCCAAGCAATGATTTTATCGTTGTTACAAATAATAACGCTCGTCGCTACAAATAATGTTGCATTATTGATCGTGAAATATCGATTGCTTGTCAAACCATGTTAATCATCTTTATAATGGAATACTCTAAATTGAATGGTCTATGAGTGCTACAATAGAATATAAGATTGTGATCATAATTTTGTAACGTGCATGTTGAAACCATGCCGCAATACATATATTTTGTTGTAGACCCGAGGAACAAAAGGAGAGAAATAGAGAAAATGTCGTTATGTACTTTCTTACTGAATGATCATAGATGATATAACGATCAACCGAACATAAGAATGAGCAAAAAATAGGAGAAGTGAGTAGCTGACCAATCAAAACACAAGCTAATGATCAAGTAGAAGACTTCATCATTCAAGATCCATCGGTAGTTCTTGAACTTTCTTTTTTCTCTAATGTTAAGAACAGAATCTGAAAATTCAAAGATCATAGTCGAGGCAGGTCAATGGATTTTTACATCACGTCACAATGCACCACTTGTTAGAGATTATATAACGTTTCCTTTGTCAAATTATATCCT
Organism: Begonia peltatifolia; assembly: GCA_022433055.1. Taxonomy (NCBI): domain Eukaryota; kingdom Viridiplantae; phylum Streptophyta; class Magnoliopsida; order Cucurbitales; family Begoniaceae; genus Begonia; species Begonia peltatifolia. The sequence goes on from CM039527.1 coordinate 3,052,434, forward strand.
AATTTTTTGACGTGTACTACTTTGTGCTACTGCTAGAAATGAGATTCCACAAACTTACAACGAAGCCTGGATCGCTCTCATCGGACTTGGCTCACAATGTTGTTGCACCCCCACCCATGTTTTGTGGGCCAAGTGTCTGAATGCGACACTTGCACACTCATTTATTCAGGCTTTGGATTGAGAGTTTTCTACATGTTTTATTTTTCAATTCCATTTATTTCAAGTAATTCATAGTTTGATGACATGTTTTTAAGGATGAACATCATAAAAATAATTGATATTTCAATCTCCACCCACTCAAGAAAGATTCCAATGAGAGCTTTTAGCATCAAGAAATGAATTGGGCTAGACCCTGAAGATGAAGCCTAGACAAAACAGAGGGAGGGAGAGAGAGAGAGAGATAAGAGAGAGAGGTCGGCCATGTCCATCTGCAACTGCAAGGCCTCGTCTGCCATTACCCAAGTTTTATCTTCCCCACTTGCTCCATCTCTCTATGTGTCCTTCTCTCACTCTCTCTCTCTGCACAACCCATTTCCTTTAGTTTCCTCCACGCAAAAAGCTCACTCTGTGTTTTCCTCTCCAACCTACAAAAGGTACCAAACCCTTTTGCTTATTTTTTTTTATCTCGACGAAACCCAAATTATAATTCCTTTTCATTTACCTATTTCTCCCCCTGTCTCTCTCTATTATTGCCATCTCTTGTTCTTCTGCTGCTTCTTTCTGTACGCAAAGAAATCATTTCTTTTTAATCTGCGATTGCTGAATCTTCACGAATCTACTTCCTCTAGACCATCCGTGAGTCAACATTTCTTCTCATCTTTTTTTTTTCTCCCATTTGATTTAGTTTTCTTCCTGGGTGGTTATCATATGTTTCTTTTTTTGTTTCTTTCTAATTCTCGAAGCCGAGGAGTATTTGTATGCGGTATTTCTATCTTTCACACTAAAAGTTTGAATCTCCGATTGATATTCTTATTGGGGTCACAACGAATCTGGTGAGCTTTATTCTCTTTTTGATGCCTTGCTGTTCTGGTTGTGGATTGTATTGATTGATTTTCTTTGGTCGAAAGCGGTGTCGGTCAGTGGAGTTTTGCTTCTAGTTACTTCAAATATGTTTGATGTCTTTCATTGAACTCTTGATTTCTAAATTAATAACGTTTACTGGCGAGATTCTAGTATGCTTTTGTTATGGAATTCATGTAGTTTCAGCTGTTGTTCTTGATTAGAGAATTTTTAAGACAATTGAAGATGTGGAGTATGCATAAAGAATGCTGAAAAAGTTGGTTGATGCATAGATTTGGACACGAGGGATGTGTTAATCCCTAAATCATCAAGTCTCTTGATCAATGTTCATCTTTAGTTTGTCATTTTCTCATTAATAGTTCTCATTATAAATAAAACCACTTTGACAGTCGACCTTGCAATTTAACTCTTGAAAATTGTCCATTTTGTTGTTTAGAAAGTTGGGATTTGTCAAATCAGCAGCATTTTCAAGCTATTTTTCTACCATCATAATAATATATGGGCTGAGGTGCACATTTCATGGGAGGTGTAGAGGATGAAGAACCAGCCTTGAAACGCATGAAAGTATCCCTTGGAGAACTGAGAGGTCTTTCAAACGGTTCATCTGTTATAGAGCCTACAATTGGGCTCTCGAGAGACGCGATGGCTCGCCCCCTCCGATCAGAAGGGGACGATGAAGTTGTGGGTTCGATAGGAGTTATTAAGAAAGTAGAGTTTGTCAGAATAATAGCTAATGCATTGTACTCTCTTGGGTATAAGACAAGTGGTGCTCGTTTGGAGGAAGAGTCGGGAATACCTTTACATTCTTCTGCTGTGAGCCTGTTTACGCAACAAGTTCTTGATGGATTATGGGATCCAAGCATTATTACATTGCAAAAGATTGGTCTATCAGATGATAGCATTCTTAAATCAGCCTCCTTTTTAATCTTGGAACAAAAGTTTTTTGAGCTTTTAGAAGAAGAAAAGGTTTTAGATGCCTTGATGACGCTGAGAACTGAGATTTCTCCTCTTGGCATTAAAAATGGCCGAATTCGTGAGCTTTCGACCTTTATAGTTTCTCCTTCTTTGAAAACTGTAGTGGGTTCTCCCTCTCCTAGTCAAAATAGTGTAGGGGTGAAGTCACGGTCAAAACTCCTGGAGAAACTACAGAAGCTCCTTCCTCCATCCATTATGATACCAGAAAGAAGATTGGAACATTTAGTCGAACGAGCTCTTCTTTTACAACTTGATGCTTGTACGTTTCACAACTCATCCAAGAAGGAAATGTCGTTGTATACTGATCACGATTGTGGAAAAAACCAGATTCCTTGTCAAACTACACAGGTTCGAAAGTTTTTTTGTTTGAGATTTTGAGTATCGTGATTAGCTGACTTTTGCTGGCATTGTAGATTTCTCTTTTATAGTTTGATTAAATCTATTAGCATTGGATTTCATGGTTATTTTTGCATCTCTGAGGGGCTCTTGTTTCCTTTGTTGTACTATTTTTCCTTTTCTTTCCACTTCTTTGAGAAAAAAAAAAAGATTTTTAGTTTCTATTGGTAAAAAGAGATGTTCTTCTTGATTTGAAGGTTTTTTTTTTTTCTTCTGTTATTTTTGAATTTTAGTTTGTTTTCGTAAGTATTATGCATCCTTTTTTATGGTGTGCTAGTTTTTGGGCGCATCATCGAACCACCCCCTAAGTCAATTTTCTCCTTCCATCTTCACACTAATTTACGGCTTTTATTAATACTCAATTTGGATTCCTGAAGTCTTATCTCAATTTTACTAATTCAAAGAAATCATATCAGGCTGAAAATCTTTTGGATAATTGTCTATTGAACATTCATATTATGGTATCACCTACTCATATTTGGGATCCTTTTTTCCTTGGAGATTCTCATAAAGTTTTATTTATAGATATTACAAGCACATGATGATGAAGTCTGGTTTTTGCAATTTTCTCATGATGGGAGGTACTTGGCCTCAGCATCTTGTGACCAGTCAGCTATAATATGGGAGGTAATGTAAATAAACTTGAAATCATATATCTAGTGTTTGCTCCCTCCTCAGTGATTTGCTGCACCCTGTTGAAATGGTTGTTATTTTTTTAATGTCAGCGTCATACCTAGCAATTATAATAAGCTAGAGTGGTGACGTTTATCGAAGCATTGCAGCTATGTGCCATTTATTAATCTATCATTCTTGGTTTTGTTTATATTTTATAAAATTTAAAACCTTGTAAGCTAAATGACTGTGCAATTTAGAATATGGTAATTTCAAATGATAAACCATATCAATCCTGCCATTGATATTGTAGTTCCCGTTATCCCCAAAACTCATACAAGGTAATCATTGTCTTTCTAGGTGTGCTTGAATGGTGAAGTGACTTTAAAACACAAATTATGCGGCCATCGAAGACCCGTTTCCTCACTTTCGTGGAGTCCTGATGATCATCATCTCCTAACTTGTGGATTAGAGGAGGCCGTTAGGATGTGGGACGTTTCCACTGGTAAGTGCCTCCATGTTTATGAGAAGACGGGTCTTGGACTCGTTACCTGTGGATGGTTTCCAAACGGGACGGTGATAGTTTCAGGTGTTAGTGACAAGAGTATCTGCATGTGGGGATTAGATGGAAAAGAGTTAGAATGCTGGAAAGGGCAAAGAACACTGAAGATTTCTGATTTAGAAGTAACAAATGATGGAAAAAAGATAATTAGTATTGGTAGAGAAAAGGCTATACTACTACTTGATAGAGAGGCCAAAATCGAGAAGTGGATCGTAGAGGATAAAACAATTACTTCTTTTCAATTATCAAATGATAGTAAGTTCTTGCTAGTTAATCTCGTGGACCAAGAAATTCATCTGTGGAATATAGAAGGTGAAATAGAACTCGTGGCAAAGTATAAAGGTCATAAGCGCACACGATTTGTTATCAGGTCGTGTTTTGGAGGAATCGAACAATCTTTTCTTGCCAGCGGCAGTGAGGATTCTCAGGTATGTTTTCTCCTTTTTCTTTAGTTCTTCGAGTAAAGTTTCCTCCTTTTTTATGAAAAAGTTTAAGAATAGATGGGAGGGTTAATAGTATAATTTATTGAATAAAATCAGCCGAGTTTAGCTTTCTCCTTCTATGGCCATCGACAGATGAATCACCAAGGCTTTGCGTCATCTCTGTTTTTCTTTTTTGAACGATGAACATGACAGAAACTGGGAATTTTTTTTATTGATGTTTGGTTGCAATGATCCCATCTGTCTATAAACTTTATATTTATTCAGTTTTGGAACTTGATGTTTATTTGGTGTTGGAGGAACCTATGAGCTGTCGCCTTTTGAGTGATAACAAAGTTAGGTCACTTAAGGGTGTTTAATCCAACAAAAAACTCCAAAAATCAGTTCCGACATTCCCATCGATAAATATATCACCCGAATGGTCGTATAAATCCTATCGGAACAAACGGAAAACTTGCTCATATACCAAGTGTTATAAGCTCTCAAAAGCCTAAGCTGAAAAGTTGTAGAGTTTGCTCATAAATTGGAAATTGATCAGGCTTGATTACATCTCTATGCTACTCTCTCAATTCAAAGTGTTCAAGGCCTGTCCCTTAAAACACTTGATTGATTTTGTGAATACACCAAAAGGAAGGTGTATATAAGGCAGTATTTATTACCTCCCTTTTAACACTCAATTATCAAAATGTAGGTATACATATGGCATAGGGAATCAAGAGAGCTTATCAAGGCATTGTCGGGCCATTCGGGATCTGTCAATTGTGTGAGTTGGAACCCTGCAAATCCCCACATGCTGGCATCGGGCAGTGATGACCGGACCATCCGAATATGGGGTTTGCAGGAGCTAAACGCAAGGAGGAAACACCCGCACAGCAATGGCAGTATCCACTATTGTAATGGAGGAAGCTAAGGAAATAAAAGCAATTTTCAGCTCATTATTTCTTGCTCTGACTATTGCTTTTATGTGTATATATATACTTTCATTCCCTCTGCAACTCAAAATTTGATCTCAAGCTCTGTGAATTTGTGCAGCAAATTTCTAATAATAAAACGACTTTTTCTCCCATTTTGATTGATTGGAAATGAAGCTTTGGTGTATTGAATGTACCATTGCTTAGCTTTGGGAGTAAAATAGAGTTTGAAAGCAGTTTTTAGAATAGGCAATTTCTTATAATAGAGTTTGGACACTTGGAACTTGAGTTGATTTCAAGTTTTTAAAAACAAAGTTTTGATGTGAGAACTTGATTGTTTCCTACACTAATAAGTGAATAACGCATTGTAATACAATAAATTAGTTTAAATCTATGATATTCTGTTCAATTTTAGACGTGAAAGAGTTTTTTTTTTTTTTGGTAAATTATATTGTTAGATTATGCCCATTTTACTATCTTGTGTCGTTTATTAATTGATAAAATAAATACTATATAATATAAATAATTAAACTAAATATTTGTTGCATTATCACACATTTATTATTAATAATTTTAGAACATTGATCTGTTAATTTAAGAAAAATATTAACTTTTTTTTTTTAATAATTCATGACAAATTTAAAAATCAAGAAAAACTAATTTTTAGATTCTCATTCTCCCATGGTATTGCATTTGAGAGAGAAAAAAATTCATTTTTTATACATTTTAATCATGCACTTCTTTCTATCTTATCTTTTGCATCCTGCTTTTTTTTTATTTTTAATTAATATTATTTGACATTAATGTTTTTAATTGATTAATTATTTACAGGTTAATTTACTGTCAATGATCAGATTTGTGATTACCATTATTGTTAAGTTGCTTTAGTCGAACGATCGAGAAATTTATCTTTCATGTTAACAAGAAATGACTCTAGTCACAAAGTAATTGAAAACGGAGGGATCATCCGTGGTCGAGAAGATCTTCATTACCCACTCTAATACTAAGTGTCGTATAAATTTGATCGTCAAATAATCTACTGAAATTTTGTGAGGTCAGATAAAATAATGCTGATCATCGCGTAAGTGAATCTTCAACCAGAGTAAAAGAAAACTTTTATTATCACTAGTAGAGTGAAGCCGTATATAAAAGCGCATGGTTAACTTTTTTAAAAATAAGATAATGATTTTCCAAATCATTTAATTATTTAATAATTATTTTTATTGAGATAAATTACAAATTAGTTATTAATCTTAGAGGCCAAAATCAAATATATTCTTAAATTTTATTTTTAATCAAAAAACCCTAAAATTAGGGGTTTTAAACAATTAATTTCCCATCCCTGGAGAAGTCATTAAAAAAAATCAAGTTTTTGTTACATAATATTTAATGTCGAGTGAATTTTATAACGAAACTACTTTTGATGAAACTGTTTTGATAATTTTAGTGATTTCAAAAACAAAGAAGTTGAAAAACTCAACGCGTAAAATCACTAAAATTTTCAAAATTAATTTATTAAAAGTTGTTTTTAGATATTGTCCAACATAAAAGATCATGTTAAAAAAAATATAATATCCATAATGAAAAACATTTAATATATAAATTTGGTAGATTATTTGATTGAAAATAAAATTTAACATACTTGCTCTTAATCATGGGAGATAATTTATTTTAACCTTATTATTTATTCAAAATCAAGTAAATGTAAATCTCACACCAGCGAAGATTTTAAAAAGAAGGGATTTTTTTTCCAGCAAAAAGTGGCAATTAATAATGCGAGGTTACAAATCAATGATCCCGCCGAGTTAGAATAGGGGTCTCCCAGATGTCGGCTTTGCCTTTCCGAACCAGACCACGTTTTCAATTTTCTCGATGAAATGGACCCAGATTACTGTTTTTTTCATATAAAATAATTAAGACAGAAATTGCCAAAACCCACCAATCTCATGAACAGAGATGATCAATTTACGTACAATCTCATTCTGGTGAATTCATTGTTTGGACATACCTTTCCATGATTCCGTCCAATGGCTAATTACTTCCTGTTACGCATAAATATCTCTGATACGAATCGACCCTCACTTCTTTAGCTCTCGTTCATTTCTATCGCTCTTTTGGTTCCTTCGAGCTTAGCCCCTACCACTGGTTTGTTTTCTCAGAAACTTCATGTTCTTTTTTTTTTAAATGTTTTTCTATTTTCTTTGAAATCTTTAATGCTAATGGATGAGATGCACTATGAGGTTTTGATGTAATATGGTTTGGGGCCTCTTTTTTTTTTCTTTGATAATCTGCTTCTTCTCCTGTTGATTTCACTTCTGCTGTGTAATTACTTTCTGGGTATTTTAAATCTTGAAGGCATTATTCGAGGTTGCAAAGTATACAGTTGAGTTTGTCGAATGATTTGTTTAATGAGTCTTTTTTTGTTACTGTATTTGTTCCTTAAATTCGTTATTTGCTATTTATTGGTGTACAAGCTTAGCTGATTTGATTCTGCTTTTCAGTATTAGGAATTAGATTTGGAAATGTTCATAAGATGGAAAGGCATCTGCTCAGTTTATTTAACAGAAGTATCATTTCGAATAAAATGGCTAAATGGTTGAGAAATGATGGTGAACTAGAAGAAATCAGTTCGGAATCTTGAAACAAACTAGTCTTGAGTAAAATGACACTGCTAGTTTTGAAATTCTTTGGTTCTCATTATAAAAAATGTAAAGATGTTTGCAGTTTTTACTGTTTATGCCAACTTAACCTTTCGCGTTCATAAGCAATGTATTTTTTTTCTAATGCCAGTGTTGCTTCTTGCTAGATTCTCCTAAGCAGTTGAAGAAATGCTCGATAAAATAACTCCAGAGGATATTTTGAACACTATTGTGGAAAAAATTTCTGAAAAGGGGCAGAAACAAGAATCGGCATTGTTCTTTGGGGAAGATACGTCAAACACTGTTTCTTCTCAGATCAATCGTCTATTTGGACGGCAAAAGCCGGTATACAATCTGCTCGGAGGTGGACAATGTAGGTTTCCTTCGCTCTTTGATGAATGTAATGTTTATTATCTTTCTTGTTTGAATGAATTCACTTTTGGGATTTGTGCAGCCGCTGATGTGTTGTTGTGGAGGAACAAGAAAATTTCAGCTAGCGTTTTAGGTGTTGCAACAGTTGTTTGGGTGCTTTTTGAGTGGCTAAATTACCACTTCTTAACCCTCGTCGCTTTCTTACTGGTCCTGGGTCTACTGGCTCAGTTTGTTTTGAGCAATGCCTCCGGATTATTGAACAGGCAAATCTAAAGTGCTTCTTTATATATTCTTTTTCAATGTATATTCATCTCTTAAGTTCGTGTCTTTCAGGTCATCCTCTAGAGTTCCTCGGCTCGTGCTGCCAGAAGAGTTGTTTGTCAGCATTGGAATGTCTGTTGGTGCTGTGGTGAATCGAGGTCTTGGAATTCTTCAAGATATTTCATGTGGTGGAAATTTGAAGCAACTTCTTGTGGTATAACTCCATCTGTCCTTTTCTGTTTTCTCAAACCGTTTTTAAAATGACTTATTGTTATATATTTCTAACCTATTTCTTATTGTGTACCGATTGAATCTAATCTCAAATCTATGATCACTTGTTAATTATTCTCAAACTTTGAAATGGTGCTTTTTTTGTCCATGAAGTGATCTCTCATGGTCTTAGAACAATCGGCTGTGAGATATTTGCTGCATTTATTTGCCAAATCGCAGAGGCTTTTTCATCTGTCAAGATGAATTTTCCGGTTCTTTTTCAAATTTTATAGCTATTGATCTAAATCATCCAGTGGTAATTTGAGAGATGCACAATTACAAATCTTAATGGAGAACGAGAGTGAAATTACAGAAGTTTTATATCAATTGTATATTACAAACACTGTAGCCCGTTTTGACAAATTTTCTGGTTATGTAGCTTTGTCACAATACTATTCTCTTTGATGACACAAAGCCGATAATCGATATTGGGGACTATTATTTTTACTGTTGTTAGGAGATCTATTGTTCTGAGTTTTTTAAAATTTATCTTTTCAGTTTAGTTCTGTTTAATTGATGAAAAATTACTTTAAAACAAGTGTTTGTATTTTCCTAAGAATGGTTATTCCTCTTTCTTCTCTTGTATCTTTCTTCTATCAATATACTTCTTTCTTATAAAAAAAACATTGAAGCCTATATTTTGCACTTACCAGGTATTTCATTATTTGATCCAAAAACTTTCGTTGTCGCTATTGTCTCCTTATCGTAGCTACAATTTTATCGAAGAGTAGTGATAATATAATCATAACTCATCTACAAATGTGATATTTTAATTGAATGTTTCCATGCGACCCTTGAAACTCACTTGCCAAAAATATTCTGCCTGGAACTCTTTGGTTGGAATTTCTCGTAATTACAAGTACTTAAAGATGTTGAATGCCATACTTGTCTTTCTTACAAAAAAGGTTGAAATATGAAATAATGTTCAGGTTATAGGAAGCTTGTTGGCAGCAGCCGTGATAGGAAGCTGGGGCAATTTCTTGACTGTTCTCTATGTTGGTGAGAAATCATTCACATTAAATTTTTTCTTTGTTTTTAGTACACATCTCTTATAACATTGTAAAAAATTTGACAAGTTGTTGAAATTGTTTACACAAATGGTCTAGTTTTGGGAAGAATATACCCTCCTTGTTTTTTTAAGCTTGTCTAAAGTGTCCCATTGAAGTCTAAAGATGCATAGCTAGTAAAATATGCAAAAAAAAACAAGTTGACTTTGTCTGAACGGTTGAATTTGAAATGAATGCAATCAAATATAGTTGAGTAGTTGACTTTTTGGTTCTGATGTTGTAGTTACTTAAGTAGTTTCTATTAAGTTTAGTGTGATCTAAATTTTATTTGGGTCAGCCTGGTCAAACATATTAAGAATTTTATTATGATTAGGGTTTCGATTTAATGTATAAATTTATATTTGTATCGTAAGACTCGGTGTACTGATTTTGATTAGTAAATTTTTTTTATTTGTCCATGGTTTTTTCTTGTCTTAGATTTTTCGTGTAAATCTTGGTGTCTATTATTTTTTTGTGTTGAAAAAAACATTGATGGGAAGAATTATGCAGGTTTTGTGGGGGCGCATGCCCTGCCGGTGCTGTATGAAAAGTATGAAGACGATGTTGACGGGTTTTTGTACAAGATGGGTGGCCATCTCCAGACCTACTACACCAAGCTGGATGCTGGCTTCCTCAGCAAAATCCCAAAGGGAAATCTCATGGGGAAGAAGTATGAATGATCTCTCTCTGCTCTTTCTATTTAATTGACACGAAGAAGCCAGAATCGAGAGAGAGAGAGAGAGAGAGAGAATCTTTCGGGATTGCATGATGAGTTGTGTAAATGTAACCTGGCTACTCTTTTTCGCGCTCTTTGTTTGATTTCATTTGGCAAGGTAAAGACATTGAAATGGGGCGACAATTCCTGTTGACCAGATCCAAAATGAATTTCATCGGCGAGCAAAACGAAAAAGCTCATAATTGTGAGATTTGTCATCGTTAGTCAAGAAAGTATAATGATTCAATTCTGATTTCGCAGGCCAATATGAATTAAGCATATAGCCTGAGGAAATTTTTGAGCGACTAGAAGTGTCTCTAATTGTAATTAGCGACAAGGGAAGATGAGATTGGTCCCACCATTTATGGAATGTTTGTCATTGTTAATGAAATTTAAAGCAAGAGTGGGCACATCTCGGTTTGGCCTAGTTCGGTGCAGAACCAAGTCAAATCGTGAACTAATGATTCTCATGATTTGGAACTAGAACAAAACCCGTGGATAACTGGAAAATATGTATTTAAGGTTGAATGTAGACTCATCTTGTTAGGTTTTTGTTCGGTTTAGACTGAATTATAATTTATGTTTTAGTTTGGACCTTGTTTGAATCAAATTTGAGTTGGTTTTTATTACTTGTGATCCACAGACTTCTTTATTAGGAACCGGATTAAGTTAAGGTAGATGAATAAACCTTAAACACTTGATAATGGTAGATGCATGTTCTAAAAAAAGTAGGAGCGTGAGATGGATAACACACGTCGTTCGAAACAATCATTAATTATTGACAAAATTTGTGTTATTTATTTCTAATTTTTATAAATAAATCCGTTAAAATTTTTGATTAATAATTGTAAAGTTATGATTCAATTACTAATTATCTAATCTGTATATGTCAATTTGAGTTCAAATGGGAGGTGCCAGCATGGTTTGGAGTTTGAAGTTTGGAGGAGATCACGAGCTTGCTCATCAGATGATTTTCTGCGGCCATTAAACCTCCACAGCTTCCCTTCGTTTTGCCTTTCTGCGTTGCCAAACATTAAAGGATTCGTACCCACATCTTCCTTCTCTCCAATTTCTGCACTTCTTCGGATCTTGCCCATTTCTGCTTTCGGATTGGCTCCTTTTTCAAACGTGAGTGCAGTGGAGGAGCCATGGCTATGCATCTCAGTAATGCTTGCTTCCTCATTCCGGGTGGGAAAAAGGTGCGCAGAGTAAGAGCTGTTGCTTCTGAGGATTACGCTACTCTTGAAGCGGCGGAAGAGAAGGTGAAGCTGGGAGACTCTTGTTTGAAGGTAACGAGAATCGGAATCGGAGCATGGTCTTGGGGTGACACCAGTTACTGGAATAACTTCGAATGGGATGGTAAGGTGCAGAAACTTGCAGAAAAATTGAAGAATGCGAAGAACCCTTTTCATTGTTTGTGTTTGATTTCTTAATGTGTTTGAGAAGAACCCTTTTAATTTTTCTTTTTAGAATTTCTGGTATTTGAATGTGGGTTCAAGGCTTTCTGATGTTGGACGATTCGATTCAACAACAAACGCTAATGTCGTTTCAAGCTTTTCTCATCAGATTTGTTAATTTGTTTTTCTCATCAGTCAATTTGGAATTTGCTGCAGTTCTTGATGCTAGAAATAGTGACCATATTTCATATTTTGACCAAAAAAATCCAACAAATATTACTGATATTTGGAGTGTTATTTGGAATATAATCATCATTGTTCTCTCTCTCTCTCTCTCTGCTGCAGACAGAAAGATGAAAGCCGCAAAGGCTGCATTTGATACTAGCATTGATGGTGGAATAACCTTCTTTGACACTGCCGAAGTCTATGGCTCCAAAGTAAGAAAACAAGACTTCCATTTTTGTTCCATTTTAAACATTACTTCGAACCATAAATTTCGGTAGTCTTACTTCGGTGTTTCGCAATTGTTCTTTCAGTTTTCGTTTGGTGCTATAAATTCCGAAACACTTCTAGGGAGGTAAGTTCTTGAAAATTCAAAGATCCTCTCCAGTTTTGATTCTATTATTATGTAACTTTTTCAGTTTCTTCATAGATTCATCAAGGAGAGGAAAGAAAGGAATCCAGCTGTGGAGGTTTCAGTTGCCACAAAATTTGCAGCTCTCCCATGGAGATTGGGTCGTCAAAGTGTCATTACGGCTCTAAAGGATTCTCTCTTTCGCCTCGGACTTTCTTCCGTCGATCTTTATCAACTTCATTGGTCAGTTTCTATGAATCTTTATAAATTAAGTTTTTTATGTGATCTTTGAGCAACTCGTTATAATTTCTAACTGAGTTCTTATTCTTCTGCATATTAGGCCTGGAGTATGGGGAAATGAAGGTCGTTCCGACATCATTTTACTCGTTTGAATAATTTCTTTGAAATTATACATATCAATGAAAATATAAACATTTTTTTGGAAAATTAAGAGAAATATTTGTATTATCACCTAAATATTTTGATTGGTAATGTAAGAGATTCTAAAATATAGTCATGGATTTCTTCATAAAAGTTAAACTTTACTTTTAAAACAAGGTTCTATATTGATGTTAAAGTATACACCAGATTGTTTATTGGCAATGATTGGGAAAAAGAATGGCAAATGTCGAGGAAATATTGATAAAATCATGAGTTTTCGATCTTGCCTGCCTAATAAAGTCAAATATTTGTGAATTTAGGAAAAAAGCTTGAGAATATATGATTGCATGCAGGGTATATCGATGGCCTTGGCGATGCTGTCGAGCAGGGGCTTGTAAAGGCTGTCGGCGTTTCAAATTACAACGGTAATTTTCTAGTAACAAACTCTGAACAGCTTAAAAAAATGAAGTACGATTTAATTTCTATCAAATTAAAACTCAAATCTTGTCGTAGAATTTATCGTATCTGAATTGTTTTCTGGTATAGAGAAGCGGCTTCGAGATGCCTATGAAAAGCTTAAAAAAAGAGGCATTCCATTGGCTTCAAACCAAATGAATTACAGTCTCATTTACAGAGCACCCGAGCAAAACGGCACGAAAGCCGCCTGCGACGAGCTTGGAGTCACATTAATTGCGTATTCTCCTATTGCTCAAGGTAAAAAAATTTCTCTCCTTATTTTTTGCTAATTTTTTGACCTATTTTCTTGATTTCATCAGATCGGTTTGTAGCTTTTGGGGGAGTAGAATGTTATAATGGTATTAATTATGCAGGTGCGCTGACTGGAAAGTACAAACCGGGAAATCCTCCAACTGGTCCTCGAGGCCGAATTTACACTCCGGAGTTTCTTACAAAAGTATATCCAATCTCTCTTAAAAGCTTGCAAAATTCTGTACGATGTATTGCACTAGTTGCTTTTGTATTTTAGTTCTTGTTTCACTTTAGTCCTGATTGTTTTGTTCATACAAGTTCTCATACTTTAGAGTCATCTAAATAAAAAAAAATAGTCGAACAAAAATACCATTTGCGTATTTTCTCGGATTTCGATCTGTGTTAAGTTGTCATCTTCTTTTCTTGCAGCTCCAACCTCTTCTGAAGAGAGTAGAGGAGATTGGAGAATGCCATAAAAAGTCTTCAACGCAGGTTTAAGCTAACTTACAGTATATTTATTTTTATTATTGAGGCAGATTCTAAGCCTTGATGATACTTCGCAGGTGGTTTTAAACTGGTTAATAGCACAAGAAAATGTAGTACCGATTCCCGGAGCGAAGAACGCAGAGCAGGCTCGAGAATTTGTAGGCGCGTTGGGATGGAGACTCACCGAAGAAGAAATCAACGAGCTACGCTCCTTGGCTTTGGAAATTAAACCGGTAATGGGCTTCCCGGTTGAAAATTTGTAGATGAAAAAGAAAAAAAAAAACCTGCAATGTAACACATTGATGAGAATGATATATCATTACTTTATATTTAGTCGAATAAATCGAATCAGATTCTAGAGTTTTATCAAGTTCTGACATTGTACACTCTCGATAAATAATGTGATGGTAACGAGACTTCCTTAGTGTGCAACGGTACATCAACTTCCGGTCCCAACCCGGCCGCTGAAATTAGGCCTTGGTCGGGCGAGGTGGACCAGGGCGCAGGCTCGATGTGGCCCGGTTTAGTAAAAGTAATAAAGTTCAAGAGCAAAATGAATTTTAGAAATATAATTTATGTAGAAAAAAGTTGAAAAAGGAAGAAGCTTCATGCATGCCAATTGCCAACTGAATGGAAGTTCTACGCGAAGCCCACTGGTACCTTTTTAAGTTTATTTAATTCTCTAATGCAACTTTATTTTTATTATATATTCTATTTAAATGTTTTACTTAAATATGAGTCCATGTTACGAGACATCACATGTTAATTATAGAGGTTGATTTTGATTATTTTACTAACAAAGTAAATAATATTAAAAACGTCATAAAAATATCGTTCCAAATTTGCGATAATTTTACGAATTCTTTTTTATCTTTGTGAAACTATATAATAATAATAAAATACGATACTTTTCTTTATTTTTTTCACTCGTATTTTTCTTTATTTGAAGCATAACAAAGATACATCAGAGAATGAACAATGATTTAGGTTTAGAAGTGTGATAACTCTCGAAAAGTTAATATTCCTAATTATATACGCGTACATACACGTATATGGTACGTGACAATTAGAGGTTAGTAGAACTCACAAAATGAGGCAAGCATTTAATAAGCTAGTTTGATGTATATTAATTTGGTAAAAGATGATAAGGACATCCGACTTTAGGCATGCGACAAGGACAGCTAACCACGACTACGACTAAGTGTGGCCCAATCATCACATAATTTGTGTCTAAAATTTTTGTATTTTAATTTTAATTTTTAAATTATATCCACGTGATAGAAGAGAGAGAGAGAGAGAGAGAGAGAAAGAGAGGAATTAGAGATTTCTACAGTGATGTGTTATTTCACATCTTGTTTATGCATGTATTTATACAGTACAAAAAGAATATTCTAGAGAAATCTAATTGTACAATAAATAACCAGTTGTTGCTATCGTATCCTAACAATAAAAGTAAAAGAAAAATACACATGACAATTAAAAAATTAATAGATATTCAAGATTAAATATTTCTTGAAACCTATTAAAATTTATTATTTTGACTCATTTTTCTTGTTTGTATAATTTTTATTTATTTTTGCTATTTCAAATAAAAATACATGATTAGATTTTTATTTTTCTAGCCGCTCAATTAATGCATGGTAGAGTGTTACAATCAAATTAATTTCAAGAATTAATTTTTAAAAACTAGTAAGTCTATCTCTTTTTCAATATCTGACACATTCAATAATAACAATTTTGCATAATAGTAAGAGAATTTTCAAAGCGTGCTTTGAGGCTATTAACGCAATGCTTTAATGTTAATTAAATAATTAGAAGAATATTTTATCCCCATCCATACTTTATAATTTAATAAATATGAATTAATATAAATAATTTATTTTAATATAAAACTAACAAACAAACTAAATGTCGGTAACCAAATACTATAGTATCATATCATTATCAAACTAGAACTAATTACCGTCACATTTTCCAAGTGATATAATTTGATTATATTTACATATTTTAAATATATAAGTTAGAGGATCTATTCTTTGTTTTAAACTATATGTTTTAAATATATTAAAATAATGAATTACAACCATAATAAACAACTGTGAATAAGGAAAATCATATATTAAGTAAACAATCTAAGATATTATTATTTTAGTATTTTCGAATATTATGGTTTTTTATTATTTGTTTATTAAATAATTCATTAATTAAGGGAAGAAAATGGGCACTAGTTACGTATACCATTTTACTTCTATTTTCCATAAAAGTGGTCAGAAAATGAACTCCCACCACTCCCGAGAAGACATGGTATGTCGATACTCGCTTCTGTTCTCATACGTGGCGGTAGCTTAGTGGCGCGTGTTAATCCGAACTGATACAGCGAGTAAAACTAGTTTTGTTGTACCACCCCGTGTTTAGTGCGTTTATTCTATAAAATTAAAAGCAGCCAACGCCAGCGACGCATGAAATCGGTGTAAATCACCTCCACGCCAAATCACAGCCCGGAAAGTTTTCTTCTCTCTGCGAATTCTTTCCTCCGTTGTCTCTTTCGCTTCTCCGAGAATTCAATTGTTTGTTCGATTGATTTTTCGCTGCAATTGAAGAATCTGATCGGTCGTTTCTTTTCGGGAAGTTTGAACGGATTCCGATTGCGGTATTGGATTTTTTTTTTTTTTGTCTTTTAAGAGAGAAACGGAGTTGCGGGTAAAAGAAGCTGCATGAGCTGGTTGGGAAAGCTGCGTCTTCACTTGAATTCTAATTCTAATCACTTCCTCACTTGTCTCTTATTTTTTATCCTCCATTATTCTCCTCAGTTGCCTCCCTCTTTGTTTAATTTTGAGAAGAAAACCATCGAACCATTATTATTGAGTTTTAGTTTTAGTTCCGATTGTTCTTTTGGTTGTTCTAATCGGATAGCTAAATCTACTCGCTCATTCCCATTAGAGTATGGAGTCTGGTGCCAGGAGTCATCCCGATCTGCAGAAAGGTTGATATTTTTTTTCCTGTAGTTTTGTGTAATTTACGCGGCCCTTGTGCTTTATTTTTGTCCGGGTAATAATTGGGAAAAAGAAAAAGATTTTAATCGATTTAAAAGTGTTCAATGTTGACATTTATGGGCCCGAGACCGATTAAAACTTTTTTGACCTAAGAAGTTGTTGCAAATCGGTCATTATTGATCACTAATGTTCTTTTTGCTGTTAGATTCTCAGGCTGTTTTTGTTTGAATGTCATGCATAATGCTAATTTTTACGGAAAACGAGGAAACGATTGAGACTTTATCTTTTATTTATTTGTGGTGGAACTAGAGTTTGAAATCAATTGTCTAACTTGTAGGTCGAATGAAAGTATTTGAAATCTGTTTGTTTGAATAAGTCAATGCGGGTAACATCCAAAATATAATTCAAACTTATTAGCTTCTCAAAGTTGAAAGTATTAAGTTGTATATTAGTTATGTGTGTGGGGTAGTAGTCTTTGGATTTCAAGTCTATGAAGTTTTGCGTCCTGATTGTTTTTTTATTTTTTGAGGTAGATCTCCGCAATTCCACCGTTGATAGAAACCAGGCAAGGTCACCTTCCGTTATTGTCATTGGTGGTGGCATTGCTGGAGTGGCTGCAGCTCATGCTCTTCACGATGCCTCTTTTCAAGTAAGAAAAACAAATATGCACATAAAAAAGAATTATTTGCCAAGTATGGTCCTCTTGTTAAATTTGGCGGTCCACCATTTGTTTTTATTTTTAATTGATACTCCTGCTTGAAACTTTATTTTAATTATCTTGTGAAGAGTTAAAGATTTTGTTGACGTAGTCTCTTATTTTCACCTTAAATTTTCTATGCTGATATATTTTCTGATCAGGTTATCTTACTGGAGTCAAGAGAAAGACTTGGTGGCCGAATCCACACTAATCACTCATTTGGTTTTCCTGTTGATCTAGGCGCTTCATGGTAAACTTGATCTTTCATATATATTTTTTTATGTCCTTAAAAGTTGGCTTGCTTCATTCAATTTATTGTAATAAGCACTCTTTCTGGGTCATTCAGGTTGCATGGGGTATCCAAAGAAAATCCTTTGGCATCATTGATTGGTAGACTTGGACTACCTCTATATCGTACTAGCGGGGATAACTCTGTGTTATATGACCATGATTTAGAAAGGTGTGTAAATGTAATATTTTGTTAAGTTTATTGTTTCCTGATTCTGATTGCATTTCTTTATATGAGATTATTTTTCCTAATGTATGCTTGTAAGGTTTAAAATTCTCATTTTATAGTTAGGCAAGAATTATTATATATTCCTTTTCAGTTTTGCACTCTTTGATATGGAAGGGAATCAAGTTCCTCAAGAGCTGGTGACTGAAGTTGGCGAAGCATTTGAGACAGTTTTAAAAGAGGCTAGTTATCTCCTCATTTATTGGCCTTTCTCTTTTTTTTTTTTAGGCTTCCTTGCTATTGAGATACATTGAATTTCCCAGGTTTATATTCACCATTTCCTTACTGAGATTGTGTTCCTAATTTTTATTTTTTTACAGACAAATAAATTAAGAGAAGAATATGTAGAGGACATGTCCATACACCGTGCTTTCTCTTTAGTTTTAGAAAGGAGGCCAGACTTAAGGTATGTTGATAACAGTATCTATTTATTTTCCTACTACAATTATTAATATTGTTATTGATGCCTTTACTTGCATACAGGCTAGAGGGCCTTGGTCATAAGGTTCTTCAGTGGTACCTATGCAGAATGGAAGGATGGTTTGCTGCAGATGCTGATACCATCTCCCTCAAATCTTGGGACCAGGCAATACTATTTCTGCCAGACTTGTTTTAAATCATAATATTACTTAGCTGTTGAGTTCTAGATTGTTGCTCTTACGTTTCCTAGCTGCATGGTTTCAAACTTTGTTATATATTTTATGCCCTTGTATGAGTTATGTGGCATCATATTACTAATAGATGGCATTGGTATGGTACAAGTTTTTGGTTGATGAGATTTCAAACTTGCGATATTGAGTTCATTTTTCTGATTCATATTAGTTAGGCATGGAATACTTTTCACACATATAGCACACTTTGCATCTTGCAATTAAATCGTCTATTGTTTTTGAAGGGAATAATTCTGCAGATTGTTATATAGTTGATAAAATATTATTCTTTCCTATATATTAAATTATTAATAAGTTATTTTTTTGTTATCTTCTCAGGAAGAGCTGCTTCCTGGGGGTCATGGGCTCATGGTTAGGGGTTATCTTCCCGTTATCAACACACTTGCTAAGGGTCTTGACATACGTTTGGGGCATAGGTATGCATTGCATGTTTTATATTGTTTGTTACTCTCTTGAACTTTGTAGCCTGCTCATTACTTGATTCTTCTCCAGGGTGACAAAAATTTTGAGACGCAATAATGGAGTGAAGGTGACTGTAGAGGATGGCAGAAAATTTGTTGCTGATGCTGCTATTGTTACTGTTCCTCTTGGGGTACTGAAAGCAAAGAGGATAAATTTTGAGCCCAAACTTCCCGACTGGAAGGAAGAAGCTATTGCTGATCTCGGATTGGGGATTGAGAATAAAATAGTGCTTCACTTTGACAAGGTGTTTTGGCCAAATGTTGAATTTCTGGGAGTAGTTGCTGACACATCATACGGATGCAGCTACTTTCTTAATCTTCACAAGGCCACTGGGCACTCTGTTCTTGTCTATATGCCAGCTGGGCAGTTAGCCAAAGACATTGAGAAAATGTCTGATGAAGCAGCTGCCAATTTTGCCTTTATCCAACTCAAGAAGATTCTTCCAGATGCTTCTGCCTATGTAAGACCTTTAGTTCAACATGGTTATTTGTGTACATGTGCTCTTATTATTGAATATATGAAGCTTTTATATCCATTTATGATTACATTTAGGGTTACCCTTGAATTCTTACCATCTAATGTTAGATGTCGGTCCCTTACATATCTATTTGTTTATAAATTTTGTAAAACTAATTAATTAAGCTGCGTTACCGATAAATTATTACCATCTAATTTTAGATGTTGACGTTTCATATATTTGTCTATGAATTTTGTAGAAACTAATCAATTTCAGTTATTTATTCTTTTTTTTTTTCATTCAAATTGCTACATGAGTAACAACTGAGCAGTTAAATAAGAGATGGTAACCTTATCTCTTTCATCTTGTATAAAGGAAAAAAAAAGTTAGCGGTTGGGTGATATATGATTCAGAAGAAAGAAAAAACTACTTGATTTAAGAAGCTTATGATATTTCATTTGATACTTTGCAGGTTCAATATCTTGTTTCTCATTGGGGAAGAGATATTAATTCACTTGGATCCTACAGCTATGACATGGTCGGGAAATCTCATGATCTCTATGAGAGGCTAAGAATCCCAGTCGACAACTTATTCTTCGCTGGGGAGGCAACAAGCATTTCTTACCCAGGATCTGTGCATGGTGCATTCTCAACTGGCCTGATGGCTGCTGAGGACTGCAGGATGCGTGTACTAGAGCGCTATGGAGCATTGGATTTGTTTCAGCCGGTCATGGGAGACGAAAAATCAGTCTCTGTCCCCCTCTTGATCTCTCGCATGTAAGCCTAATCTCCCCATATCTATACATATGACGATTTGCACATAATTACCAAATATGTTTGACTTGGCTGGGAAATGTAGTTGGAAAACTCACGAATTTCCTCTGACTGGTTGGTATTAGTGTATGCAGTTGTCACATGTATGTTAAGATTTGCTCTTATAAAAGTTGTGGGACAGTAAAGATTAATAAAGTCCATGTACTAGGACTACGTGTTGGATTGTGTTAGTTGAAGGTTTTATATGGAAATGACACCAAGTTTTATTTGTTTGATCAATTAAGATATTATTTATGCAATTATATTGGGTTTGTCATGAACAGAAAAGATTTCACTTATCTCCTCTCATAAGTAGATGATTGTGACACAAGAAAATATTATCTATCTTACTAAATGTATATATTATAATCTTATATGTTGTTTATTTGGTAAAAAATTGATTGAATAATTAAATAAATGTGCGAGTGTGTAATCAGAGTTCTTGTTATACGAAGCAATATTCATGGAGATACATTGCAAGAATGTTCAAATACGTGCCTCAGATGATTTCTCCCAGACTTAAAAAACTATTAGAACTGGGTTTTATTTTGGATGTGAATTGTACAAAAAAAGGGCATAATTTACACATCTTTAAGAACATTAATCTGAAGAAAATAAAAGATGAGAAAGTGGGATGGAAGAGTGGAAGTTAGAGAATGGAGCCGTAGCTTTCGATTGGATCGGATTCTTCGAGCATTGATGCGGCCTGAAAGCAATCGATGGCATCGGCTACTCGCCCATCTTCCTTATGAACAACTCCCAAATAATACCAAGCCTTCCTATTGGTCGGGTCGATCCTCAATGCATCGGAGAGCAAGGATTTGGCAATAGGCAACTGTGAGCCTGTTTTGGTCAACAGGGCACCGATCAATATATTGCAGGGAACATAGCAAGGCTCAAGTAGGAGGGCATTAATATAAGCAGACAGAGCTTCTGCAATTTGTCCACGTCCTTCGCATATCACACCTACAATTATATCACGAGAAAATCATTTAGTAAATTAATCAATATAACAAGCCTATAAAAACTTAGTTTGGATTGTAACATAGAAAATAAAAGAATAATAATATATTTATTTTTTTTATTATATTTTGTTAAAATATTTACTGACATCATGTCAGATAGTAATTGTTATAATTAAAATATAAAATTATAATTTATTATATTAATTATACTTTAATTGTATTGATCACTTATTCACGTAAACGAGTATTATAAGAGAGTATAATAAGCGAATAAACACAGGCTTATTCTAGATAAAAACATTGCAGTGGTTCTTGCCTTGTATATGCAGCGTCTCGGCAGAGTATTGTTTTAGTTCTCTGCTCTTACCCAAACATATCTCTGCATCTTTCCAATGTGAAAGGCTGGCGTACAGGTATGCCAGGCCATGCCATATTTCAAATTCCTGCACCTTATCATCCTCAATCTGTCACACACAGAAAACGATAGAGACAAAGAGGTCATGAAGCAATAACTAATCGCTATAAAATGATAAAACGTTAGTTATAATCCTACGGGCGATCTTATAACATAAGAATTACTGAGCAAATGTCTCAAGAGCTCTACATAGAGGCATCACTAATTCTCAATAGAACAACATGCTTCAAACTCATACATCTAATATTTAAGCCATCTGAATCCGGCTTGAAAGGAAAAGATTCGAATATCAGCAAAAAGATATAAACATTTACCCGATTAACAAGTTTAAGTGGACGCCCAAATGATTTTCTTTGAGCTTGAACTAATGCCAGGAGGTAACGATAAGTTTCAATAGCATCCATGTGTAGTGACTGGGAGATTTTCAGCTTGGCTTTAAGCCTGAGAAGTGGTCCTTGCTCCCATTTTGCAGTCTCATCTAAAGCTGCATCGGTTACTACCTCAGCCTCTGCAAATCTTTTCTGAGAAGACAACACAAGAGCAAGCAATTTCCAGCCTTTTAAGACAGAACCACCAGTTTTATCGATATACTTCTTCGCATAACGCAAAGCAGCAATCAAATTCCTATGTTCTGCATATTGAACTCCCAACTCACTATTCAATTCGGAATTATTGCACTCCAGAGAAGCTGCCCCATCGAGAGATTTCAATGCCTCCGACTGAAGACTCGACCTCTCAAAATCGGAGGAGGATATCTTCGCTTGCTTTCCCAAACAAAGACCCAACATCCGAAGGCCCACGCCCTTTAAATGCTCTTCTTTCCCTATTGCATTACGAATCGCCCTTTGGGCGTATCCAACTCCTTCAGCAGCAAGGTAAGAATCTTCACTGCAGATCTTCGCAGCCAATAACAATGTCAGCATATCATTTGGTTTTTCGTGTTTGTGCAAGGACTTCCTCAACAGGTTTAATGAAGATTTATTTTGTCCTGCTCCACTGTAACAAAGAGCTAAAGACATCCATCGATCTATACGGTGATATACTCCAGGCATGATTTCTTCAAATTGTTTAGCTAAAATTGAAGTTTGGCAGCATAAAGATAGTGCAAATGTTAAGTGATCCATTACTGATGGATCCCAATTGATCTTACCAAGGAAAAAATTCTTCATTAGAATCATCATAAGTAGCATTGCCTCTTCTACATTGTTTTTGGGTACATATGAGCCTTCACCCTGAACTGCTAAACTAGGAGGGCTAGCTTCTACTCCTCCATAAAGCAGAAAAACCGCAAATCCTTTGTGAATCCTGGCAGAGGTATCATTATCAAGGTTCCATTGACTCAAGAGTGCTCGTCGATAGGCAGAAATTGCTTCCTGGTAGCAACCCGCCTGTTTCCAAAGCTCTGGAAGAAGCTCAACAGCTTGACTAACTGTCTCTTGCAATCTATTGTCAACTTGCACATCTGGTATGCCTAGATAGAATATCTTCTCCACGGCATTGAGCACATTTTGACACTCATGAGCAGCCTCTATAAAATCCGAAGATGAATGGTCAAAATTTGAAATGCAAAAGGAAAAACTAAAGAAACTAATAAAAATTGATAAAATGTTTGTTAGAAAACCAAAGACATTACAGAGATACCAGTTAATTTCCCAAGCTTTTGAAGAGACTTTGCTTTTAAATATATGGCTTCAAGTACCAGGTTAGCAGCATGCTGAGAGACTGCATGCTGCGAATCTGTGCGACAACGACCCTTTTTGGACAGAATCTTTTCTGGAAATGAAGGTTGCAATCTCTGAATTGCTGCTTGGAGATCGATGCCATCAAAAACACGAAGAGCCCCTTCCACATTGCCTCTTTGATACTCCAACTTTCCAAGAAGAGCTCTGGCTTCCTATCGTTGTCATTCAATTATAAGCATTAAAAAACCATGCCATGGACTATGATATAGGAAGCACGCACTTGCCCAAATATAAAGGTTAAAGGCACAACCTAGAGAGACTTCCTACTTTCTTCTTCCTCAAAAATTCATCTAATGAGAAAAAAGGCTCCTAACTCATCGCTAAACTTACAAAATAGGCAGCTATTTGTGTGTTTTTTCAGAATTATCTATGGCTGGATTGTTGGCAGTTTTCAGATTATAACTGCCATGGTCTGGTTTTTATTTGTGGTTTGGTTTTCCAGAAAGTTTCAGTCTGGTTTTTGACAGTTTATGTTGAAGAAACTGCCCCTCCTACTCATGCCCATTCACTTCTCTATATATCTTCTTGATGGAAGAAGATATTGACACATAAATACAGAGAAGAAATTTTCATTAAGAGATCGCCTAAGCCAAACGATTCCTTCAAAAATACACCATTGTATTGTGATTGTTAAGGTTTAGAAAAGACTAAATTCAAGAGGGAAAGCTGCCGTCCCTGTTCTCAGACATCAATGGGGAAAGATATTTGTTTTTCCGCAATTAATCTAAATGCTTTGAATTCGGTTGCTAAAGCATGTTTACTTCGCTTAAGAAAGTTCTAACATTGCCCAAAAGAAAGGTTAAGGC
The DNA here is from genome assembly GCA_022433055.1 of Begonia peltatifolia. Classification (NCBI taxonomy): domain Eukaryota; kingdom Viridiplantae; phylum Streptophyta; class Magnoliopsida; order Cucurbitales; family Begoniaceae; genus Begonia; species Begonia peltatifolia. The sequence goes on from CM039527.1 coordinate 3,076,734, forward strand.
ACAACCTAGAGAGACTTCTTCAAAAATTCATCTGATGAGACAACAGGCTCCTAACTCATCAATAAACTTATAAACTATCAGCTATTTTGTGTATTTTTTTCAGAATTCTCTATGGCTGCATTGCATTGGAAAGTGAAAAAAAAAAAATGACTTTCAACCTCCTAAAGACAGAACTTCCATTATATGATTACATAATTATATGTAATTTGAATACATCCATTACTCTTAGCTATGCTCGATCCAAGAACAAAATTGGTATTTGCAACGAAAATATGGTTTAGAATCTAAGATCGCAAATCAAAATTCAAAAAAGCAACATGAAGGAAAGAAACCAAAATTATAGGAGATTAAATTCGAACCTCATCTGGTTCCCAATAAGACAAGAACTAACCTCAAAATTCAACGATAAGCCTTCCCGTAATGAAGATTCAGCCTCTTGAATGTTGCCCCCATCTAGCTTTGCTTCAACTTCCGTTGTTTGAATAAAAACTCCATTACCACTGACTTCTCCAACTACTAAGTTTTCCCCTCTGTACCTCGACTCCATGGACGGCTACTCTACCATCTGTTCAACAACCTTTCTTCAAAATTTCGTTTTCCTCTTCGATCTCTATACCCAATTCAAGGCTTTCATAAACTTTATATCCTGAAGATCAAAAATCACAAAAAGTGCATTCAACCAAATTTAGGCAAACTTGAAAATTCTAGACGATCCCCATATCTTGATCTACAATGGTATACACAAAAACACTTATACCTCGTAAATAAACGGAAGAAGCACAATCTCCAAATCTCCACCCACAAAGACAGAATCACCCAACTTCAAAAAGCCGTGATGATGAGAGGATAGAGAGAGATTCCCGTCAAAATGCTGACAAAAAATGAGAAATGGAAGCAGAAGAAAATGGGTTAGACGCTGTGAAGCAGACAGATTAGGCTCGAGTCAGGGGCTTAATGTCATTCCCAGACAATTAGCAGGAAACCCAGAATTCGTATGTCGAGAGGAATCGTGAAAGCTAAAATTACAGAATGGGTCTCATCGGATCAAGAAATTTCTCGACTTTATTTTTCAACTGGTGTCCGCCGTCTGGAAACAGACAGCTTTTCGTGCCAATTTTGCACTACCTGCTATTATTACACTATTTAATAAAATAGTATATTTTAGAGAATTTTTATTTCAAAAAAATATTAAACTAAATCAAATTAATTTTAATCTAATCAATTGTTATTTATTAACATCTGATTTTTTTAATGTTAAAACAATTTGGAACAGACCCTATTTATTATTATTATTTTTTATTTTAATTAAATGTCAATTAATTTTTAAATTTAAAAATAAAGAACAAATAAATCATTAAATTTTATTTTAAGCACATAACCTTTTAAATTTAAGGACATTAACAATTAAATCTTTATTGTCAAGTGCGAAGAGAAAATTATATTTTTGTCACGTAATTTTTTTATAATACGTAATTTTTTGTGAAAAATTACTCAATAATAAATAGGAAAACTTGCTGTAAAAAATTGTTAAAACCAATATATTAGAAGTTGTTCTCCGGATCATATAACAAAAATACAATTTCTTAGAATTTAAACGAAGTAAACTGAATTATTAATACTCGTAAGTTAGGGAGTTATATAAGTAAAAATAAAATTTAAGAATTCACTTCTCTTTTATCTCTAAATTTAAAAATTAATATAAACTTGATCTTTTTATTTTCTTCAAAAGATTTTATAAAATAACTTTATTTTATATTTTTTAGAATTTAAAAATAAAATATGTAATTAAATTAAAATATTTTTAAGTAGAGATCTCCTCCACTCATCCACTTGAGTAGTTTGCACAAAAGCATAACATAAGACACAATACACAAGTGTCTGTTTGGAAAAAAAAAAATTATAATATTAAGTTTTTATTAAATTTATACGTTAATTATTATTTTCAAGAGAAAATATTAAACTTAAAAAAAAACTATTACATAGAATAATCATACGTTTATTTTCTAATTATTATTATCCAATGAAATAATTATTAATTAATATAAATAATAACTTATTTTAATTATTTGTGATTTAACATAATAATTACATATGAAGAGATAGAATTAGATAATAAATATATCAATATCGTTAATGTAAATTCTCAAATTCCGTACATTCAAATATTTAATTAGGTTGATTTAATTAATTAAATAGAACATTAATACAAGAAATTAAAATTATCAATTAAAAATTAAAAATTTATTTATATTTTTCAGCGCAAAAAAATGAAGATATTTTTAATTTATATTTGAAAAATATTATTTATAAAAATATATATACATCAGAGGAATTAGGATAAGCTGCTTGGACTGAAAGTATCAAGCCCTCCATTCTCTCCACCACAGCCTAAGCTTCGTCCGCTGCCATTTCCGGTGAACGAGAGCCTTCCTCTACGACGGAAGCTTCTTTTTTCAAATGCCTCAAACCCTAATTCTGAAGCCCATCGTTTCAGCTCCTTCGCACAATTGGAGGTTTGCTTTCCCTTCTTTCTCTCATAAAACGTGCTCTTCAGCTTCACTGTCGTCTATCTGTTTGGTATTTTCCCCCGTTCTAGGGTTTTTTTTTTGTTATGTTTCGTCTTTTTCGTGAAAAAAATGTTTCTGCTAACCTCAATTGCGTCAGTGTTGCTGTGTTTTTGTGTGTTTGTTCTTGGTTTTAAAAGTTCTTCATACTATTGTTTTTTGTTTAATCAAGTAAATTACGACGATATCTGTAGTTTAGATTTTTCTTGCTTTTTCCACTGAAAACGGGGGAAATTTGAGGTTACTTCATGACTGAGCGATGTAGGATAGTAGTAGATTACGTTATCTGAGCGAGTGCTGTCATGAGATTGCAGGGGTCTGTTCTGTGTTTGTAATTACTCAATTGTTTTACATTTATGCGAATACTTTATAATACTTTTCATATATTGGCTTTTACTTTTCTCATTACTACTAATGGCGAAAGACCGTGGGGATGAAAAAATTGTTGTATTGTTATATTCATCCACATATTTTGTTGATATTCCATTTTAATGCGTTGGCTATTTTGTAAAATGGTAATAATAGTTATAATGTTTTACAAAACAAGAACACACCCAGTGACTAATTTAAATTTATCTCTTTTTTTTTTCAGTAAGTCAGCATTGCATATAAATTATGTAAATTCCAACGTTAGTTTACATGTAAGAGCAAAAGTGACTTGCAAGGGTATTTTAGCACCTAGAAAGTTCAATAGAAGGAAAAAACAGGAAGTCTTCAAGGATGCAGCCGAAGAAGCGGATCACAAGAATTGGAGGAGACTAATGATGGAAATTGAAGAGAATGGTTCTGCAGTTTCTGTGCTTAGGAGCGAAAGGAATAAAAATCAAGCTATTCCAAAGGAAATAGTTCTTGGCACCTTGGTTAGATTTAAGCAGCTTAAAAAATGGAATTTTGTTAGCGAGGTAGGTGATGGAGACAGTGTTTTGCTGCTTTCTTAACTATGAAGAAATCATTATTAAAAGCATTTAATCAAAGAAAAAGTAGAAAGTGTTAATCAAAAACTCAAAGTTAATATTTTCTAAAATCAAACTAAAGAGTTGATGAGTGATATAACAATTGACCTTGCCATGTTGTTGAAGAATCCAGGTGAATATTTCCAAACTTTTTGTAGGATGTAATTTGAGTATTATTGATAGGATCTGTTCATTCGAAGGAAAAATATTTTTCTGGTGCATTTCAATGATATCTTAAGAAACAATATTTTAAGCCATGTTTATTATTAATTTACACTGTCCGTATATCAACTATCCGGACATTAATTTATTGAGTAATGCAACTACCTTGACGCGAAAGTATTCCTAAGCTTAGTATTGGTTGTGACTGACTTATTATCTTTCTTCTAGATTCTTGAATGGCTTCGGAGTCAAAACTGGTGGGACTTTGGTGAAATGGACTTCTTAATGCTGATAACGGCTTATGGCAAGTTAGGGGACTTCAATCGAGCTGAGAAAATTTTAAGCTTAATGAATAAGAAGGGTTATGTGCCAAGTGTGATATCTCATACCGCTCTTATGGAAGCATATGGAAAAGGCCGCAAATATAATAACGCTGAAGCAATATTTCGAAGAATGCAGTCTCTAGGACCTGAACCTTCGGCAGTGACATATCAATTGATCCTTAAAATATTTGTTGAGGTTGCAATTTCAATACAAATTATGCTTTTATATTCCTCTATGACTCTGTTTTTTTTTTTTCATTCAAGGCTCATCCACGAGTAAAACACCCAAGGAATCTATATGAATTTGGATTGTCTCTACTCAACAATTTAGTTGTCTATGCTTTCTGTAATGACTGAACTATGATTTTTTTTTTTTAATATATGTGGGCTAAAATTATGAATACTTATATGATATGTGATTTCATTCCGGACTTGTGTTGGAAGATTTAAGTGTGAGTGGTTGCCATTGCAGGCTGGTAAATTTAAGGAAGCTGAAGAAATTTTCAATTTCCTTCTGGATAAAGGTAAATCACCTCTAAAGCCAGACCAAAAGATGTACCATATGATGATTTATATGTATAAGAAGGCCGGGAGTTATGATAAAGCTCGAAATGTATTTTCTCTGATGGCTGAGCATGGAATTCAACGAACTACAGTTACTTTTAATAGCTTAATGTCCTTCGAAAAAAGCTACAAGGAGGTCTTCCAGATTTATGACCAGGTAAAGTTTGTGAGACTTAATTTTTAAAGTTCTAGTACAGCTGGTGGACAGTGAACATTAGAAATATTAGGTTTTTCTATTATGATATCATTACGCAGTAGTATATCAAATTGTACTTGTTGAAGCCTAATGTGTGATTATAAACAAAGGTTCTATAATTGTGAATCTTCTTGACTTTTAAGTTACAGTGTTTGTTTTAAGTCCCAAGCGCTTAGTCTGAGTAAACTTCATCAAATTGCTAAAATAAATTTCATCGCAAGGAATGTGATTTTATTTGAGATAACACCTTTTTTTTAATCAAAACATTCTGATTTCCCTGTTCAGAGCATTTGTTATATTTCTCCACCTTTTGATATTCAATTCTCTTTCTTATGTCCACAGATGAATCATTTACTAGTCATTGATCTTGATAAAACTAAGAATTGAAGTTTCCGGTGATCATCTTCTAGCTAAGCCTTTTCTCTTGGCAGTCTTATGTTCTAAAACAAAAGTATTATTATTGTTTGTAAATATCACTCTCTCAAAATATTATTGGTTAAAAAAATTTATGATAGAAGATAAGTAGTAAAGGATTGAATTATGTTGGTAAACAGTCTTACCCATTTGAACCTTTTAGTTTATAATACAGTAAGGGTTAATTGTTGTAAATTTTCTCCTTTCAGAGTGCCTGTACAGTAGTATGCAATCAACAGTTGTGCATTTGCAAAGTTAATCTTCCCTCCTCTTTGATACAATATTAAAACTTTATCAGATTTTTGAAGTAAATGCATAATTTTAGATGCAAAGAGCTGGTCTCCAACCTGATGTGGTTAGCTATGCCTTACTCATTAGTGCTTATGGAAAAGCGAGAAGGGAAGAGGAAGCATTGGCTGTTTTTGAGGATATGCTAGATGCTGGTGTCAGGTATGATACTGCAATGACTTATTATTCTTTTCAAGCATTTTACGCACTCATGGTGAATCTTTGAACTAGGCCATGTCTTATAGCTGATTATATGACAAGCGAATGACATTAAAGTCAAGGATAAAAAGAAATTGGGCAATCAGCCTACTTTTACTGGTTTGTACTCATGGTGAATCTTTGAACTAAGCCATGTCTTATAGCTCATTATATAACAATCGAATGACACTAAAGTCAAGGATGAAAAGAAATTGGGCCCACTTTTACTGGTTTTTCGAAGTTCCACTTTTAATTTCTCGTACTTAGAATCAAGAACTTTTGCGCATCAGTAGATTTACAGTATGCAATAAAGATTTTAACAGCATATATGTCCACTAGTAATTTAGCCTTGGAAGTTTGCTCCTTTTATGTTTTTAAGTTCAAATCCTCTTAGCTGTAAAAGAATTTTATGAGTCGTGCATGTTGGTGGTACTATCAACTACTTGTCCTGATTAGGAGTTTATGGAAGCACAGATGAACCAAGGTAAATAATTCTTTTAATGGGTCCCTCTTCACTTGCTTAGTTGTACTTTATAGTCCCAAGTTTGGCTAATTCGCACTTAAAACATTTTAGTCTCTCCTAGATGTCATTAATTAACAGCATTGTTTTTCACTCCAGGCCTACTCATAAAGCTTACAATATTTTGCTGGATGCATTTGCAATATCTGGAATGGTGGAGCAAGCTCAAACTGTGTTCAAGAGTATGAGAAGAGATAGGTAACAAATTATTTGCCTAATTTTTTAAGTCATTTCCTGTGCAAAACTGACCCATGCAGTGTTCAAAATCAGGGCCAGTTCAATGTAGTTTTATGTTATGATTCTTGTTGAAAAACCCTCAAGCATGGAGATGATAATAGTTGATGAAACCGCACTATGGTATATCAGTTTCCGAACGTACTTTTCTGGCCCTAACAAGAAACAAAGAACATAGTTACATTATGACTAGAGCTAATTGTACCCTCTAATTTACTCAATTGAAGTTAAACAATGGTTTATTATTACATGCGACAGTCTAATTAACAGTCTAAGTTAAAACTTCTCTCTCACCCGAAGACTGCACGGACTCTTGTAGAACTTGTATAACTTTATTGTTGGTGTTCCGGTTTGTCAAGCTTGATTATCGAGAATAGGAGGAAAGCAATGGCGGTTGATTAGTTCTTTGTATAATTTCCTTCTAATGAAATCTCTTTTTCTCCCCTTTAAATCATTGTTTTCCCTTTACAGACTCTCGCCAGATCTTTACTCCTATTCAACCATGCTATCAGCTTACGTGAATGTGCCTGACATGGAAGGAGCTGAGAAGTTCTTCACGAGATTGAAAAGGGACGGATTCAAACCAAATGTTGTCATTTATGGTACACTGATAAAAGGGTATGCTAAAATAAATAATCTAGAGAAGATGATTGAAATATATGAAGAAATGAGATCGAACGGCATTAAACCAAATGTAACCATTTTGACCACAATCATGGATGCTCATGGCAAGAACAAGGATTTTGACAGCGCAGTTGTATGGTACAAGGAAATGGAATATTCCGGCACTTCCCCTGATAAAAAAGCGAAGAATATTTTGTTATCGGTGGCAAAAACCACGGAAGAGAAAGATGAAGCTAAACGACTCACCGGACAGATAGATCAATTGACCATTAAAGAAAGAACTGACGTGGCTGTGGGGTCGGTTGTCAAAGACGAAGAAGGGGAAGACAGTGAGGACGAAGAACGGGACGGAGATGAGGTGGATTTGCATGATCATCAAAGAGAAGCGGTAAAAATGTTGAATGGTAATCAACAACAAAATTTTGGGTTGCATACTACTTGTCTTGGTGTATAAACTTCCATTATTTCATCACCCATAAAATATAGTATAGCTTATAAATTGTACAATTTATTTCTGCATTAGATGGGAAGATAGCCATTCAACTATATGATAGTGAATGTTTTTGCTGCTCTGACAGCTTTTCTTGCGCAGTTTATTCTTGCATCTCTCTCTCTCTCTCTCTCTCTCTCTCTCTCTCTCTCTGACACCTCACCTGAAGACAGTAGAATTAAGCTTTTTTTTTTTTTTGTTGCTGAACCAAACAATACTTCATTATTTTTATGTAACTATATGTTGGAAACTGTGTTCACAAGTAGGAAAAATTCCATATCTCATCTTTTTGGTCTAAAGCCTGAGGGTATGCTGGGAGACTTATGAAGGGTTAGTTCAATTTGTTGGCGATGATGATGATATATTGATAAAATCAAGTTCTTCATTTGATCTTGCTTAAATTTCTCCTTCATCCTTCATATGTAATTTTGCTACTTAAACTTCCATGTAAGGGAAGAGAAGCTGGGAAATGGCTTCAAATATATGCGACTAAACTTAAGGTTTCTTCGTTCGTGGAGCTTCTGACCCGGTTTGCAGCCTTTTCGACCTGTGCAAGAGTATCAGATGGTAAAAACTACACTCACAGAAGAAGCAGAAAGCATGGGTTTGATTTTACCTCTGCATTCCAGTCTGTTCTGGCTGTAAGAAATATTAGAGTCAATGTCTGTGCAAGAACCCCTATGATCAATCCCCACCATATCCCCTGCACAACTCAATTCTATCTCTTTTAGAGAGAGAGAGAGAGAGAGAGAGAGAGAGAGAGAGATCTTACAGCTACTCCAAGACTTGTTTTGAAGCCCAGAGCACATCCAATTGGGAGACCAATCAAATAGTATGTAGCCAAATTTACATAAGCAACAATCCCTTGCCACCCACTCCCAATGGCTACACCTGAAAATCCATCCCAAAATGTTTAAATAAAATAATATTTTAAATCATTTTACCAAAATATTCTTTCAAGTGCGTTGGTTTTAACCTGAGAGAATTGGCTGAATGCCGTTTAAAAAGACCGAAATCGCTAGCAGCGGTGTTAACTCGGAAACTGCTGTAATAACTTGAGAATCGCTCGTGAAAAGCTTGCTTAACGTGACCCGAAATATCAATATAATCGCGCTGAATGCTATGCTAATAATAATGCTCGTCACATTCACTACTAGCACCGAAAATTTAGCCACTCTCGGATGCCCTGCTCCGAGCTCGTTACTCACCCGCACGCTGCACAAGTTTTGCAACAGATTAGCATCGTCTCGCTTTCGCCCTGTTTACTTTACTATCTAGAAATTCTGTGTCTCAGTTTAGCATTTTATTTTTCGATTTATTTTTTTGATTTTTTTAACAATAACAAAGGGCTGACTAACCTGGCTGCTGCACTTAAGCCTAACATGAACATGATATCCCAGTTCAAGTAGTTCATGCTGAAACAACATCACAAACTTTAAGAGAAAGCTATATACAGATGAAAAGTTATCAAGTATACGACTTACCAAATAGAAATTGAGTCCAAAGCAATAACTGGGTTTGGAAGTAGGCCTGATATAAGCACTAGACCTTGGCTGTACCATATCTCCAAGCTGCATTCAATTTACGTGTATTTATTAAAGTACTGAAACAATAACTTCTCGAAAATGGTTCTTTTTTTTTTTTTTTTTTTGTAATTCCCTGGATTTTGGGTCTGGCAGATGAGATCTCCAACAACTCATTTTGGAGTTTTATTTTTTTCTGCAAGTTTCTTGTGAGCTGGAATCACAAAATCGCAGTTGTAACTTAATGAATCTTCATATAGTGATTTTATCTTCTCTCTGTTGTTTTTTTATCCAAAAGGATTTTTTCACGTTAAATTTTGGTATCTGTTTCGTGCTTTTCTTCTTCGGTTAATTGTTCGCTCTTTAACTCTCTATATAGTATTAGAAAGTTAATAGTTTCTGGAAAGACATACAGTGATTAATGGGGTGATCATATACACATTGCAATGAGTTGATAGAGTCAGAATAGTAGAGCATAGTTTTTTAAAAACAGTTTCTGGCCAAACTGTTTAAACTACTGAAAACTTTTTTGTTTTTCAAATGTTTCTGGAAAGTAAACATACCAGAGCATAACTGCAGAAGAAACAGTGAGCTTGAAGTAAGGCCAAATCCCAGAAAAAGCTTTTCGAGAAAAACCAGGCCAAGTTTCTCTACAAGAGGGGCTAAAAACGATGTAAACTCCATTGATAACAGCAAGTAACCACCATGAAAAGCTAAGGGTCAAAGCAGCTCCGAGAAGGCCATAATCCAAAACATAAACCACTACCCACGTAAGAAGAACATGCAGAAGGAACACTCCGACAGACATGTAAGCCAGAGGGTTGACTATATTCTGAGCTTGGAGAAACCTCTGCATTGGGCAAGTTGCAGCAAATGCATAGATTTGAGGGATTAAACCTCTGGCGAAGACTTGGCCTTGGCCGGCGATGCTGTCAGATTGGCCGATGAGTTTTAACACTGACCCAGAATACCAATACAGGAATGTCAGAATTACAGCAGCTCCCAAGTGTAATACCGTTGCTCTTTGCAGTATAATTCCCATGGCTGAGTATCTTTTAGCTCCATAAGCTTGCCCACAAACAGTTTGGACAGCACTTGCCATCCCCAACTGAAATTCAGAGCGTAAAAATAAGTTTCTGGAAAAAAATCTTAAGAAACTTTAAGAAAGAAAAACTCTTTTAGAACGTTTGACTCGATGGATATTACCATGATCCCATAAGCAAGTCCTTGAATTCCGACGCTGGCAATGGAAGCTCCGGCGAGCTCTAAAGCGCCGAGATGACCGGTAAACATAAGGGTCACAAAACTGAGCATATAGTTGAATATGGAAACAACAATCGAGGCGCCAGAGAGAAACCAGAGAAGCCCAGATTCCCATTTCGCCAGTCGGAGCCACCCTCGTAGAGCCACTGGGCGGTGGCCCAGTAACTCGTCTATAGCCGGAGATGACAACTCCGATAAGAAAAAACCTGCGTCTGACCCTTGAAGGAGAGGACTGGAAACTTGGTTCTCGAGCGAACCCATGTTTTTTTAACCAAAATTGTGGCTAAGAGAACCTAGGAGGACAGGACTGAGTTCAAACTTGCAGAGACGACTCCTGCATTAAAAAGGGTGGGAAGCTGAACTACCCTTCCAAGTTCCAACCAGAGAAATCCAATTCATATGGGCGTTGAGTTTATGACGATTAGCTGGTTGACGAACTCAGCAACAGTCGATCAAAACGAAGAAAAGTTTGCGGTGCTTCAGTTCATAATCTGTTTTTAATCTTTCCATTTAATGCTCTTCTCTTTCCTGCTGTTATTATAGATGAACACGAGCTACCATATTTTATTTTCCTCCAATAATATTAATATTAATATTTCCTTGATTTATTATTATCAGTATAAAACATGTATTTATTTAGATACTTAAATATTCTCTATGATTTTTCTTTAATATTTATTGATTAAATTCATATTTATTATATATATATATATATATATATATATATCCTCCTTAAAGAAATTCAGGATGATTATTTATTGGATGTACAGAAATAAATGTATATATACAAGACTTATTTATATAATATATATTATTTATTGGGTAGTATACAAAAAATAAGTATAATATATATAATAAAAACTACTGTGAAATTCTTTTTAAAAAAAATAAGAATTATATTAAATATGTTTGTGTAATTTTAGTTCTTAGTTTTTTAGTAAATAAAAAATACTTAGGCTGTATAATTAGATGATACCATTTAATTATCTATTAGTCTTTAATGTAATGTGATCAAGAATAGCATAAAACATTGTAACATGCATTAATTCTATTTTATGAAATCTGCAAAAGTGAATTTCTCGTAATTTTTCTTACTATATTATTTATGATTATATAATAAAGCGGGTTTAGCAACAAGCACAGCGTTATTTTCCATGTTTTAAATATTAGTACAAAACATAATTTAGATTCCAATATTTGTAGTCGTCTGTATATTAGAATTTAAATTATTTTTCTGATAATTCTACTTTTCAGCTATTAATAATTTAAATTTTATCGTTAATTTATTATTAAATCGAACATATGTTTAACATGTTTTTCTATTAAATCAAGTGATATAACCTGATTTCTATTTTCTTTGATGATTTCTAAAAATATTTCGAATGTGTCTTTAAATAACTTTAAAATTACCCTAAAATTATTATTGAGAGGTTTTGTTTAAAGATGGTGACAAATGGTATGTTTAAGCTTAATACGAGTTATTTTTCTAATTTGAAAGAACAACAAAAGAAATTATTGAAGAAACACTTGTCAAAGTTTTAATTATTAGCATTGATTTCACTAGAATATTTGTTTATAATTTGTGTTTTTAAAAGTTGTAAGCTTCAGGTGGAAGGAGGCTTTCTAGAGTTTGGTGAACATGTTTTAAGAATTAAAGCTAATTAATTATATCATAATCTCAATCTCTACTTCAAATTAAAAGAAAAAATGTGGTCCATAATTAATTAATTACGGGATATATTTGTAACGATAACAAAACGCAAATCTTGTTCGATCGCTCAATTGTGTATTTGTTTATTTGTATGTTTAGTTGGAGTAATGTTAGGTTATCGTATAAATTTATACTTTAATTTTTATTTTTTTTATGTAATTCTCGTTTAATGATTTAATTAATTAAAAATAAAATATTACTTACCCTGATTGTTTTAAGTGTAAAATTGAAGGATAGAGATAATTTTATTTTTTTGGCACTAAATTAATGCCTGGAGAGGGATTTAAATATTTAATAAATAATAATTACCATGAAAATAGAATTGTATTAATTATTTTATATTGGATCATTACCTTACTTGACTCATTGTCTTTTCTTCCAATTGTAACTTTCTTGCAGAGAACATACTTTTCCATTTCTTTAAAACCATTCCCAACCAAACAACGACAGGGTTGAATCTTGATAAATAATAATTATGAATTTACCTAATTTCATCGATGAATTAAGAACAATCAATATAGAATAACTGTTATTTCTATGCTCCCCTCGTATTTTAAGATGTCTAAAGAGTGGTTAGAAAATTCAAGATTAAATTTTTTAACTGATTCCATCTTAAATTGTTTGTTATATGAGTTGAACCAGTCGAATTCAAAACAATCATGCTTGAGTTGACTCACAAGCTTCGAGTTTGAAGACTTAGTCACAAAAATCAAACGAGCAAAATGAGTTGAACCAAAATGTGCTTTATTTTATAAAATTTTCAAACGATAACTAAATTGGAGGATTTGAACATGAGCATAAGGCTAGCCATTTAAGAGAAATCAGGCACAAAGAACAAGAAAATAGGTGAGCTCAAACAAACATGCTCGTCAGTTTAAACTCGATTAAGGTCAATATAAACAGATCTTTCGTTTGTTATTGCACCCTTATCTTCTTTATCATTGAACATTAATTTAAAGATGTTAGCGGATGATTTGAATTGTTTTCCTTTTTCAAGATGAAGTGTCTAGATATAAGCAATAAGTTCTATCTAATTAGGATTCATATGTACTCGAGATGAGGAATTTGACGGTATTATAAATTTTGACAAATATTATTTGATTCTTATAATTTAATAAAATTATTTTAAAATAAATAAACAATACGTAGAGAAATATTAGATTATAAGATTAAATAATAAGATTAAAGTGGGACCACTAAATATAAGCTTAAAAGGGTAGGAGTTTGGTGGGGTCACAGGTTGCATGGCTGTTTTGCCATAATCTGTTTTAACATCTTTCCATTTAATGCTCTTGCTGGTAGGTTAACACGTGCTTACCATTTTCTTTAACAATATTAATATTAATATTATTAAATTCTACATGCTTATTTTTTATTAAAATAAATTATATTAATACGTAGGATAACTATCAATTTTAATCCTGTACTATGCACGTTATTTCAGTTAGTTCTTGTACTGACAAACCAAATTTTGTATTTTCATTTTATTATCAATTTGAATATTTCATCAACAATTTCGTTAAACTTTCATTTAAAAAATTATCAAATGATATTTGATTCACTTAAAATTTTTACTACGTATTCATTATGTAATGAGAAGATAATCTGAAAATTTTCATAATTTTTTTAACACATGTACTTTTTATTATAATTTTATTTTAGTAATTTATAAAAATATTATAATAAATCATACAAATTTTAGAAAATCACAAACATTTTTCTATTATCTACCTATGATATGCTAAATATGTGAAAATATTTTTAAATAAATCCAATATCTTTTGGTATTTGTTTAAAATTAATCTCAGTTTCTTCTTTACTTTATAAATTAATTTTTAAACAAATACAAAAAAATATTAGATTTATTTGAAATTTTTTCACATATTCATCACATCATGGTAGATAATCCAAAATTTTTCGTAATTTTTTTTAAAATTTGTATAATTTATTATAATATTTTTATAAATTACTAACATAAAATTACAATAAATCATACATGTGTTAAAAAATCACGAAAATTTACAGATGATTTTCTCATTAAGTAGTGAATATGTGTTAAAAATTTCAAATAAATCCAATATTGTTTAGTAATTTTTTAAATGAGAGTTTAAAAAAATTATTGATGAAATGTTAAAACTGATAACAGAATCAAAGTACAAGTTTTAATTTGCCAGTATTTTTAGTACACGAGGCTAATTGAAATAAAATATATAATACATGGTTAAAATCGATAGTTATCCTAATATGTTCATCTCCTATTTAAATAAATTTAAATTATTTATTGAATAATACAAAAATGAATTGCACATCATAAAAATTATTTTTATATATTATGGAATTTTAGCTAAAAAAGGCTTTCATTTCTTATCCATTTTCTCTTAATAGATTTATTTTTTAATTCGACCCTTAAATTTTAAATTTAATTGGTGCATTTTTTTTATTATTCATAATTTATTTTAATTAGGATAACTATCGATTTTAACATTGTAAACACCAGCAAACCGAATCTTTTACTTTAATTATGTTATGCGTTTTGATCTTTTATCAATAATTTTTTTATATTCTCATTTAAAAAATTACCAAACGATATTGGATTTACTTTAAAATTTTACCATATAGTCATTACTTAATGAGAAAATAATCAGAAAATTTTCGTGATTTTTTAACACATATACGATTTATTGTAATTTATTTTAATAATTTATAAAAATATTATAATAAATCATATAATTTTTTTAAAATCACAGAAATTTTTAGATTATCTACGTGATGTTGTGAACACGTGAAAAAGTTTTCAAAAAAATCCAATAGCTTTTGATATTTGTTTAAAAATTAATTTATAAAGTAAAGAAGAAACTGAGATTAATTTTAAAAAAATACCAAAAGATATTGGATTTATTTGAAAATTGTTTCACATATTTATCGCATCATGGGTAGAAAATAAAAAAGATTTTGTGATTTTCTAAAACTTATATGATTTATTATAATATTTTTATAAATTACTAAAATAAAATTACAATAAATCGTACATGTGTTAAAAAATCACGAAAAATTTCAGATTATCTTCTTATTACTTAATGAACATGTGGTAAAAATTTCAAGTGAATCCAATATCGTTTGATAATTTTTAAGTGAATATTTAACGAAATTATTGATGGAAAGTCAAAACTAATAACAAAATCAAAGTACAAAGTTTGATTTGTCAGTACATGGGGATAACTGAAATAATGTGCATAGAACATAGTTAAAATCTATAATTACACTAATAATAATAATTCTAGTAATTAATTTTATAAATTAATTAATTATATTTTACTCGTATTAATTATTATTTTAATATATTCGTGCTTAATATATTTGTTTATAATTTGTGTTTTAAAAATAGTAGGATTGAAAAATTGAAGTGGTGGAAGGAGGGTTTCTCGAAACTTGGGGTTCGGGGAACATGTTTTATGAATTAAATTTTATAGAATCTGACAAATAATTAATTATATCTTAATCACAATCTCTACTTCAAATTAAAGGGAAAATAATATGGTCCATCAATTTCTTTATGCTTCTAGCAATAAATTAATGACAGGAGATATGTTTAAATTTAATAAGCGATTATTTCAATAAAGATAGAATTTTATTAATTTTTTCATGGTTTGAATAAGAATATTGTTTTCCATTTTCCAAGAACTAATTCTCACCAAACAGTTTTAAAATCTTTACCTAATTTCATTCATGAATTAAGCATAAATTAATTATAGACTACATAACCATTAAGTTGATAAAATTCTATCTTAATTGGAATAATAGCTTATTAAATATTTAAATATATCACGTGCCATTAATTTGTTGCTAGATGTATAAAAAAAAATAAAAACATAATTGAGATTAAAATATAATTAATTAGATTCTAGAAAATTTAATTCACAAAACATGAACATGTGATAATTATGAGATCAATATTATTTGATATATACATATAATAATTATGAATAATATAAGATAATTTCGTGAAAATCATTTGTAAGTATGATATTTGTATAGTATTTTTTATTTTTAATATATATCATGAAAGAGATATTTATATTTCTTTCTTGACTAAATTATGGACTGATTTAAATGTGACATATTAATTTAACCCGTCTAATAATTTATTTTTGTATTTATCTTTTAAATATACCTTTTTATTTTATGATTTATGTCAACATTAGTAGTTTAGTCTATGATTTGAATTTTTTGAAATCTCATTTCCATTCCATTGTATTATTATTTAATTTTTAAATTTTAATTCTAAATTTCTTTAACTCTCTCTCTCTCCGTCTCTCTCTCTGCCCCCAATCTTTCTCCGTCTCTCTCTCTCTCTCTCTCCCCCTTGCTTCTTCCTCTCTCTTCTTATTGGCTCTCTCTCCTCTGCTTCTTTTTGCAAGCTCACCAGAGCTATATGTACAATTAAGGAGATCTTTTTTTATTTTCTTCATTTTCGGGCTAGGGTTTTTCATTCCTTCTCCGTCTTACAATTTTGCTTCAAGTGTATGTTTTGCCTTTTTCTTTGTACTCCCTAGTGTAAAGACCTGTAATTTGTGACATTCCGTTTTTGAATTTACTGAATCAATAGACGTTCTTTTTGTGGAAATTAGAATAGATTTGGGGTCTTGGATCTTGGTATGGTTATGGAAATAACTCGCGTAGAGCGTTTGATCGATCTAGGGGCCTGGTTTGAAGAAGCCCCAACTTGAACAAGAGGTGGAACACGATGATCCATGCATCCGGAGGTAGGATGATTATGGTGTAAAATTAGAAAGCGTATTAAAAATGTTAAACGACTGAGGTGAGCCAGGCAAGAAATCAAGCATGAGGAGGGGAAAACCAACAAGGTTTGGCTGGACATGCAACGACTATAGGGCTGTGGCAAGTGGGTGGCTGGCTCCATTAAGGTCGAGTTATACTTGATTAGTTATTCAAAAGCAAGCACATTAACAACTTAACATAGGAGTCAAAAGATGAAGATTACAACATATATTAGGTAAATTATAACCCACACTCCAAATTCAATAGCATTGTCTAGATTTAGAGTTCATTGGTCTAACAATCTAAAAGTATCACTATCCAAATAAGACCTTGTTGACATTGAAGTGTCTTCCCAATACATGGTTTCTTCCCTTCTCGCAACCTCATCCACCGAGCAAATATTCTCGTCTTTTCGGGTCCTTTGGACGGATCCTAGCTCCATCACGACCTCCTTCATCGTCGGCCGGAATCGTCCATTCAAGTTCAAGCATCTCTTGGCAAGATTAGCGACTACAATGATATCTTCTCGTCTACTTTCATTGATGACTCTCCCATCTAGAATATCAAATAGAATGTTTCCCTCCATAGAATCAATGAAATAAAAAGCCAAACTTTGTCCTTCCACTAACCTATTATGAGAAATTGGAGCCTGCCCGGTTAAAAGCTCGACAAGGACTACCCCAAAACTATAAACATCGCTCTTTTCGGTGAACTGGCTCGATTGGAAAAACTCAGGATCTAAGTACCCAAAAGTGCCTTGAACTCGTGTGGTGAGGTGAGTTTGGTCGATAGCTACCGACCTTGAAGTCCCAAAGTCCGCAATTTTGGCCCTGTATTTTTCATCCAAGAGAATGTTTGAAGACTTTATGTCCCTGTGAAAAATGGGCTGCGAAGCTGCCGAGTGGAGGTAGAAAAGGGCACCTGCAATTTCATTGGCAATCCTCATCCTCATCTCCCATGTCAGAGGAAGCTCTTCACTGGATTCATGGAGAAAGTTGAAAAGTGATCCATTTGGAACAAATTCATAGACAAGTAAAGGAACTTCTGTTTCCAAACAACACCCCATCAATTTCACTATATTTCTGTGGTTAATTTGAGACAAAATCACGACTTCATTGATGAACTCTTCGATCTTGCTTTCGCCGACCACCTTCGACTTCTTTACCGCCACTATCTTTCCATCTGTAAGCATTCCCTTGTAGACAGTTCCCTGTCCTCCTTGACCCAAAACACGATTCGCATTGAACCGGTCAGTCGCCTTTTCCAGCTCCTTCGAGTCGAAGAGTTTCGTCTTTTCGACGTTAACCTCCCCTTTTTCCAGTTGTTGCTTTAGCAATAATCCGCCATTTTTTTTGAAAAAATTTTCTTTTCGTTTAGCTTTTTTTCTTCTCTTGACTACTTTGTTCAACCACAATGACCCAAAAATTAGAATGCACACTCCGACTGCCAATCCAACCCCTACATCGAGTATATAAGTTTGCTTATAACTCATATACTACAATGGACAAAAAAAAGAAGAAGCAAGGAGAGAGAAGAAAAATTATACCAGCGCCATATGGTTTGCTTTGTGGGAGGGGATCAACTGGCCCAGGTTTATCAATACACGAATAATTCCCATTAATATTTTTGCAAATCATATGAGGCGGACAAGGAGACTGCCTTGAAACCATGCATTCGTCAATAGCTGTAAACATAAAAAAGATGAGAAATTAAATCAGCAAAGTCAGATTATGAACCGCATAACTCATCAAAGTAGAGTTATTTGGCATTTACACCGACGAGAATCAAATCCTCTGTTGTTTCTCTTAACCAAATTCTAAAACTCCTAGTCTAGAAATTCTTGATTATTCTTATGATGACAAAAGCTGTCTTTTCACAGTCCAATAACCAGCGACTTTCTGAGTGACAAGAGTTAAGAAAAAGCTGAGGATTTACCTTGACATCCGTTAGGAAGATAAGGATTTCCCTGGTAACCATGCCTGCACTTACAAATGACGACTGAGCTATGATCACCGAATGAGGTTGAATTAACAAATGCACTTCCACACTCACGTGAGATAGTTTCTCCCCCGGTTACCTCCATCAGATCAAACATGGGCCTTGATATACTCCAGTCAAGATTTGCTGGTAAGAATTCCCGATTTTTCAAGTCTGAAAGCAATCTAATATTGTTAAAAAACCAATGTTGATCCACCACGAATCCGTACTTACAACCATTTTCTTCTTTTTCCGGAAGCAATCTCAATAGATTTATGCCAAACAACTTGAGATCAGCAGGGATATTGGTTTGGCAACAGTCGATTCCATTGCAGGTGAAAAATTCTCTATCGTCAAGCGTCTCATTATTGCAGAGAGACAGACACCCACCGTAAATCGTAGTATTCGAAGTCATTAAAGCTTTATTATTACATCCCACAGATATAAATTTGTTGTCCGCTTCGGAGAAGACGAAAGAGCTTCCAGTCAAGTCCGCGGACTTTGTTTTATTTGCGCCATTGCTGCAGTTGGAACTCGAAACTATAGGCCAATTGATACTAATCCTCCCACCATAAGAAATACTCGTCACTTCGCTCTGAATTTTGCTTAAAAATGGCTTTGGAGGAGTAGTCGAATGGTTGCAATCTATGGTAAACCACTCGCCCAGAGAGCAATTGCTTCCGATGCCAAAAGGGTATGGAATTTCAACCTCTCCGCATCGATCTTCGCAGCCGGGCTTCGCCACCGATGATGACGATGGCTGAGCTGTCGCCTGCGTTAACAACAACAGAGAAGTCATTAGCATCCATAGTACCGCCATTGGCATCGCCATCTCTTTCTCTACACGAAAAAATGTGGAAGAAGAAGATCAACGAAACGCTTTTATGGAAATATCTTCTGGGTCCTGATGAAATTACTGAGAGAAAAGGCACTTCCACCTGTATCTTCGTGGAAGACGACTCAAAATTAAAAGTCAAGCGGAAAGGCTTCCAAGTCAATGACGTGTGCCTTTTCTCTTTTTCTTTTTCTTTTTAATCCTCATATTTCACTATTTGTTTCAATGTGGTCCTCCTATTTTTTATTTGTCAATCTCATTTTCATAGTTTTAAATAACAAATCCCTCAATTTTATAGGGAATTTAACAAGTGTTAGTCTCAATATTTTTATGCTCATCAACATGCTTATGTTATGTTAATAGAAAGAGTAATTCTATATTTACTTTATATTCGTACATTTTAATTCTTAACGTGAAGAATATTTATTAGAATTCAGTAATGACACCGACCAATATTTATCACGTCATAAGTTGAAAGTATAAAATAAATATAATATTATTTTAATAAAAACTTCAAATTTGACTAATTATTTTTATTGGCCAAACATTAGTAAGCGTATTATACATTGTTTGTTAGAATCAAGTGGACCCAATATAATTTCCTTCAACAGAAATGAGATATTTTTGGTGACAATAAATTCATTAACGTCGGTCGAAATTAGAGCATGTGATCAACGTTGTATTCTGCCAAATTATTAAGTAGAATTAAAATGTAGAAATTAAATAATAATAATACAGTGGATTGAAAATGAGATTACAAAAAAATTCAAATCATAAATTAAAACTACTAATATTGATATAAATCAAAAAATAAAAAAGGTATATTTAAAAGAAATAAATTATTATACGGGTTAAATACAGCACATTTGAGTCCCACATTAATTAAACCAAAAAAGAAAACTAACTAGAAATATAAATACGTAGACTATAATATTATTCACGATTATTATATGTATGCATGCATATAAAGCAATATTTTAAAATATTAACCTCATAAATTCCAGATTTACATAAAAGGGCCAAGAAGTTTATAACAATGTCACATATTATTTTTAATGTTATATGTATACATATATATAAAGCAATGTTTTTATTAACTAGTGCTAGTTTTTACTTTTCGTTTCCAACCCACGATGCGTTTGCAAGAATCTTCGTATAAGTGGTATGCAATTTCGATAACAAATCGACAAGCATAGATAAAAAAAAAAGTACAATATACACGTCATCTTTTAGGGTTATTAATAGTTTAGGATTCAACATTTTTTTTTTTTTTTCAATAATTCAAAACTCAACCATTAATGATTTGAATCTTATTGTTAGAATTTTTGTTAAAACTTTGATATGTTCTTTCACAAGAGTTGTTTTGGCGTCATATATCAGTAATGAAATTTCAGTAGATTCCGCTAAATTTTAGATATGAGACAGTAATTTTTCATATTTAACTTGTGTACGTCAATACGAAAAAAACAAACTCTCAACGTCGAAAAACTTTCAGAATGTCAATTTTGAAACATTGTTATTCGAAATTCAACTTATGAAAGTTCAAAAACATATAAACACGGTAAGAATCTTGCAGAAATCCAAACACTCATTAACGACACTAATAACACTAAAGTTTAAAATGAAAACGGAAGATACGATAAAGTTTATTTTCTTGAAAAAAATAGGTTAATATCTACAAGTGTTACTTGCCATAAAAATATAGTTTATATGGTACATTTTGTAAAAAAATAAAAAATCAAATAGCAGGCGATAATGTCATCTTGAAATTAATGACAAACATCACGACAATCCTGATGTCTTTCTCTGTGACGAGGGGTTTGCGCATTTAAAGGGGGATGGAAGAAAAAATGAGTACATTCTATATAAGTTTTGAAAAACAGGAATACATTTTTCAAGAGTAATATTTATATAAATTTTTTTTATATTTATTATTTTTATTTTCTACTTTTTAACATGACAATAAAATATTTATGATAATTTTGAATATGGGTATTTATTGTTTTAACTAGTCAATTTTTTTATGAAGGACAAAATGTCTAGATCCCATTGCTTTATTGGCAAGAAACTTAAGTCGATCAAAATATAAAACTCGTCACGGTTGTCGTAGTTAAAAGAGAATAAGAAACCGATCTAGCCTTGTAAGCTGAACAAACGGTCTGCAGCCCAGACCATTGGCCACACTTGACAACTATTTTTCGTATCGGGTCCAGTCTGGTGGATTGGGTCACTAATTTTATGTGACAGGTCTCTTGTTGGCTTTTCATCGATGATCATTACACACTTTTCAAATACGTGTTTAATGAAACTATATTGATTTTAAACATGAAATAAAACGACATTCCTTTTGTTTTCGGGGTGAAGAACCAAACAAGAATAGTTACACTATCCAAACTGATGAGTTCAGTCCGGTTGAAATCAGTTCCAAAGACATCGAAGGACATCAAAAAATAGTTATTCCAATATCAATTAAAGAAAGAAGACCATGAGCAAAGATAAAAAGCCTAACCACACCACCCTGCTTCAAAACTCGGTTCTACGTAGTTCGGTTGATATAATAACTAAACAAGTTTATATGATTCGACTCGTGTTTAAAGAAAAGACGACGAGACAAGTGATTATGTTATTGCATTTAGCACAAATAATAAATAAATAAATAAATAAAAATAATTTTGAAAATAAAAATTACTAACATGATAATATTTGTAATACAATAATACGATAATATTTTTACTAAGTTTCAGTATTTTATACTATTAATATATATTTTAGATTTTATTAACTGAAAATTATATCATTTCTCAGGTGATTTGTTTTGGTTTATTACTACCTAAATATTCGTCGCCATACTTTGGTTTGGACTTTGGAGTCCACAAGAGGTTAAAATTGTAATTTTCGATATTTTCAGAAAAATGAAAGGCGAGAGCAGAGAAATACGGTGCACATCCTCACAACCGATTCTGACCTATAAAATACCATTTGTTGCTCAATGCGGCGAGGTTTTTGACCTTCTACTCCTCCTTGTCTTAAACCCTAAATCTCTCTCTGGCTGAGTCGTTGATCAGTGAGAGACTATGATGAGTATTATTCTCAGGAGATCATCCGCCATAGCTACCTCTAATGGGAGGCTGGCGGCGGCCTCGTTTTCCACACTCGAAAACCTTCAATCATCGGGCGAAAATGGTGTTCGTCCCGCTGTTGAGAGCAAAGTCTTGTTCAGTTTCGGGACGCCTGAGAGTCGCTGTTTTTCTAGTGTTAATCATCGGAGCTTCCATGCTAAATCTAGGCCTTTGGATTTCAAGGCTTCGTTGGCTTCTCAGGCTCAGGTCGCCATTGATTATGATGAAGGAGCCAGCAGTAGCAGTAGTAGCAGCGAGGAAGGTTTGGAGATTGTTAAGCTTGGGATTTCTCAAGAGATTGTCTCTGCTCTGGCCAATAGAGGAATCACCAAACTATTTCCCATCCAAGTATTTCTATAATTCATTTCTCTCTGTTTCTCTTTTTGTTGCCAATATAGCGTAATGAGATGAACGTGTTAAGCCATTTTTTTTCTTTGCTAAAATTATGCTACTTTCTAAGCAAGTCTGGCGCGAAGGGGCAAGAGGAATAAACGCCAACTTACTTCAATAGTTTTTAAAGTTTAGGTTTAACTTGACTTCTTCATTTCTTATGTAAAGTTGCTCTTATTTTACGTTCCTAACCTTTTGAATTATAGTTATAACATAATGTATTAGTCAATGAATGCGAGTCTTCCATTATTTCATTACTGAGATGGGCAAAACATATGTTTTGTACTAGTCAGTCATTGCTTTTGTTCCTTTTAAATTGTGATCTTTATGGTTTGTGGGTAGTAGTTGCGAGATACTGTACACGTTCCACAGTATGCAAAGGATTACGCTTAATGTTGTTTATTCCACAGAGAGCAGTGCTAGAACCAGCAATGCAAGGGCAGGATATGATAGGTCGTGCTAGAACTGGAACTGGGAAAACTCTTGCTTTTGGTATTCCCATCATGAATAAAATCATACAGCTTAACGCTAAACATGGGTTTGTTTCTTCAACCATACATTTTGATTATACTTGTAAAAAAACTTTTTGATGGTAATTACTCATGCTCCTGTAGATAGGACTTTGATGCTTCATACAATTTTAATTTAGCTTTTTGGAAAACATGATCTCTACTTAATAACTTATCTTATAGACGAGGAAGGAATCCATTGGCGTTGGTTTTGGCTCCAACAAGAGAGCTAGCTCGGCAGGTTGAGAAGGAATTTCAGGAGTCTGCACCTAGTTTGGATACAATTTGTGTTTATGGAGGAACACCCATCTCACAACAAATGAGGCAGCTTGACATGGGCATTGACATAGCTGTTGGTACACCTGGTCGTATTATTGACCTTCTCAACAGAGGTTCTTTAGTTTTGTCAGAAGTAAAATTTGTTGTTCTTGACGAAGCTGATCAGATGCTTCAAGTGGGATTTCAAGAGGATGTAGAAAAGATATTAGAGAGGTTGCCTCAAAAACGTCATACGATGATGTTCTCTGCAACAATGCCATCTTGGATTAAAAAACTTACTCAAAATTACCTGTGCAATCCATTAACAATTGATCTTGTAAGTTTGTGATTTGTCGTAGTCATATTTCATTCGCTCTTGAAACAAACTTACCAAGACAAATTTGTGGTACTTAACTTGCGTCCAAAATAAACTCCCTATAAATTAAGTAGGAGGGTTCAACTGCTAATAAAAACATGCAGTCGACATTCCTTGATTTGTCAGAATGTCGCAACTCTGTTAGCCTCCCTGTAGAATGAAAAACAATACAAAAATGTTCATTTTTCTTGTGTGGCTATCCTGCTGTCAGTTGTTGTAACTAAGCATATTATATTATATTTATGTCATCACATTTTGGTTTGCATGTATTTTGCACATGGTCAAATTTCACTTTCCTTGGCATCATACTCTGCTAGTCTTTTGATATTATTAGGATTACATATTTTCACATAGTTTCAAATACCCTTTGGTCAGTAAAAAAAGTGTCCTAGTACTTCTACGACCATGGATTATTTATTCTGCACTTATTTTTGAGGTAGTGTTAAGAGTTCAAACTCACATTTATTTAGTTATATTATCACTTCATCTTACACTGCAAGATTATTTAAATTGGCATAATAGATATATGTTTAATTTTCCGATAATTTGTGGTCAATTATTTACAATTAAGATATCTGATTCATTCATGGTTTGGAATGTCGAAAGTTTTCATGGTTTTTTTCCTGAAACAATATTTTAGGTTGGAGATTCTGATCAGAAATTGGCAGAAGGAATTACTCTATATTCCATCACATCAGATGCGTACGGAAAACCGTCAATTCTGGGACCTCTAATATCGGTATGGATTGAAACTTACAATTTTATCTAATATATTTCTTCGCTTTATTTTTGTGAATGTACATCCTCTTTTCACTTAACTTATTATCATGAAACATCTTTGTCAGGAACATGCTAAAGGTGGAAAAAGTATAGTTTTCACACAAACAAAGCGTGACGCAGATCGTTTATCATATGCCATGGGAAAAAACCTTAGATGTGAGGCTTTGCATGGAGATATTTCACAAAGTCAGAGAGAGAGAACACTTGCAGGTTTTCGAGATGGGCATTTCAATGTGTTGGTCGCTACAGATGTTGCTGCGCGGGGGCTTGATATACCAAATGTTGATCTTGTGAGTGTTTAGCTTCCCTTTTATATCCAGGTTTTCTCATGTTTGTGGGAGGTACCAATTACATTTATTTCTATACCTTAATACTTAAACAAATGGTCTTAAGCTTTGATGTCTTTGCTGGTTCATCATTATCCTGTAAAAATATTGAGCCTTCAACTAATTTCTTGGTCATAAGTCTGTCTCTGTGGTGATTCATCTCCTTGGCCTTTTTTATTTCTAAACTCTTTTCTTCCTTTTTCTTTTTCGTCCTTAGGTAATACATTATGAGCTTCCAAACAATACAGAGATATTTGTCCACCGATCTGGTCGCACAGGTCGTGCTGGTAGAAAAGGAACTGCTATTCTTATTTACTCACAAGATCAGATGAGGGCTGTACGGATGATTGAACGTGAAGTAGGATGCAGATTTTCTGAGGTCAGTATTTTATTTAAGTGTCTTTCTTTGTTTATTAGTAGTAAAGTAAGATTGGATCCTTCCTTGCAACTTCAGTTAAGCTTGATTGCCAAATATTAATCCTATTGTCTGATTTGTGATTGATTTGTGCTTTTTTTTTTTTAATTTATAAAACACACTGACTCATGCACCACCGTAAATTTTCTCATAGACATAATCCACATCAACAATTTAAGTTTTATTTTGACGCTGATTGACTGTTTCCACTTTTATTACCAGCTCCCTAAGATCACTGTTGATGGTACAAGTGCAGACATGTTCAGTGACATGAACTCAGGTAGCCGATTTGGCTCTTTTGGGAGCTCTAGAGATCGTCGATCCGGTGATTCAGGATTTGGCCGTTTAGGTAGTCAAGGTGGCAATAGCTCTAGCCGCTCTGGATCCTATGGAAATTCAGGTTATGGCCATTCGGGGGGCTCTGGCCGCTCTGGTGGTTTTGGTTCATTTGGGGGTTCAGGTCAATCAGGGAGTGGGTTTGGCGGATCTAACCAAAACCGGGCAGGAAATCTTGATGGTTCTGGATTTAGTCGTTCTTCTGGGTTTGGGAATTTTGGTAGTACAAATCGATCAAGTGGTTTTGGAAACTTTGGTTCAGGCGACAGTGGCCTTTTCGGCAAGTCTAGCTCTGGTAGTTTTGGCCGTAGCTTTGGTAGTAACAAATAAGATGAAAATTAGGATGCTGGCAGACACTTTTATTTTATGGTAAGCCAGTGACAAAAACTTGGAAGTCATACAGTTATAATAAATTTCTGTTTAATTCTTAATTGCTTTCAATACACTCAACTAAATTTACTACTACTTTCGTTGGTTTCACTAATAGCATCTATTGCTGCAGGTTAAGGACATTCCTAAACACCGCATTTATAGAGGATGGTTACCGAACAATGAATAGGATTATCTCTCAGACGGGAAGGCTTGAGAGTCTGACGAGAGTTTTCAAATAATTTGCTGTAAATTTGCAGGGGTAAAAATTGTCACAAAAGGTCCCTCTTCTTATGGCATCTTGCGAGGTTAATTTTTATCTGGGTAGGAGTTGTATTGTTCTGCTTTCTAAATTTTGTAGAAGCCATTTTTTTGGTTACATTTTATCACTTTATCTATCATTTACTGAAGATCCCGATTGTCATCCATGTCCATAACTGTATCAGAATGAAGTGAAGTTTCTGCAATTGTTTTAGAAACATCTTGAATTGGAGCAAATTTGCTGATAAATTGAGTTTTGAAGACGAAAGATGCATTACTTTCATAATCTTGGCTTCCTGTCATTTGGAACGGGTAGTTTAGTTTGGTTGAACTTGTGCCAGAAGATGTCTGATACAACATTTTTAAGCTTTTCTAGCAAAATATAAGGTTGGGACTGGGAGAAGTTTTCCCCCTCTTTTTTTTCAAAATTATGGTACTAATATCAAATACCTAATTGAACTCCTTTGAAATCGCAACTTAAACAATTAGGTGAAATTTTAATTCATCCCAGATTAGTAAAGCAGTCTATTTCATCACAAAATCTGTCATAGTTCCAATTGTCGCTCTCAAAATACACAAGATAAGCTACTACAATATATCTAGCAAAATATAAGGTTATGAGTTGATTTTTTTAAGGTGCTAATGTTAAATACTTAATTGAACATCTTTATAATCCAAATTAAATAATTTAAATTAACTAAATGTTGTAAATTTAAGCCACGAAGACAATGACAGAAAATAGACAAACAGATAAGTTTTATAAGCAATCTACTCTCCAAGTCTCCGACTCGCGGTTCTCAACATAAAATTTATACATATCAAGTAAACAATAATATTATTTTCACACAAATTTTTCGTTGCTATGTTATCGCTAAAATGTATTTAACCAAAACATTACTATTAAGTACAATAAATTCAGCATTTTCTCCACAAACACAGTAGTTTTATAATATAAGAAGGTTAATTATACTAATATCGAGCAAAAAATTGATAAAATTGTAGTCTGGATATTAACTTGCAACACTCTTGATCAAATACAATTCAATCATGATCACAATTTGACCATCAGAACCTTCACTTGTATGAAATATCAGTGCTTTGGCGGTGACTGCAGGGTAGGTAATAACCCGAACCGCTTCTTAAGGAGGACTCTTTGCCTTGATTATTTGTCATCGGGTGAAAAACGAGTTATATGGACAGTATGATGAAGAAGAAGTCATATATTTAACTCAGATCTTAAAAATAACACTAGCTAAATTTATTCTCCAAAAGACAAATTGAAATCATATTTATGGAAGTTTCAGTCAATGACAACAGATAGCGATGAAATCAGTGAAATAAAACATGAAAGGATCTGAATAATCTGCACTTGTTAAGTTCAAAAAAGGAAATACTAGGAGATTGAAGCAAGCAGATTAGATGCACGCATGTATGCACGCATGTACCTGGATGTGCAGATTGAGTGGCCAGCCCGAAGGCGATTCATTCTGCACAAAAGAAGTAACTTATCATTAACTGGTAATGTTTTTATCAACAAAAAAACAAATCTATAAATTGAAGTATAATTGTGCAAAAACAGTGTTAAATCTGGCTCAACAATAATAAACATTTAAAGGCACCTGTATGAAATACTAAAACATCAAATTTGTTTAGTTCAAACACAACTTTACTGCAGCGTCATCATGATATGTCGACTATGTTCTCAGAATAAGCAAGACTGCACCAAAATTTACTTCAAGTCAATTTAAGAATAAATGTTGTATTGATTGATCAAAGTTCTCCAAATAACATCTTAATTTGAGTCAATCATGATATATCGATAATTTAGCATTGAGATATTTTTATAAAAGCTGAAGGATCATTTTAAAGGCATACCTTTGTAGTGCAGACTCTGTCACCTTTCTTGTTGATATAAAACTGTAGATACATCGGCACTCGAATTCAAGCAACCTAATTTCAAATTTATCATTAGATTTGGTATTAATCATGCAAAAGTAAAATAAAATAAATATTGTATGAAGGGACAAAAAGTGAAACTAAAAATAAATTTACTATTGATATTGTTGAAAATCAAATGCAAAACGGAAAAAGAAAAATGCAGAAACAATCATACCAAGATTAATGTGAAAATTTTTTTCCCAAAAAAATCAAGAAATTTACTATGTCAAACTAAAGATACAATGAATTTTACAACACAAAGGAACAATATATACAATAAAGTAAAAATCTTAATACTAAATATAGCCCTAACCGGACTGAACTACAATTTGAATCACATAGAACTCTAACAATTTTCCTATTGACACGAATTTCACACGAGAGGTCAAAAACACAACATTTTCAGCCAAACACAAATCGAATCTGGAATATTGAACTCCAACAATCTCCATAATCAAAGAAACTTTAATGCAAGGAAACAAACTTCAAAATTCTAACGAGAATTATTTACTCTTCAACAAAGGCCCCTATAAGGTCAACTCGACATATGATATTCATAAAATTTAAGTACCATTTAAACTTGAGAGACATATTCGAGAATAAATCACATATCATACATAGTATTATCAAACTATGAGAATTGTCACAACCAACATCATCTAAATATGTTGAAAACTCCTCATAAAACACATACTCTCTCGAACACGTTCAATACACAATTCATTGAATTAGTTTCACCGTAACACAATGGAGGTATTTTGTAATAAAGATTATTCTCGTGAAAGAGATATTCCACTATAATATTAGTATTTTTAATACCCAAAAAAAAAAAAGTAACAATGACACCACTTTGCAAACACCTTTGCCATCGAACATCTGACATCCACCAATTTCGGCACGTTACATGAAATCTCTAGCCAATCTTAAACTCAAATCCAAAGGCTCAAAAAAAAAAAAAAAAAACATAAAAAGGCAACATAAGACTAAAAAACAAGAAACTTCTTGTTAGTTGTGATTCTAAATATAGGCTCTCTCTATGATCACACCAAATATCAATCATGTCCCATACATTCCAATCATGTTATGTGTGGTACAAAGGAGAGTGGACACACCATGTGGTGTACCATACAACTTTAGAATTATGGTACAATCTTGGGATGGAAACTCCAAAAAAAAAAAAAAATCCCTCTCACCAAATTAGTTATATCATAAGCTCTGATCATAGTTAAACTAATCCAAGGTCAATCAATATTATCATCAATGTTATCAAATGCTAAAGCGAGGTGCCAAATGTAAAGCATCAGACAAGATTAGGGCATTAAAATTAGTACTACCTGAATGTGACACCAACCAAACAGCCGGTATCTCCCAGATATGAAACCAGAGAAATATAAGAAAGCAAAATTAATATGTCTGAGAAAATTTTAGAGTAGAAGTATTCGGCGAAAAACAGAACATTACCCTTTTATGGTCATTCACTTCCTGAAATGACACTCTGATGAAGCATCGAAGTTGCTTTCTTATGGTAGGACTTGTTCGTTTCAAAGTCTGAAGGCTAATGCATTAATGAAGTTAATGGATCACTTTAGAATCTTATAAGCAGGCAGATGTTTTTTCTTGACTGATTTATTGTCTCTAATTCCATCATAGAGGAGTTCATAAGTACTATATGTTATATGACTCTTCTTCAACATTTCCTCCACAAGAATTTTAGGGGCGGCTACTCTTTGTTTATCAGCCTCCAAAATTCTACTCACGACTTCCGGAACAATGCCCTTCTGCACCATAAGGCGAATTATGAAGACCGCCTCACGAATTCTATGCTTTGTGCAGAGACAATTCAATACACGTCCAAATGTTTCCAACGATGGAATCAACCCCTTCTTGATTTTTTCCAAAAGAAATTTATATGCGTAATCTATATATCCAGTCTTGCAATAACATTCTATCATCACCCGATAAGTGTAACTATCGAGAGTACAACCATTGTCACCCATATTGCGAAATAGTTTACTTGCCATTTCAACATTTAGCTTTTCACAAAAGGCATTGATAATTGTATTGTATGTAATAGTTGTATGAGAAATCCCAAATTCTTTGCTCATTTTAATGAACAGTTCATAAGCTCCGTTGAGATCTCCATTGTCACTAAACCCACGAATCAAAGTGTTAAACATAACAATATCTGGTGTTAAACGCCTAAACTTCATATCGTGAAGCAAATCCAAAGCTTGACTTACTTTACGAACTTTGCAAAGACTTTCTATGATTATATTATATGTAATGACGTTTGGATGGCACCCCTTCTCTATCATTGCTTTGAAAGTGTCCATCACATCTTCTTGCCTTCTTGACTTGCAAAGGCCGTTCAATACAGTGTTATACGTGATTACATCAGGAGTAACACCGTTTCTCCACATTATATCGATGGTCTCGATTGCATCATCTAATTTCATGATTCTACAATAGCCATCAACCAATGTATTAAATGTAAAAATGTCTGGAATATAACCTTTGGAAATAGCATCATCTACAAGTATAGTGGCATCCCGCACAAAACCCATCTTGCATAGCCCATTTACAACTAGATTGTATGTCCAGATATTCGGGCTGCATCCATTTTCAGTCATATCTTTCATCAACGCCAAGGCTTGGAAAATGAGTGCATGCTGAGATAGTCCTTTGATTAATGTGTTATAAAGTACAATGCTAGGCTTCAATCCTTTTCCATAGGCCTCACTAAATATAGCCATGGCTCTCGGTACATCACCACAATGGAAAAAACCATTAATTAAGGCACAATAAGTGAATTCATCAGGCATAAATCCCTTGAAAAGCCCATCATTGAGAACCTTATCTGCATTTTGTATCATTCCACATTTGCAGTACCCATTGATAATAGTATTATAAGTAAAGATATCAGGCTCATAACCATCATTCACCATTTTGTGCAGATAGTTTTCAGCTTCAATAACCTTAAAGCTTTTGCACAAGCCGCAGATTAATGTATTATATGTTACAACGTCAGGATTTAAACCGTCACTGAACATGTTATTGAGTAATCGAATAGCTTCGTCAACTGAACCCTTTTTGCAAAGCCCTTGAACAAAGATATTGAAAGTAAACACATTCATACATACTCCCCTCTTTAAAACCTTGCCGAGGAGCTTTTGGCTTTCTTGGACATCACCCTTCTTGCAAAGAATGTGTATAAGCTTATTAAATGTAGTAATATCAGGACAAATACCTTTAACGAGCATCTCATCAAACAAAGCACAAGCTTCGTGCTGAATATTCTCATTATAAAACCCACCAATAACAGTACAATATGCAACTGCATTGAAATTACACCCCTGGGATGGCATATTATTAAGCAGCCTTAATCCAGCATGGGGCCTATTGGTCTTACAAAATAACTTTATCCTTATTGTGTATGTGTATGCGTCGGGATGAATACCTTTATCTTTCATCCGCAAGTACACTTTGTGCGCTTGATTAAAATACTTATACTCGACCAATATATTCATAATAGCATTATACGAATGGATTGAAGGTTCACATTCATAAAAATCCATTCTTTCAAACATATTGACAGCTTCTTGGACCTTCCCTCTCTTTCCATAGTTTTTCATGACCCCAACATACACTCCTTCTAGCAAATTATTATCGACGTTGCTTCTCATCTCTGAAAGCACACTCTCCATTGCTTCAAACTCCCCATTCACCCCAAGTTTCTCAACCATGCATTTATAAGTCAATAATGTGTGCTTGAAACCATCTTCTTCTATCGTCACAGAATTAAATGTTTTCAGCGCTGTGAGTGCATCTTTTTGACATTTGATCACTGCAGCAACATGTTTTGGGAGCACAGAAGAACTCATTCCCAACAAAAAATCAACAACTACTAACATAAAAATTGGTAAAGTTGACCAAAACTCGTAAATTTTCAACCTTGTTTTTGCTTTCATCGAAGATCTGAAATACAATCATCTTCCAAGTTAAAATACAGAAATTTCAACAACCTTCTTTACCTGAGAAGGTCAAAAATAGCGCTGAGCTCACACAAGATTGGGCTTCTGGTTGGCAGCTTTTGGAGAAGAGCAGTTCTTCACAGTTCATCAACAGAGAGTCGACGGCGCTGTTCTTCACAAAGAAGAGATGACAAGGGATCGTTGATTCAAATATTGAAAATCAACTGTGAATTTTACGATAAGGGTTAAAATGGTAACAGTTAATACGTTAAGATTCTATTCTATTTATCGAAAAAGTAGGTTAAGATTCAAATTGTAATTGACCTCATACGTTGGGTCTAAATTGCACTTTACCCTACTGAAAAGAAAACAAGTACTTTTTAGGATAGAAAGTACTGAACATAATTCTTTTGACAGTCATCGAGATTCAAGGGAAAGCAATATCACTAAGTTTCAGAAATTGAGAAAGCTAATAAATCAATCAGACCAAGAAAAAAATATTAGACTAGATCTAACTAACTGCTTATTTTTCTTTAAAAAAAAAAAAGGTTCTGAAAACAATCAGTATATGCCTAATATTTTTCTTTTTTTTTTTTTTCTGTTGTCTCCAAATTCACATAAAGAAAAGTAAGAAAGATAATTAAGAAGGATAAGAACAATAATAAAAAAATCACTATCAAGCTTGATATAGTAACAAAAAACCAGATTCAAATATTTGAAAAAGAAGAGTTAGCAACAAAGAATTAATCAACATAAAACCTCAGCATAAATTAAGCTCAAGTTCAAGTCAGAACAACCATGCTTGTGAAAAAAAAAAAAAAATCAGAACAATGATGAGACAAAAAAAAAAAAGAGGCTGAAATGAATCAAATGAAAACTACGCAAAACTAACCCAAGAAATTGATATAAACTAGTAACAAGTATTGACCATACATCCTTCCTTCCAAATACCCCATTAATTAATGCTTTTTAGCAATGAAACACACTATTGGCGCCAATTAGAATTTTTTTTAGTGAAAATTGCACAAAACCCATAAATAAATCGTAGAGAGAGAGAAAGAGAGAGGGAGATGACCTCGTTTCCTTCACGATTTCACGCAGTGACGCAGAGGAGGGAGGACACTCCGGAGGAGAGAGCGAAAGAGAGATGACCTCGTTTTTACCGGTTTGGTTTGGGTTTAAAATGCACTAAGCTGGTTTTAAAAGAACCAGACCAGTTCAAACTTACAAATTGATTTACGTAAAATCAACAGCATTAATGTTTAAATATGGCTGATAAGCTTACATTGCATAATATGTTTGATTTATTAACTGAAATAAGCTATAATTAATTTTAATTATAAATTAAAATTATGGCTACTTTATCTTTATCTATAGTCTACTGGCTCTTGCTCAACTGTGGTTCATTTCCAATCGGACTCGAAATAAAATGGAGGGACACGGGATGGCTCCAGGGGAAGAAAACGACGAGGAGCGACTTCGGCAGTCAAAGCTCGAGGAAGCTCTCGAAGTGGAATCCCTTCGCCGGATTATCTGTGCTTACATTAAGTAATTCTCTTTTATTCAGAGTGAATCATCTCCATAGACCTAGTTCGTGTCTGGATTGAGTTTCGGATTGCAGTGGTGGCGATAATCTTCTTCGCTTGTTATCGGATAAGTTTGCACCTGACTTCAATTATAGGGGTGGATTGAATTTTATTTTATGGTTCATGACGTCAAAATCTATCATCTACAGACTGCTGAGGATCAAGCTATTTCTTAGTCTCGTTTGATGGGTAGTTTGAATTATCAGTACAGTTGGCGTCAAGGTTTAATTCAATGTCAAAGTGATTCATAGCCTTGTTTGTTAGTATTCTAGAATGTCAAAATCTCAATGAAATTTGACCAGGACAAGTCTAATATATACATGTACCTAGCTCGGCTATTCGTTTCTGCAAAATTGTAGAGAAGCACCAAGTGGGCCGTGTTTACCTTTTTATTCATCTGTGTGCTCTCAAATTGATCAGCTTCAAGGTTTTTTTCCCCTTAATGTGTTCTAATTTGTCTGACCAACACATTTTCTTTTACTTATTTTATCCGCCACTTTCAAACTTTTGCAGCTCCATCCATAGATTGTTCTAATTCATAATTCTCCTTATTTTTTGGCTGTCCACATTTGTTTTCTTCTTATTATTCCATTTAGTGTTATGCATGCCATGTCTGGTTCTAGTATTTTACCGACAAAATAAATCTTGCTCTAGTTTTTTTACTCTGATGCTATTGCTATTATTCAGCTATCCAGATGCTTCAGAGGAGGATGTCAAAAGATATGAGAGATCTTATAACAAGCTTCCACCTGCCCACAAGGTTAGCCCTGTTTTTCGCAAATAATAATTGTTGTTACAGATCATGACATGTGTGGGTAGTAATATTTCAGTCTTATACATGCTACATTTAGAAAAGAGAACTTCCCTTTGTGGATTTATAAACTTATTATTATATGGTGGATAATTTGCTAATTATGGTCACAAGTCTTCTACTATCACTACTCATGCCCTGTTCAGCTGAAAACTTTGTTTCTCAGATTTCCTAGTTTCGGATTGGATCTGTTTAACTATCCTAAGTCATACTCCTGTCTGTTATCTTTTCGTTCTAAGTTCTCTTGTAAACTAATTTCATTTTTATGCAGGCTTTGCTATCTCATTATCCCTTAAAGTTTCAAAAATTACGAAAGTAAGTACTGAATGAGATATATTTAATGTGTAAGCTTATATTGTTTCTTAGATGGCACTCATTAGCAAAAGCTACCTACCTCGTTTTGCTGAAGCCCAGCCAGAATAGCTGACTAGTTGCATGCCATGTTTTTAGCTTTTTGTTCCATCTCCTCTCTGATGTCCATATTGCTAATAATTTGATTTTAGTGTCTCCTATAATGAAAAGCTTTGAGAATCAATGAAATTAGGGCCAAATCTGAATCATTGAAATGAAAGCTATCGAAGAACTGAAAATTTTGCTTGCCAACCAGTAAGGCCCCTCTGTGAATCTTAATCAACTCGTACAAGATTCCTTGAAAGATGTTTGTTACCTGTGGTTAAGGAGGAATAAAGATATTAGATGGTATAGCTGAGCCATACAGCTTCATACTTTTGGAGGTTTTCTCAATGATCAAACCTTTCTCATAAATAAAAAGCTCACCATCTCTTTCTCTGTGAAGATGCTATCTTTCATTGTGATAACTTTCTTTACATATTTTAATAATCTTTACTTCACTAGTATTATAATTCTCTTACGACACTAATTAATGAACTGTTGGTGCAAAATTTCCTCCTATGAGTTATATTTGGCAAATTGTACTAAATTTGTTTCTCTACTAATATTTTTATGTTCAATATTATCAAAACTTGGTGGAACGTAATCAGCTGTCCTTTTCATTGTGCAGGTGTATTTCTCTGAATTATCATTTCATATGCAACATGCTTGAGGTTTTTTTCTCACTATCCCTCTTCCTCCTTTAGAAATCTTTTTCCATGCTCTTTTATATGAATCTTCTTCGTGTTTATATGTTATCTTAATTCGGCAAGCATTAACTTAAGTGCTGAGTGTATATTAAATGATGTTCACAACTGTGCAGGAGCTTCTTGAGTTGATTCTTTATGTTTTACAAATTATATTTTTGTGCAGGCTTTTGAACCTCCATTTGATATGAGGCAAGATGTAGATTTTAGTAAAGATTCACATTCCCATCAACATAATCTATGCTCTGGAGATGGGAATGACTGCTCTTGTCTGCCAATGTCAACAAATAGAAGAATGTGCCACAACCATTCAGATCAAAATTGTTGCGAAGGGAGCAATTTAGATGTAAAATCTTCTTGCACTTTGCTTATAAATGAGGTTTGAACTGCCTCAGTAACGAATAAGATTTTGGTTGTAGTGATATACAATAGTAAGCTTTTCAATTTGATCTATAATCTTTTTTTTGAGATTTTGACCTCTGTAGATAACAACAGGAAGTGGTAGATGTAGTTCGCAGTGATTCTATTAGTGAGAACCATCCCCAACATTATAGTAAAGAGAGGGACAAACATGATGGAAATGATACTACTGATTCCGATGGAAATGTAAATGTCTTCTTTTCATATTGTTTTTTGGAATCAGTGAATTTAAAGTTTAGAATCATGTTATGATGGGTATTAGACTAAAGGGTTCTTGGGGTATCATCTGATTATTGCAGTTTCTTTTGGTTTTTTGACCGTGAGTAGGGATTTTAACTTTAATCATCCCCAAGATTAGTTATTTCTAAGGACTAATGGATCTGGTACGTGGGATCTTCTAAGAAATTAAAAAAAAAAAAATTTGTGGTTTGATCCTTGTCATGTGGGGATTTACTTGTTTCTTGTTTCTCGAATTTGCATATTTTTGTCATGTCTATTGTCGGACATATTACAATTTTCAAAATTATACTATGACCATCATGTTTTTTCTATAATCTGTTGACAAGTAATGTGTTGGCACTGTGTTTGTGTTTCTTGGGAACCTTCGAAACAGAATCTTCTGATTTGGTTCATTCCCAATAGCCAAAAATGAATTTTTATTTTTTCCTTTTGTTTTTGTTATAACTCTGCTACTTATAATGAATATTGGTTGACTGGATATCTTATTTATACTCAATGATGATGACTTTGGCATTATTGGTAGATAATACTGTTTCTTTCCTCTTTCCTTTTGTGATTAAATTTCTATTGTTCTTCTCTATTTTTGATTGCATAAGTCTAAACATGTATATTAACCCCATTATATCGTGTTACAAAATATGCAGGTTGCGCTTTCATCTCATGAATGTTTGGGTTCGTCCTTTCAGTTGGATGTTCCTTTAGTTGATGTTGATAAGGTTTGCACAAACTTTTTCTTCTCAAAACTTGGTTGAATGAAGCATTATTTATTAAGTTTGCATTTTTAGCAGAATTTAGAGGAGTTTTTTCTAGTAGGTTTTATGTTTTGTCCAGGGTTCAAAGATTGTAGTTATTGCTGAAGTCATGATAGCTAGGAATAGAGTTCTGAACTAAATTATGGACTGTGGTCAGGCAATAAAATACTGTCATTCAGGCCTACATTAATCAACATTGCTTTGTCCAAAAAAGAAGACCGTTTCAAACATCAAAGATTATGATGGGCAGCAAAGATGAACAACAGGTTTTGAATTGGCATTTCTTCAACGTTTATCCCAACCAACACAAATAACAGAGCACGCTCAACATAAGCAGCAAAACTACACACTCAACATATGCAGCAAAACTATCTCCAAATCCAACAAAAGAACAAGAAATGAATCGAAAAAGACACCATAGGTCACCCAATCGATATTGCCATTAGCCTTAGACTCAGAATCTCCTACTCCTAACAAAATCGTTCCAAGTAATTTTCTCCAAGATCCTCAGCCCTCTTCTCCCTCCCATTTTTATATCCCCCACGTTCATTCCCAAATCTCACTCCACTAACACTGTAACTGACTGCCAACTTAGTCCACATAATGCCCAAATTACCCCTTTGAGATAATGACACATGCATAAACATGTTTCACTTTCTCCTCCTTTCACTTTCAACAGATTACATGGAACATTATGGCTTTAGCATTATATGGTTTGCTTAGATTTATTTTTATCATAAGTGAAACAAATGTGTAAGAAATGCTATTACTAAAGCCCAGTCTAGCCAACTCAAGCAGTAATGACGAATTCGGGTCTAGCAAACTTCAAGGTCCCAGGGTAAGGTCTCGCGTATGCCAGGAATTTCAACGCCCCCACCCCCTTTACGATTTGGTGCCTCCAGGGTGGTTCTAATTGGGCTTCTCCTGGTTAGCAACCAAAAGAAAAGGAAACACTATGAGTGAAACTGACGGCTCAACCACTTGTGCCTCATAAAATTATGGTTCACTGTCATATCACTTAAATAAAAACTTCAAATTGTTACAAATTTAATGCTTACAGGCTAGCCAAATACGGCATTTGTCATTTGTCATTTGTCATTTGTCATTTGTCATTTGTCATTTGTCATCTTCCATCTGGTCTATTAAGCTCCAACAAGTGTCTTTCCCATTAATACAAAGGCAAGAACTTTCTCCCTATTTTCTCTGTTTAAATGAGAGCTTAATTAGTTCTATTTATTTAAACATTTATTATTTCAGTGAAATGTTAATTGATGGGATGTGCGTTTATAGTTACTGGGCACTGCATTTGGTTATAAGTGTCCAATTAAGAAAAAGTTGTCTGATATATCGTTTACTCCTTTTGGAACAATTTCCACGACATGTTTTTGATATGCTATTGTTAGTTTATGTTACTGAACAATAAAGTCCATGGTTTCAATTATCTTTTTCATTCTACTGAGCAGTTGATACATATGTTGGCATCCACATGGAGCAACTACAAAAATAATAAAAGATTTCAATTTACTAGATATAATATAATTGTTAGAACCAACTTATTGGTGCCACCAACTTAAAATATTTTTTTTGATGTTCCATTTGTTTCTCTTTTTCACAGGTGCGTTGTATTATTAGGAATATTGTTAGAGATTGGGCTGAAGAGGTATTGATTGATCGACTATTTTTTCCACATATAATACTATCGTAAATGAGTCATTCCAATGTCTACCATCTACTTAACAATCTAGTGTGTATTTTGGTCACTGTAGGGACAGAGAGAGCGAGATCAATGCTACAAGCCTATTCTTGAAGAGCTTGATCACCTGTTCTCAAATCGCAATGAGCAGAAGTAAGTTTTGGTATTATACTACTGTTAACTATAAAACTCACTCAATGAAGATGTTATTTGTGACAGCCCTCCTACTTGCTTAGTTCCTGGAGCCGGACTTGGGCGACTGGCCTTGGAGATATCATGTCTAGGTATAAACATTATGATTAATATTCCTGCATTTTATTTTTTATAATTTTCAGCCTATATCTAATATCTTCCAATCATAAAACAGGTTTTATAAGCCAGGGAAATGAATTTTCATACTACATGATGATATGTTCGAGTTTTATTCTTAATCAGTAAGAATAAATTTTGGACACGTTATTGCACTTTAACTAATGATGGATCTGTCGAATCACCAATAATATTGGTCTCTCTTATGCCCCTCTTTAAATTTGCTTGAATAACAGAACTGAAACTGCTGGGGAGTGGACAATATATCCTTGGATCCACAGCAATTGCAATTCCCTATCTGACAGTGACCAACTACGCCCAGTTTCAATACCCGATATTCATCCAGCTAGGTATTTACACCGCTGCTTCATATTTTTTTACTGGTTTTTTTACATGATATTAGAAGTAATGTTTTTCTTTGATTCTAGAATGTGCACACCTTTATTTTATTTTATTGTTTATAATCATTTGTCAAAAACACTGATTGGCTGGCATATAAATTTTTCATGGAGCCATTTATGTGGTGTTCAATCTTGTTATTAATACAAGGATGACTTTCTTCCACACAGTGCTGGGATAACTGAAGGTTTCTCCATGTGCGGCGGAGATTTTGTTGAAGTTTATGGAGACAAAAGACACGTAGGTAGGAGAAAATACTAGGTTTTGCTGGGAAGTTGCAGTAGTTGGTGGATCAGCGATGCTTTATTGTTTATTGAGTTCTTAAGTCTCTGTCCCGTGGGTTAAAAGTATATAATAACATTGGTAAGATGTTGTATTCTCTGTATTCTAATGGTTTCTAATGGAGGGTACTCCCTATACTTGCAGGAGAATGGGATGCAGTAGTCACCTCCTTCTTTATAGATACAGCTCACAACATTGTTGAATACATTGAAATTATATCAAGAATTTTGAAAGATGGAGGAGTAACTCTCTCTATCTCACTCTCTCTCTCTCTCTCATACACACACGTGAGTGCAAAATGCTTTGGAACTAATCATCAAGTGACAGGTTTGGATAAATTTGGGGCCGTTGCTGTACCACTTTGCAGATATGTATGGACAAGAGGATGTAAGCTAATGATGTTTGGTATATTTGAACGAAAAACTCCCATTTAAGGGTGATAATTAAACATTTATTTTTAATTATTCGCAGGAAATTTCCATTGAATTAAGTCTGGAAGATGTTAAAAGAACGGCTATGCATTATGGACTGGAAATAGAGGTAATATTGGATGATTGATTTACATTTCTTAGGCCAGCTAAATGATCGACAATATCTTCTAAAAAATTTTACTTAATATGTGCAGAAGGAAAGGACAATTAAGACTACCTACACAACAAACCCTAGGTCGATGATGCAAGTATGTACAATCTTTCAGTTGCTTCAAATTTATGTAATCGTTTTGTTCTTCTCTCTTCTACATATACAATTACATAGGACAATTTTCCAATATACTCGAATTGGGTTTGGAAGAAATAACATGATTTTATTATTGTCCACATTTTGCAAAATAATTTATGTGAATTTTGATTATTTTAGCCACATGACATAGTAGCAGAGTTCTCGGCTCAACTTAATTGTCAAACTAAATGCATGTTCTTACAGAACTGGTACTATACTGCATTTTGGACCATGAGGAAAAAATCAGCAGCCTCAAAGGAGAATGCTTGACTCCTATTTTCGAATCTTCTTGTGAAAGGCATGAATGAAGTGTTAGTTCTGCTTGATGCCCTACCAGTTTCTTCCTAATTTCCTTGTGATTGGTAATGCTCCTAGACTTTTATAGACGTG
Organism: Begonia peltatifolia; assembly: GCA_022433055.1. NCBI lineage: Eukaryota > Viridiplantae > Streptophyta > Magnoliopsida > Cucurbitales > Begoniaceae > Begonia > Begonia peltatifolia. The sequence goes on from CM039527.1 coordinate 3,118,099, forward strand.
TAATGTGAGTTAAATCATATTTATCAGTTATTATTCCAATTTATTTTAGGATTTATACTTTTAACTCTTTTTTTTCCTCTTCCTTTATTTCTCTTCACAAACTTGTTTTCAATAAAATTAAGGGTTTTAGAATTTATATTTTTTATGATATGTTTTCCGTGAAAAAGAAGAAAATGTTTTTTTTACGTAATGTTATCTCTTGATGTGATGTATACATGTTTTTTGTATTAATAAAATCGACAATGTAAAATTAAAAGATAAATTTAGAAATATGGGTAAGTAACTCCTAAGTGATGGTGAGTAAACGCTGAACAATCAATTTGAGAGTTAGAAGTCCGTGCTAGCTTCTGTGGCCGTGTTGCCAATTGGGTTGTTTGGGTGCCCACGATGAATGAGCAGTCGTTGGGTTAGAAATCGAGAAAACTAATTCGAGGAATAATAAACTGAGATTTTCAATTTCAGATCATAGGAAGGCCAAACTCGATGACCTTTTTGGCTATTTGCTTTTAGGAGTGAAAATGGACAGATCAGAACTAATCATCTAAATCTAGCGAGAAAAAAGAAGATGGAAATTCTTCTTCAAACTGTGAAGGCTTTTGAACATCAACAGGTTAGGTGAGTCGTCCGCCTTTGTTCCTATTATTTTCCTTTGTTTTTCTTAGTTTGGAAATAAGGTGGTTGTGGTTCTTGTAGAATGTGTGGAAGAGAAAAGAATTTCTGCAGAGAAGCAGATTAGAAGGAGAGATTTGAACTCTTACTAATTAACAAAGCTAAGCGTGTTTGAGAGATGGAGGTTTAGATATATATTTTTAGAGGCAAGTCATCGGAATTTTGGCTTTAGATATTAATCGGAGATATTGCAGTAAAGTTGGATTTTTATGCATCAAGTTTTGAATTTTGGATGGGTATTACTCTCTGCATTGTCGTGTGATAATGCTTGGTCCCGGATTAAATGGATAATCTGATGATTATCTTGAGGCTTATGCTAGGTAGGCAGCATCGTTCGGCCTGGCCCAGCTGCGTCCCGGAGCCAAGTTTGGGGTCAATTTGTCCTAATCATTCTTGATTCGCTTTGAAGGTTGTTTCGGATCCTAAATATTAAATTTTTTTGAAGTATAGAAGCTATGCCGGAACGAGGAATTTTTCAAACATTAGGGTCGGTTTTGACCAAATGTTAAAAAAGAAACCGATGATCCAACTGAGAACTTCGGTTTTACTCAACTCAATTATAGAATTAGTTTTTTCAAAAATCAAAACAGCAAGGATGGTAGCTGAATAACATGCTCAATTTGGTTCTACACATTTCAACATCAACTGGAATCACCTTCTGCATCTCTTTTTTTCATTTTTTATTATCATATTACGAATTTATTATATTTAACTAAATTTTATTAATTTAAGAAATTTTTATTTTTTTATGTTGTTAATTTTTAAATTTAACAAATATATTTGTGTACTTTTATGCAATTTAATGTTTTAAAAGCAATTAATTTTCATAATTGATCAAACCTTAATAATATAGAATCACTTTTAAAACATTAATTTACCAAACCCTCGTCTAATTTTTTTATGCGACTAATTATTTTGACAGCACATTTAAAAGTGATTATTAAAAAAACTACACGATATCTAACTAAATCTACTTACGCTAATTAGAAAAAAATGAGACACCCTCGACTTTAATGAAGCATTGATACAAATTATAATAAATCGTAAGTGCTAGATTGACATTACTGTATTTTTTGTAATAATTACTGTTTGTATTTTTAAAAAAATCTACAGTAAAAAGTAATATTTGTTTGAAATTTATTTATTAATTTCACGATATCAAATATGATATTCAAATATAGAAAGTATATTTGAATTGAAAGAAAAAAAATGGAATAGAAAATAGTTAATTAAATGTCATTATTAAAATAACTTTTAAGAATAGAAAATGAAAACGAATTTATTAATTTCTAAATTTTAATATATTTAAAAAAATACTTTTATTTTTTATTACCACAGTACAATTATAATTATGAAACAAATAATTTTACCATTCAAAAAATAATCACAAATTTAGTCAGTTGTTTGACCTTCATAAATCTCCCATTATAATTAAATTTAAATTATGCATTTAATTTCCAAAAGTTTTGAAAAATAAAATCTAATTATATTCAGTATTTTCGGTAGGAAAAAGGTTTATGACCACCGTAAGCATGATGATGACGCGACCGAGCGTCTCCTATTATGCCGCGTGTGATTTTTAGTACGTGGCAGCGTTTCATTGGTTACATGTCTTGGCACTTTCCACGTAGACCTCGCGGGTATTCGACCTCCTGCAACGCTACCGTTACTATAAAGCTCAAAAACTTCTGCAAAAATTCGATTAGAAATCTGTAGAGTAGAAGGGAGCTGTGTTTCTCTCAACTCTTTCTCGTCAACCAAACAGAATTTGCTTCGTAGTTTTTCCCGGAGAAAGCGATTTCGGAGCCCTTCCTTGCTGGTCAATCTCTTGTCTGTCGAATTTTCCAGTCGTCAAGTTTCTGACGGCCTCGTTTGATTTATGAGGCGTAGACGGGTTAATGAAATTTCAGTCAAATTGCGGTAGATTTTAAATTGTTTAGTTTTGAGCGAGGTAATTTTTTTTCTTCAAAATTTAGACGCTTGTTGGATCCTGTTTTCTGTCCCTCCATCCTTTGATTTTCCAATTTTCCAGTTTTCCTTGTATTTTCCTGTAATAGGAGGAAGAGGATCTGCTTGGTTTATTGGTCTGATTTTCTTGTTTACCCTGTCGGGACAGAGTTGTAGGTCGCCAGTGCTGTCAGACATGGCGTCGATCTTGATCAAAACTATTCTATTGCTATCTGTGGCTTTCCTCTTTTGGTCTCCATCCGAATCTGCGGTTTCTAGCATAGATCTAGGCTCAGAATGGTTAAAAGTTGCGGTTGTGAATTTGAAACCTGGACAGAGTCCAATTTCAATCGCGATTAATGAAATGTCGAAGCGTAAATCCCCAGCCCTGGTGGCATTCCACTCGGGGACTCGCCTAATTGGTGAGGAAGCAGCTGGAATTGTTGCCAGGTACCCTAACAAGGTCTATTCGCAGATCAGAGACATGATAGGGAAGCCCTACAACTTCGTTAAAAATTATATAGACTCAGTATACTTGCCATTTGATATCGTCGAAGACTCCAGAGGCAGTATTAGTTTCAAAATTGACGACGGTGAAAATACTTATTCAGTGGAGGAATTATTGTCAATGATTTTGGGTTATGCTGTAAACTTGGCAGAATTTCATTCCAAAGTGCCCGTAAAAGACGCTGTAATCACAGTGCCACCTTACTTTGGGCAAGCAGAAAGAAGAGGATTGCTTCAAGCAGCAAAATTAGCGGGTATTAACGTTCTCTCATTAACAAATGAGCACTCAGGTGCGGCATTACAATATGGAATTGATAAGGATTTTTCAAATGGATCAAGGTATGTAATATTCTATGATATGGGTTCGAGCAGTACTTACGCAGCATTGGTGCATTACTCTGCTTATTCTGCCAAAGAGTTTGGCAAATCCGTGTGGATCAATCAATTTCAGGTAAAACCAATGTTATCAAGTTGATAACATTTGGGAATAAGAAACTTATGCATCCTGTTTGATGATTTTGAAGTTGTTATGATGCCAAAGGTTGTCTATATAATGCTGTAGCAGAGAACAAAATTGTTTTTTTTTTTAAGGAGCATGCTTTTTGAAAGAAGTCCTCCTGATCCTTCCAAATGTGTTATTGATAATTCTGGGTTTCACTGAATTGGTATAACATGCCGTAACAGTTTGTTGAGATTTTTGAGATGTACTCCATATTTGTTTCCAGCGACGTTTACATACCTTTGTTGTTTTTCCTTAATAATAATAAAATAATCATTACTCTTAAAAAATGTTAGTAATATCATGGTTGGTTCACATATGTCGAGATGAAAAAACTTTTGTTGAATGTTAGTTCACTATATCATTGCTGTTCTAGAATGTTGAGATGCTACAACTTTAAGTGTCTTTTAATTGATATTAGTGAAAGATTGGGAACAACATGTGAGTTTCATTGCGTTCTTTATGGGCAATGGTTTTAAGAGACTGACTTGATTCGTATGATAGAATTTGTTTAAACAAAGTTCACTTTTCAGATACTTTGTAATATTTATTACGCTAACAAGTTGATCTCATACATGTAAGTTATGTTTTGTGACCTGCTATTGCTGTTATACCAGTATTCTTCTTGTTCTACATAATATTTCATTGGACCTTCTGTGACAACAACATACTGGTATTGCTGTGCAGGTAAAGGACGTCAGATGGAACTCAGAGCTTGGGGGTCAGAATATGGAACTGCGGTTGGTGGAACACTTTGCTGATGAGTTCAATAAACAAGTTGGGAATGGAGTTGATGTGAGGAAATCTCCGAAGGGTATGGCTAAGTTGAAGAAACAAGTAAAACGTACCAAGGAAATTTTAAGTGCTAATACAGTGGCTCCTATATCTGTTGAATCACTTTATGATGATCGGGATTTCAGGTAAAGGTGCTATAACCTACTTTTAAGTGTTTATGCATCCTGCTATTCTGGCATCACGTGTCTCTATGATGCAGTGGGTTAAATTTAGGTCTCTTCTTTTCGTTTTATCTAAATTATATTGTTATTTCAGGAGCACGATAACACGTGAGAAGTTTGAAGGCCTGTGTGGAGATCTGTGGGAGGAATCTCTATCACCAGTGAAGGAAGTGCTAAAGCATTCAGGTGTGCAGATTGAAGATATTTATGCAGTGGAGCTGATAGGAGGCGCTTCTAGGGTGCCGAAATTGCAGGTTTTTATTGTAGCTTCTTTATCCCTTTGTTACACCCTTTTTATTGACCTTTATTGAATTTGAACGTTGGAATCATCAATTGCTTCGAGCTGGGCAAAGTTCGATCTACATGTTCTATGAAAAGAATTCTGAGACCAATTGTATGGACAATTGTTGTCTATATTCTCCTTCCTCTTATTTCTCTTTTTGTTAAAGAGGATCCCATCCTTGTCATTTATCTCTTTAAGATTTTAATCATACAGTACCTTCTCAGAATTAATGTTAGTTTGAGCTCGGACTGAATCAGCCTATATTGATGCTTTAATTCTTTAGATTCCATGTTTGACTTACCGACATTTTGAGTTTATGGGTTTTTTAAGTTAGTTTTCTCTTAATGATATTAGAATTTCGACTAGTTTATTATACATTATTCATTTTCCTAAGCGTGTAAGATCCGATAGGAGTCGAATGAGAAAAAAAAAATCATCAAATAATTCTCAATTCGCTTTTTTCTTTTTCCTGCTGATCGATTTATGTTTAGTAACAAATTGGTTTGATGTCCTTTATTTTTTCAACTCAATTGCTCTTTTTATGTTGGAAAAAATATCTTTATCAATTTACACAATATGTACCAATATTTGTTTGAATAAGGGGGTGCACACCTATATTTGTTGTGCAATTAGTTTAAGCTCACAGCCGTGAGATACCACCTTGATCAGCTTTTTGTAACTCTTACTAACTCAATTTTTATGGTGTCTGCTTGTTGATTTCCCATTTTACGTCTAAATAAATGTTAAGTTTTCTTTAACTGTTTTAGGCTAAGCTTCAAGAGTTTCTTGGAAAGAAGGAGCTTGGTAAACATTTGGATGCTGATGAAGCTGTCGTCCTTGGTGCATCATTACATGCTGCTAACCTAAGCGATGGAATTAAGTTGAATCGCAAGCTTGGAATGGTTGATGGTTCTCCTTATGGATTTGTTGTTGAAATACATGGTGCTGATCTTCTTAAGGATGAGAGCAGTAGACATTTACTTGTGCAGCGGATGAAAAAGTTACCTAGTAAGGTAAGTAATGATCCTCCTATGTTCTAGTTGGTGATACTGAAGCCAAAGTAAATTTTTTTTATTGGTACTAACTGTTTTGGAGTTGTATATCAACAGATGTTTAGATCTGTCATCCATGATAAGGATTTTGAAGTTTCACTGGCGTACGAGGGTAATGATCTCTTACCACCTGGTGCTACCGACCCTGTGTTTGCTCGATATGATATATCTGGGTTGACTGAGACAATTGAAAAGTAAGATTAAGTTCGTGAAATTTTTTTATTTGATTCAATTAACTATTATTTGAATAATGTGCAAAATTATCTCTCTTATTTTGCTACACTAAATTTTTTGACACGCTCTTACTTTTCGTATCTAATGGATTTATTAGGTATTCATCTCGGAATTTGTCATATCCCATTAAAACCAATCTGCATTTTGTGCTCGATAGAAGTGCAGTGTTGTATTTGGATCGAGCAGATGCCGTTGTTGAAATTTCAGAGTGGGTTGAAATTCCTAAAAAGAATCTTTCTATTGAGAACTCAACTATTTCTTCGCCTAACATATCTGTTGAAATTGGCTCCAATAATACTTTGGACGAAAAAACTGACAAGGTGCTCATTGAAGATGGTGGAATTGATAATATAACTGACTCTAACCAAGAGGAACAGAATCCTGCAAAATCTGTTATGGAAAAAAAGCTGAAAAAACGGACCTTTAGGATTCCATTGAAGGTACTACTTGCTAATATAAAGTGTATTATAAATCATCTCATCTACCTTACAGATTATCGTATTTGTCTTTTAATTTATTGATTAATTTGCTTTCCATCAATATTAGATTGTGGAGAAGAGCATGGGGCCAGGAGCATCGCTATCAAAAGAATCTCTTGCTGAAGCTAAACAAAAATTAGAAGCTCTGGATAGAAAGGATGCAGAGCGACGAAGGACCGCAGAGCTAAAAAATAACTTGGAAGGATACATTTACGTCACTAAAGAGAAGGTTGGAGCTCTGGATGATTTGTATGTTTCATTTATTGAGCATAAATTCATCTTCACTGATGCGATACAAACTCTTTTTATTAACGACAACTTACCTTTCATGTTGGAAAACTATGAGTAATTAGGCTCTTCCCTGACTACTTTTATTAGACGAAGAATTCCCATAAATCTTTTATCATTATCCTACTGATGCCTTTGATATCCGTTGCATAAGATAACTTTAACCATTCATCTTGTATAATTGTACTGTAAATTATCTTTCGCTTTCTCGACATAACTTTGCATTTATCTGATTCAATTTGCAACACGTGAATGAAAGCCATTAGTTACTTTGAATCGAGCATTGTATACATGATGCTTCGCTGCTGTTCAGCTACAAATCAAAGGATGACCAACATTGTGATAGTTGTATTTTGATTTATACTATACTTTTTTTTATTTATTTTTCCATTATCAAATTTGGGGCTTTTTCCTCATAATATTTTGATTAAGTCCTTGGTGTGGTTCATATCCTTTAGGGTATTTTTTGTGATATATATACTAATTTACATAAAAAGGCGTTTTGATTTACTCAAAAGAAAATTGGTGGTTGACCAAATTTCTGTCGTGTATTTATGAGTAAGTAGACTGCACATTTTCTTATTTTGAAAATCGTGAGGGCATGCATGACTTCTTAGTAGTTAATTTTTCTCGTCTATGTTCTTATAATGTCTACTATATTTGTCATATTCCATATTTTTGTCGATTTTATTTGCCAAGTTATTTGCAAAATGTTCAGTTGGACATTTTTCCCCTACTATAAATATTCTGTTTCATGATGTTCTAATGTGATGATTCCTTACACTAGCTTGAAACATCTGAGAATTTTGAAAAGATTTCTACTCCTGAGGAACGTCAAGTCTTCAATGAAAAACTTGATGAGGTAATGTTTGTTTCTTTTGTTGATGATTGGAAAACTTTTTTTTAGGAAAAAGGTCTGGACACTGTTAGCTAACTTTTATAATTCCCTTAGGTGCAAGAATGGCTTTATACAGAAGGCGAAGACGCATCTGCTGTGGAGTTTGAAGAGCATCTAGATAAATTAAAGAGCCTTGGTGAACCAATCTTTTTCAGGTTGAACTATTTTGTAACCACGTTGAATTATATTGATTTTAGGAACCTTCACTCTGGGATGCAACTTTTAGAAACGTTTTGATGATGTATCCACATTTGTTTTGTAGATTGAAGGAGTTAAATGCAAGGCCAGATGCAGTCAAACAAGCTCGCAGATACCTTGTTGAGCTGCAACAGGTACCTAAATTTTGTTTACTCTTGTGATGATTCATTATAAAACTTATATACTTGATCGGGTAGTCCGACACTTGATGGTATGGTTGTTAGTTTCAAATTTGTGTCAATCTAATGAATTAGAGTAAACAGCTCTGCAATTTTTTTTAACCCATCAATAAGCTATTGATAACTCTGTGCCATAAGAACCATACAAGAGGACGGTCAAGTGACTCCTGGAGAACGATTTAACTGAGAAAACATTTCTTCTAAGGCGGAAATGCAGAGATTCAATCAGATTTAAAAAAGTTAGACATTTTTTATGCTGTTTTAAAGTGAATAACTAGGTTTGAGCCGATTAGGGAATTCAGAGCATATGTCTGTTTGAGTAATGTGTTTCAGATCAGATCTGAAATTTCCTTTATAGTACTCACTGCATATATTTTATGACTTTTAACTCTGCAGATTGTAGATGAGTGGAACTCAAAAAAACCTTGGATCCCAAAAGATAGAATTGATGAGGTACTTTCATCAGACATTCTTACTTAATTTTGTTTTTTTTTTTAAATTATGATCGAACAGTACAAAAAAAATTTGTTTTTTAATATACCTGTTTTATTTTAGATTTTGGGAGATGCGGGCAAGCTAAGGTCTTGGTTGGATGATAAGGAAGCTGAACAGAAAATGTATGTTATCCGCATCTTATTGCTATTCTTAAAAGAAAAAATTTGGAGTTACTAATTTTGTCTATCTGTTTACGTAAAGTAAGCATCAGTAGTTCTGGAATTTTAGGTTCTACCCTCTTTTTAAGGATCAATCAACTACTTTTTATAACAGACTCAGTTTCATATGTATGTTTATTGGTTTAACGTTGAATTTTTGAAGTTTAGCCTATTGAAGGTGTCATGTAAGGGTTGATTTTGTTGGTAAACTTGACCACCATTTCTTGCAAATGTTTTATTGTTGTAGCCATTTATTTTTTGATGGGTACACTAACAGTACGTTATCCGCATCTTATTGCTATTCTTAAAAAAAAATTTTGGAGTTACGTCCATCTGTTTACGTAAAGTAAGCATCAGCAGTCTGGATTTTAGGTTCTACCCTCTTTTTAAGGATCAATCATCGACTTTTTATAACAGACTCAGTTTCATATGTATGTTTATTGGTTTAACGTTGAATTTTTGAAGTTTAGCCTATTGAAGTTGTCATGTAAGGGTTGATTTTGTTGGTAAACTTGATCACCATTTCTTGCAAATGTTTTATGGTTGTAGCCATTTATTTTTCGATGGGACACTAACAGTAAGTTAAAAAGGGGGTTAAAATAGTGAAGACCTCTCACAACTGTGCCTGAGGTCATGCATTGGAATCGTGTTAAACTCCTTGGAATTTGTGATAAGTTTGTCATGTCTATACATATGATCAAGTCCATGCGTTTGCTTTCTGTCTAGTACAGATTTTGTATTTTTGTTAATTGTAATTGGTCCTTCATAGTCTTTGTGCAAAGGAATGAGTATGCAAATTAATATTTTGATGCCTTCTTTTGATAGAACTGCCCGGTTCAGCAAGCCGACATTTACTTCAGATGAAGTCTTCACAAAGCTGATCAATTTGCAGGGGAAGGTAAGCAACTTCTTTTTCACTAGTGGATCAGTTGTCCCTTTTCTTAGAAGACTAAACTAAGTAAAAATGACACTTGTTCATGATACAAAAGTGGAAAAGGCAAAGTCAGCATTGATTTTCAAGCTATAAAGTTTCATACATTAGTTTCAAGTTTGAAAGATAAAAAAAATTCTTTTATGATGACCACCCCTTCCCGGGAAATTCTCGATGGTTCTCAGAATAAGGGGCTTTCTAATGTAGTTTGTAAAGATGAGGAGAAGCTTTTACGTCTTTTTGATTGGACACATTTCTTTTAAGGTTAGGGATGGACTCATCTCTCTTTTAGTGGAAAGATAATTAAAATGGTCTCAATTTCTTGGACTTGATTTTCCATAACTTTTTCTTATGGCTACTGATAGAGGGATGTCACTATTATTAAGTTATTGGATCTAGTGGGGATGAGATTGTTTGTTCATCCGTTTCAAGAGAAGGAAAATGACGATTTAGTTGTGTTTCTCCTAAGAATTAATGGCGACTTTTGGGAATACACAATTTGATCTGGATCTTGTGAATTATAGCAAAAGATGGTTCTTTTTGGGTAAATTTCTGCAAGGATCTTAGAGCTGGGGGCTTTGCCTAGTCCTCTTTCTACAACATTGCCTAACTTATATTTTAATTCCACTTTAATGTTTTACGTCTAGTTTTCCATTCACTGTTTATTGGTTGCTTTATTAGTTAAATGTGTTGACTTCTCATTGCCAGGTTGCTATCGTCAATAGAATCCCCAAGCCAAAGCCAAAAATCGAAAAGCCTCTTAAAAATGATACGGAAAGCGAGAAGAATGATGACAATTCCACAACCACAGATGAGAAGAATTCAAAGTCATCGATGGATGAGAATGAGAATTCTGACCAATCAAACAATGACCCAGAGAGCTCATCTAGTGAAAATATTGAATCTGAAGCTGGGGCTCACGATGAGCTATAATCAGATTAAAACAACGGTAAAATTTTTGTTCTTTTTTCTTACTAATCTTCCTTGTAGAATCACACATCATTTTGGATCAGATACGTACCTACAGGTATTTCTCCCCCTACTATTTCAAGCAAAGTTGTATACCACACAACAAGAAGATTTAGATTAACCTTTGAGGGAGTTTTGATAAGTTTTATTTCTCTCATTTTATTTCTCTTTAGAGAGTTTTTGCTACTGGGAGAAACCATGTATTATTTTACCATATGATTACAATCCTTTTTGAACTCAAAAAGGATCTAGTATCAATATGAAATCGGAGTTTGAATAGTACTCATTTTCCCGTGCTCGAAATTTACATGAATGAAGATTTATCTATATGATCGTTTTTACCTAAGAGTGGGGGTGAATTAGGTTTATACTTCTTATAAAACCTAATAATTGTAATCACTAACAAATTAATAATTTTGCACTTAGGTGTATAGACTTAATGATTTTTAAGATAATTTGATAGAATAAATTCAATCAATAGCAAATATAGACTTAAAGGGAAAGAAAAAAAACGACACCGAAAGTGTTTACGCGGTTTGGCCAACTTTGCTTACGTTCGCGTTTTAAGGACTCTCCTTGAAGATTCTTTCCTTCTCTTTTGAGAAAATCTTTGATTGAATTTCACGGATGTCAATCAACTGTTTTTACACATTTCTCCTTGGGATTCACTTTTTTTCAGTGTTCTAATATACGGTTGATTTGAAAACTCAAATTGCACTCTTTCAATAATGTAATCTCAAGTTTGGTTTGAGAGTAGTATGAAAGATTAAGAAATTGAAGTACTTTGAAATTGAGAGAATTTCTTTGTTCGTTGCTTGATTGATGTTTTGAAAATCTTCATTTTTCAATTTATAATTCTTCTAATTTCTGCATAAGATCGGTTGATCTATCTTAAAACTGGTTGACACCTTGTTATCGTTGTGCATAGATAGAAAACCGTTGTAAGTCATTTCGGTCGACCTTTTTGAGTCTCGGTCAATACTTTGTGATCGTTGGTGACGTTGATAGACGTTATAAATAGTGTTTTGTTCTTTTTTGAATTCATCGGTCGACACCTTGATATACCAGTCGACACTTTCTTTGTCTCTGTCTTGTATCGGTCGTTCTTTGTGGTCGACACATCAATTACTTCTGGATATAGCGGTCGATACCTTGATATATCGGTCGTCACTTTCTTTGTCTCTGTCTTGCATCGGTCGTTTTTTGTGGTCGACACATCAATTGTTTCTGGATATAGCAGTCGACATCTTCAAGATTCGGTCGACACTTCAAATAGTTCTGTTTCTATCGGTCGATCCCTCTGGTCGACACTTTCTAGGTTCGGTCGCCACCTTTATGTTCCGGTCGACACTTTAAGGTTCTTGATCTAGCGGTCGACACCTTCAATGTCCGGGCGACACTTCAAATGATTCTGCTTCCATCGGTCGATCCCTCTGGTCGACACTTTCCAAGTTCGGTCGCCACCTTCATGTTCCAGTCGACACTTTGACACTTTGAAACTATATTTCTTCGTTTATACTACCATTAACTTGACAATAGTTTATTAGTACGAAATAATCTTTTTCAAAGGCATCTTCAATTAATAAAAACAATAAATAATTTTAAACACTCATCAACTATGTTAAATTTAAATATATTTTAGTAAAACATTATTAAAAATTTATTAATCTTAAACACATTTTAAATTAACACTATTTACTTTTCGCTTCAAAGTTATTTTTGGTTGTGCATAGATAAAGTCATCTATAATGTAAGTAGTAGGGATTCAAAAGCATCTTACTTGAAGTTTATGGAGTGACAAACCTTTGCAAATGTGTCCAGGATAAGAAACATGCACAAAACTAAATTAATATTTTTGCTTTTTAAGCCATTGTGTACACCTCTCGTCTTCTTCCCGAAAGCTATGATTTTTCTGTTATTGCTTTGCTTGACGTAAGGTCCGTTGGTGGAAAATGACTATTCTGAACTAGCGTTCTGCCTGTTCAAGGCAAAGGAATCCGGCAGCAGCCAGTGTAGTTCTAGTGGGTTCAACAGCAAGCCGAGATGGCTGAGGTTGGGCGGACTGGCCTAGGGACCCAAGGCCTGGCCAGGCTGGGTTGAACCCTATATGCGTGATCCCAAGTGAAGACTTAAAGGCTTGATTTTTGTCTCGCTCAACGCTAGCTAAAATTATAATTAAAAATTTATTTAAAAAATTATGAAATTTTTCAACCCTTCTGTACATCAGGTTAAAGGGTGGAACGGCGACGACCCTGTTGTTCTAGTTGACAACATCTAATTTGAAATAATTCTTTTTAAGCAAATTGATTCACGTCGGCAATTCAATCTTTTTCGAGTGTCAGGCAGAGCAAATTTTTTTAATGAAATGATCTGCAAATATTTGTAGCTATATATTATTTGAAGCCTTATTCAAATATATATTTTTTATTTCTTTTTAAATGTCCATGCAGATATATACATATTAAGTGTGTACATTTAATTAAAGTTATATAAACAAATAATGAATATTAAAAAATAAATTTATAAGATCTTCTATTTATTACATGAAATTAAAATTAGTATTTTGCAATTACATATTGGCTATTGACAGTTTAATTTTGTGCAATGTCATATCCAGCAGGCGTACTCAATGTAACATTGAGTAGACCTGCTGGACTTTTGCTGTGGGTAAAAGATGAGCGGGGCCTGCATTAACGGCTTCTTGAGTGGATAGGCCAGGCTTGAATGTAGGGCCTAGACATGTATTCAAGGGGTTGGCCTGAACTGAAGGTTCTAGCCATTTCTCCCTCAAGTTTGGCCGGATAAAAATTAACCGGCGAGCCCGAAGTTCATTCATTTCATATCTCTTTTTTAAACCTTAATAATTGTAGTGTTTATGAAGTGGACTCGCCTTTTCTAGCTATTTGGTTGAACGTGGGCTTGCTCGTGGCGGCAAATGGCAAGCAACCCAGTCTGTGTTCCCACCGGTGGCTCTCGACCTAGTCTGCAATACAAACAGACGTTTTCCAATTTAAAATTAGAACCCAGAGGCCAGATGTATCATCATAGTTTGTCGCCATCATTCGGCCAAGTTTGAATGCTTCCATATTTTGTTTAATTTTCCGGAAGAAGAAAAGTAGACTCGTCTCTGTCTTTTCGACGAAAGAATGTTCTTGCGTGTCTCTTTCTAAGTGGCTGTCATTCCATTCAAACACGCGTATCTGCTTGTGACGGGAGGGAGAGCTGTTTCTTCATTATCTTTGTTTTTAGTTCAATATTTGTGAATTCAAATAAATCAATAAAATATTTGAATTCTAAGACTGGATCTGATTTATCATCTCTAATCCTTTTCGAAGATTTAATTTGATTTCAATTAAAACTGCAATTTACAAATATGATTATTTCTTAATCATTAAGAAAATAATTAGAGCCACTTAAAATATAAATTTGAAAACAAAAAATGTAAATTTAATTATTATTAATTTCCCCTTCCACGCGCTTAGCCGTGTTCGTAGCTTCAGATTGAGTTTCCTAGAAATACTCTATCCACATCGTTTTTCTGCATGTATATATAGATATCAGATACTTTCTGCTAGTTGTTCATCTTGTTCAGCCTAATCTCTCTCCTTTCCATCTTCTTCTTCTTCTTCTTCTTCTGTTCTTCGTTTTTCTGAAAAATCCGAAGTTTCTTTGCGACACTTTTTTTGTTCGAGGATGAATTCAAGCCAGCCTACAGGTAAACAGGAAATATAAGTTTTGAGGAATATTTTGTTACTTTTTTCAGTCTTTTTACGGTGATTTAATTTGTTCTGGGTTGAAATTTTTTCTGTAATTTGATTGGTTTTGTTGGAATTGAATTTTGGGTAATTATATGAGTGTTTTCCATGATTATATATTAATATTATTTACTTAAATTATGCAGTAGGAAGTCTTCCGACTTCAACAGGAGGAGGGCCATACGTAGCAGCTCCACCTCCGATTGGTTATCCGACCAGAGATGGATCCGACTACTCCCGGCACCCTCCAGCTTTTCCGGTCACCAAGTCTAAGGGTGATGGCTTCTGGAAAGGATGGTAAGCTCTCTCTATCTCTTATTCTCTCTCTCTCACTCTCACTCTCACTCTAAATGAATATATATTGTGGGTGCAGTTGTGCTGCTCTGTGCTGTTGCTGTGTGTTGGATGCATGCTTCTGAGGATAGTTAGACAATTCCATTGGATGGGAATTACTTCTACTGCATTTCCCACCGATTCCTTTTTGTAATAAATAATATGAAATATTTTTAATGTGATTTTTGCTTATTATTATTATTATTATTTTTTATTTTATAGTTGTTCATCTGTTCTCATCTATGATCCTCGTCATTCATACCCCTTTTTCTTCCTCTCGAGTTGAGGGTGACGTTTTCTATTTATTATAATGTTTTATTCATTTGGAAATAGTCTAATTATCAGAATAAAGTTGTCAAATTTGGTATAATGTTTGTCACGCGTGGAAAAAAAATATTAATCGATATTATGTTGTGTTATAATTATAAGTGATTAAATATATATTATGTTATGGAATTGAATTGAATTATATAAAACGTTATAGGGTAAACCCAAAATCTAAATGGATAGGGACAAGAATGATATTTCTGTAAATGAAAGTTTCAAATTAAGGAATGAAGACTTTGTCCACAGAAAGACTTATTAATAGGGGCGTTCCATACCCCATTATTGCTTCATTAAGTTGTTTCAATTGATGAATTTCACTACTTATATTGTTTCCGTTCTTGGAACTAATAATAAGTGTTTCATCTTCATTCACTGTTATTGTCTTGTGACTGTCTATAATAATTTTACATAAGTCAAAGTGCAATTTAAACTTTAAAATTTGAAGTCCCGACTTTTAAATTGTTAACTATTTGAACTATATTGTATAGTAACCATTCTAGTAATTTTGAATTAGATTTTAGACTCTATTAATTTCTTTTGATTTTTCAAACTCTATCAATCACGAGATAATATTTGAAATCGAGTTAAAATAACTTATTAATGAAAAATAACAGTTAAAACCCGACCTCCAAACATAGAAAAATGATCCAACCTAAACCGCAACTTCAAAAATTGGATCCAAAATCAACAAAATAATAAAAATAAATTTGAATTTGTTTGGATTCAACCGTTCTCAGGCATGCCCGTGTCCAGCCCTACCAAATAACCTAGATGAAGATAACCCAAGAGACAAACTTCGGCCTTTGCTGACACTCTCAACTAGAGGTATGTGCATAGTTTCGTAAGAATGCAGTTTTTGACTATGAAGATTACACGTGATTATTTTCATATCATGATAAATTATTAACAATTTTAAAAAATGAAACCCGTAAGAACAATTTAATCATGGTTATATTTCGTTACATTTGAAACTTAATCTCACTTTAATGTAGTTAAAATAAATTATTAAATGCACGAGTTAATAATTGTCAAATTAAAATATAAACTTAGTACTATAATAAAAAAAATTAAATTTATATTCTAATTTTCTTTATTTATTCTTATTTCTTGGCGCAATATTTATTTATTGTACAAATTACAATAAATTATAAATAGATAAAAAAAATTATTAATTAATAATTATTAATTGAAATCGAAGATAACATAGCATTATTAGTTATTAAAAAATTGTGATGAATATATCAATATTTATTTGACTAATATCGACCGACCGATAATGTCCACTGTTACTGAAAGTTGCAATAATATGGAGGCAAAAGGGAGATTCACATACATGAGAAATAAGTGAAAATGCATGCACAATTTCTAAAGTTTTGGCCATCATTAATCTCCTCTTGTGGGTTTACTTGTGCGTTGACTTGAGTTCCTTCACCCTCTCTTCAGTTGACTTGAGGGCTTTTCCATATATGCTAATCAGCTGCAAAATGACATCCTTTTTTAAGCTCTCAAACACTGACTAACAATTGAAAACATGTTTGAAACCCAGCGCAAACCTCGTCCACTTCTTCGGGAGAGATTATAAAAGGCGGCGACATCATAATGTTGTCCCCAGCAACTCTAACTAACATCCCGTGCTTCTCGCATTGGGCTCCAAAATAAGCTCCAATTCCTGCAAATCCCAAGTTGATCGACAATCAATTGCAAGAATTATAGATTCCCAAGTCTCAAAATCACTACTTACCCCATTCGGCCGGGAATGGAGTGTTTGGAGATTTATTGTCGGCAAACTCTGTACCTAAAATCAATCCGATTCCTCGAATCTGCAAAAATTAATTATTACGAAAAATGAGATAAATGTAATAAGAGCAACTGAAATTAATGATATCGAGCAGACCTCCCCTATGATGGGGCTGTCTGAATATGCTTTCACTCCATCTTGGAACCTTGGGGAAATCTTCTTTACTTGCTCAACTATATTTCTCTCCCTAAAAAACCCAGAATTATATAAGAATCTACATCAATGGAGAAGCATAATTCATATTTCTATGCAATCAAAATCTCGGAGAATCGTCTGCATAATTCATATTTTTATGCAATCAAAATCTCTGAGAATCGTCTTTTCGGCTTGGGAAGACGGATACTATGACTCGTTTAACACAATTCGACGATGTGAAAAAAAAAGAACGAACTTGTAGATTTTGAGCGCTTCAATTGCGACGGCACAAGCAACCGGGTGGCCAGAATAAGTAAATCCATGAGAGAAAGAACCTAAAAAAGGGAGATCAAACAAATAACTCACTAATACCAAGAAAATATGAATAAACACCATTTATGTTAAACAAGCATACCAAGTTTGCTGCTTTGAGAGTGTATCACATCTGAAACTTCAGGGCTGACAAGAACAGCTCCAATGGGCACATAAGCAGAAGAAAGTGCCTAAAAATCCAATACCAAAACGTTCCTTCAAAGTGAATATCGACTCCCGGATCAAAACTCGGTTTTCCTTTTTTACATAAATAATCACAAGTTCACCTTAGCTAAAGATACAAGGTCCGGCTTAATATTGTATTTGTCGCATCCATACATTGTTCCAAGTCGTCCAAAAGCACAAATTACCTGAGACAATAATGAGAGGAAAACAAAAAGGCTTAAAGTGCGAGTCTTGAATGAAAATCATCGGAATATGTCGAAGATAAACAATAAAGGTACCTCGTCCGCAATGAAAAGTATGTCATATTTCTTTACTACAGCTTGGATCTACACACGTAAGGAGTTGTTTCTATAAGAAATGGCTTTGCATAACTCAAAAAATAAGAAAATCATCTTAAAGAACTCATTAAGTTCGTTTTGGAGCCCAAAATCTCATGAAAAAGGAAAAAAAAATACCTTCTCAAAATAAGTAGCAGGGGGAGGAATCACACCTCCTGCACCCATGACAGGTTCGGCAATAAATGCAGCAATCTGTAAAGAAAAATATTATAGACTAAGGGAAGGAAAAAAAAAATATTTCCTTAATAAATAGCAATTCAAGTCTGTTTAAGTTCAATTACGGTATCTGGCCCCTCTTTAATAATAAGATCCTCTAAATTCTTGGCCAATCTTGTCGAGAATTCTTCTTCCGTCTCGCCTGAAACAAGCGATTCTCGTTCGTATATCAAAAAATAAAAATAAGAATTTTATAATTTCACACTATGACTACCGGGAAGATGATAGCGCCAGTAATGAGGACAGTCTGTATGCAATACAAATGGAGCTGGTAAATCGAACTTTTGATGCAAAGCTGGAAGACTATAAAAAGCATACAATTGTTATAAAACCATGGTTAAGAGGATTCTAATGAAAATTTACATTTTCCAGCTTATCTTACCCAGAAAGGCTTGCAGATATTAAAGTTGAACCATGGTACCTACCAAACAAAAATAACATAATTATAAGGATGCACGTAAGTGAAAAAATAAAGAACTAAGTCAACGAGCATACGATTTTGCACGAGCTATGAACTTCTTTTTATCTGGTCTTCCAAGAGCATTATTATAATACCAAACCAGCTTTACCTACATTATGAATAATATTCTAAATAAATATTTGAATAGATGTAGTGCAATACTTGATGGGACTTTCAAGTATTGTTGGCATAAAAAGGATAATTTTTTAGCAATTTTGAGAAATACAAAGTTCAAAATTGATCGACAAAGAATTTTTCTAAAGAACCTGAGAATCGTTGGCTTCCGATCCACTATTTGAAAAGAAAACTTTTCCCATTTTCCTAGCCGTGAATGTCTCTAAGAGTTCCTTTGCCAGATCCTGCAATGAATAAGCAGGAATATGGATGAAATCTTAAAACAACTTTCAACTGGAAATAGATAATTTTAATTAAATATGCAAAAAATCAACAACAATAGCAGTACCAAAGAAGGTTTTGTAGTGCGATTCCAGAAGGAATGATAAAACGGCAACTTATTCAACTGAGAAGTGGCGGCAGCCACGAGCCGAGGTTCATTCCCCCCTGCATATGACCGGCATAATAAAAGTAACTCAAAAACAAGGACAAAACGAATAGTTATGAGATACTATAACAGCGGATATATCATCCATACCTAAGGCCGTGCACCATAGACCAGCAAGGGAATCAAGATATTTCTTCCCGTTTATGTCATAAACATAGGATCCCTAAGTAGTTGAATAATTACAACATCAAAAATTAAGATTTGCTGCATTCTTCAACTACCGTGACATCAGCTTGGCAAATTAAAATATAGAAAATAGCTATACCTCCGATCTTTCTATGACCAGGGGATGCAAATCAGTGCTTTGATTTCCAGCTGTGAAAGGTGCAAGCATATCATGTCCCTTGAACCTAAAAATACATTCCATTTCAACTCCTCCCTAAGCGAATAAATAATATATTGCAAGATAAGTCTGATCAGCAAGTCGTGCCAACCAACCCAAGTTGGCTTGACAGGCCTTCGGGTGGACCATGGCCCGGGCCAGGTCAAGCCCAACCTAAATTGGGTGATCCGGGGTCAGGCTCACTAGCCTTCGACACCAAGCTGGCTTTCAGGTAGGCTTATGGGCCCATCCCATAGGCTCATTATTTTTCTTTTAGGATCAAGGGGCTAAAGGAAAATTCAGCACTTGGCAGACAAAAAAGTTGGCCGCGCAGATTAGTCTGGCATGCACTGGTCCGGGCCTTGTAAAAAAAAATTCGAGCCCAGTCGTATTAACCCTACGCAAGATAATGCGCAAGATACTGAATAGAAATTGAAATATGAATGAAAAGAGAGACAAATAATATAAAGGTTTACCCCTGACTAACTGAACCCGAAGTTGTGTCAGTCATTTGTGTCGATGCTTTTGTGCTACTCAATCGTGCAACTAATGGAATTTGAAGATGCTTCCGCAAAGTACTAACCGCTGCAAAATCACTTGCATACAAACCCAACTGCAAACAAGGAGATTACTTAAGACAATAAATACACTTGCACTTGGATTATGAGTATTAAACTTAATCATCATTCGTAGAAAAATAATATTACGTTTATTCTCTTATTCTATCCTCTTAAGATATTTGCTGACGTGTAAAACAATGATTAATGCAATTAACATAATAAATTATAAATAGTTAATTAATTACACTAATCGTTGCTTTATACATCAGCGATCATTTTAAGAGAGCAGAATAATAGAATCAATATAGCATTATTCTTTTTAGAATTAAGTGCATCACACTACCATTATCATGCATGCAAAGACCATAGTGTTTATCAATTCGCAATTGAGCCATCATCTTCTACAGTATGAAGAAATTAACCACCCCATCATTTTTCAGAGTTTACATATACCAAAAAGTTGCCTTTAGCAAGAAAAGCATGTCAACTTTGAAAGGTCAAATATACAATGAACAACATAATAACTCGAGTCAATGATTGTTTAAAGAAAAGAACGAGCTTAAAAGGTCACTCTATAGTAGTCCCTCTTCTTCTAAGTAGTTATACAAAAATTTGAGATTCTCCCTACTTCGCCTATTCCAATACACCAAAAAATTGAAATGCAGAACCTTACTTTTCTAAATTGAGAAAGAGAGTGAAACAAGTTCAAAGTGAAAGAATGAGCAAGTATCTTTCAGATGAATCCTATTGCATGGCTATGATATGCGAATAAACTAAAAGATCGGCCGAAAATTTTCAAAAAAATAAATAGATCACTAAGGAGAACACAGCTTTAGCGTTTTACTAGGACAGTGATTGCTCACCAAGCAATTTTTGAAACGAAACCAATCGAGATAATCAAGCAGCCAAAGTGTAATAAGAATCAGCAAGGCATAGAAGGATCAAGAAAAATCAAAAGGGTAATCGAAAGCATTCGCCTTTACAAGAGAAAAGAAAAACTCCATTACTTGATTCAGTGGGGCGAAAAAGAAAAACCAGGAAGGATATGAGAGGAGCAACGCGATCCGCAATAATATACGAAGGAACAGAATGGGCAAAGAGGCAGAAAACAAATTGAAAAAAGAAGATAATCTGACACCTGGGTTCTGATACTGGAACGAAAGAGATGATTGACGCCCATAATTTGTTTCTTTGTGCGATAAAATCTGCAGGAAAAATGGAGCTCTAATGGCTGCCGAGGAGCGATGAACTGAGAGAGTGACACCGAGCTACTCGCTGGAAAACGTTCTGACCATCTAGATAAAGATCGAAATTTTTAATGCAGGATCCGACAATAATGTAATCAAAAGCGATTTCCTGGTTTACCCTCTTTCAGGGGAGCTAATGACTAAATTGGTATGCTAATCTCACGAAGCTTGCCTAATCTGAAGACATTCTGACATTCTGTGCCTTTTTCAAAAATAAATAATTTATTAATTTGACAGTCTTACGTTCACATTATATTTTAATATAATATTTACGTATTATTCACTTCAAATTATCACAATATAATATAAATATTTAAAATAATAAATTACGATAAATTAAAAAATAAATAATATGCGAGAATCAAATCACATATAAGATTCAAGTATAAAATCGCATTTTTCACGGTAGATTAAGCGCCTACTTCTTACATCGTATTTCAATGAAAAAAAATATATTTATTTTAAGTCATCTTATATATTTTCTGACTAAATAAAATGTGTACATAATGATTTTTAAATTTAGTGGCCCCGTGCATTGCAATTTGGTCCTCATAGTTTTTGGATAATTTAAACTTGAATTTTAAAAGATAAAGTGTAGTCCATGTATTTTTTTTCTGAATAATTATGTATTTATTTTTTTAAAATAATCGTGGACGCGTTAAAAAAAGATTGCCGCAATTAATGGAATAAACATATTATATCAATTGTATCAATAATTTTGTGACACGTAACGATTATTTTAATAGAATAAAGTAAGAAAGTAACATTATTTTTTTTTTTTACTTGTGATTTATTAAAAAATTGAAGCCTAAAAAAAAAACATGCTTTCTCCAATTTAGTTGTTGAAATAACTTATATTTATTGGTCTCTGTCCAGACATGTGCAACCCACGTGTTGTTTTTATGGATTTGTAATAACATCGTGGAGTTTGTTCACCCGCTAAGTTAAAAGGAATGATTTATTGTAAAAATTACAAACACTATCCCTACGATCTGTGCCTCGTTTTACGAGGGCAGCCCAGTCTGCGGGCCTCCGGCGACCCTCTTAAAGTAACCGCGTGCTATTTCTGGAAAATATTGCGATTTTTATTGACATCAGAAGAGATTGTGCAAAAAGCGGCTATCATTAACAGGATATGAGATTTTTGACAAGAGGATTAGGTGATATTGAGTAAAACGTGGCTGCTAACATCGACGTCTGTGAGTGGAGGTTGAAGGGTCTAAGTCTCCTCAAGAATGAAGAGTTTTATTTTTGTAGTAATAAAAAATGTTACATTCGCTCTCGTTAGAAACATTAGACCAGCAGCAGAAAGGACAAAGTAGAACGCGAATATTGAATTCGTCATCCCATGATGACTAAGCCCAAATTTGTGACATTTTTAAATAGAGTAAATTCTAATTTAGCTTAATATTCAATTTTCTATTTTCAAAATAACATATTATAACTTCAATATTATAATTTTTTGATCAATGACCCGTGATGCGGATAATATTTAAATTGTTGCTAATTTAAAATTCGATACTTTGTTTGTAAAAAAAAGTAATTTGTGCATGAAATCAACCGTCAAGCTCTAAATTATACATTATTATCATTGATAATAACTTATAGATTTGAGTAGATAACTTATTATTTGTTTCACATCTTCCACCATATTGAAATAAGTTATAAATTTGTCAAGAAAAATATATCCTTAAAGTGTAATTCTACGTTTTTCTGTCATTTTACACACAGCATGCGCATAAAATAACAATTAAGTCAAAATTATAAACGATTAAAAAGTAAGGCATGTGTCTGTAAAATCAAATAATTAATTTATTTGTAAATAACTCTAAACGTTAGTCTACTTTTTTTTTTTTTTAAAGAAAAACTATAGTTTCCTCAAAGATGAATAATATTTAGATTATTTCCCCGGAAAACTGACGATCAGCTACCTTTAATCTTTTTTCGGCACAAAAGCTTTCATCTTCCCTTGATTAAACACGGATCATTTTTGTGGTTTCATTTCATCAACCACCAAGAAATACAGGTTTTTAGTAACTAATCTTAAAAATCGTCTCATAATATAACTGTTTAGGAAAATTTCAATTTATACCTTATCATATGGGGTCATTTATCATTTTATCTCTAACGTTTTTTTTATCCAATCAGACCCTATCGTATACGCCGTTTGCAATTCAAATATTTTCGTTGATTGATCACGTAGAGAGCACGTGATATTCTTTTTTATATTTAAAAATTCAAAAAATTATAAAATTTTAAATTAATTTAAAAAAAAATAACAAATGACATTCAATTTACTTGAAATTTTATCACATATTTATTACATTATGAGCTGATAATCTAAAAATTTTTGTAATTTTCTAACACTTGTGCAATTTATTATAATTTTAGTTAATTAATTTATAAAAGAATTATAATAAATAATATAATTATTAGAAAATGACGAAAATTTTCAGATTATCTTCCTATAATGTAGTAAATATATAATAAAAAATTTAAATAAATTAAATATCATTTGTTGTTGTTTTAAAATTAATTTATAACTTTATAATTTTTGAATATAAAGAAGAAAGTCACGTGCTTTGCACGTGATCAATTTAACGAAATTAAACAAAAACGTTTGAATTGCAAACGATATATACGATAAGGTCTGATTGAGAAAAAAAAATCGTTAGAAACCAAATATGACCCCATGCAATAAGGTCTAAATTAAACTTCTTTCAAACTTTTTTTTAAAAAGAGTAAGAATAATGAATTGACAATTTACACTTTTATCGGTGATCAGAATCACGCTCGGGCTGCAAACGATGGCCGCTTGCATCCGCTCTCTAAAATTGTACAATCTCAGGCCAAAAAAAAGCAGTTTTTCTTAAAAACCTTCGTACTACTTTGATCCAGCGCTTGATAAAGAATTTGGGTTATATCCGCTCGGAACAAACACTGGAATCTGATTCGATACCGAATCTCTTTTGAATCTCGAATCTCTCAGAAAATTTACGACCAGTCTGTCTGGGTTCTCCCTTGAACTCAAACCCCCATCATTTCTCAAATTCTCCCTTCTCATGGAAGGATTCAACAGTGGGCCTCCGAAGAAAATGGACTCTCCACTGTACATCAGTTTCTCAGAATGTTGCAATGGAGATTTACCAACTGATGATGATGAACTTTGGGCTGGAATATCTGTCTTCTTGGTATTATAACTCGTTGAAGCCCGATCACAATTGGGTAAACTCGTTTGAAAGGAGGGTCGATTATGACGAGTTTCTGAAGCCGCTATCGGGACGGATATGTACCTTCCAGCATCTTGATCCCAAACAACAGATGTACTTTTAATGTCCCGGAAAAGAGGTTTACTTCCATTTTGCATTATCTTCTCATTGACTCCCAATGGAGTCGATTTGTGAGAGGGTAGTGTCCGATCCGGAAAGACGGTCGGAACTGAGATGGCTGCACTAAAACGACCGAGACCTTGAGCTTGAGGAAGAGGGCTGAGCGTGACAGTTTCGATCACATGGCTCGGACTACCGAAACTACTCACGCTGTGGGTCCCACTCGCGTACCCGTCCCGACTTCCCAGACTTTTTGCAAAAGAATGTCTCGAAGGAGACATCCTCGGATCGTGCTTGTTCTCTTTGTTTGGTCCCATGTCTGTGCTGACACTACTTCTAACACTCGCGTTGCCACTTGAGCTGAATTCGGAATCTGCCAGCCGGCGGCCATGTATGGGCCGTAGAACTGATGATGATGCCCTCGCTCTGGCTGCTGCCCTCATGGCCTCCTTTGAATCTAGTTTTGCAAGCCTCCAAGCGCTGAGATGTACATGCCTGGGAACCTTAGTCCCTCTGTCAGCATTTCCGGCTGCATCAGGATCAACAGTTGAAGGGATCATTCCCGGCTCCAAGTGAGGAACCACTTCATCCTTTACATATCCAAATCCAAAAAAAAGTATACTCAATAGATTATTTTTCAAAACTATGACTCTTCAACCTTGCCATAAAATGAGAATTGAATGATTAAAAATATACCCTATGATCCACAAAAACCCGAGGAGGGGTGCACCATGCCGCGGTGTTGTCCAGGCCAAGAAAACTTCCACCGCTCAAACCAGTTGTAGCAGACCCCGAAGGAGAGCTCCGGCTATTATGAAATGCCTCTTCGGCATTGTCACCCGCTTGATCCGTACTCACGGCCCTCATCATCATCACATAGTCATAGGTCGTCATGCACTGTTTCAATACCAAATCCACAAAAGACCATTAACAATTGCATGTATCTCTTTTACAGTTTTATGGCTTCCATCTATTAAAGTACCACAAATTACCCAACAAAAGCATAAGAACCCAACTGAATATCTTATACATTCTCCATATGAGGTACCCTCGTGAGGTTTCGAACTCAAGACCCCAAAATGTATCTCAATTATCACAGAACGAATGAAAAACAAAACAAAACGAATGAGAAGCAGTTACTTACCTTCTTGATTAGGATCATATGGAAGAAGAATAGTTCACCCAAATGGATACTCGCCCATATGGAAACACAACTGCATACAGCCTATAAAAGCAAAGACACAAAATTAACGATAAAACCTTGATAGTTTCCTTCACAAAAAAAAAAATGTTCGACTTTCTTTTTATTTTATTTACGCAGACTATTTACCACGACTGCTGCAAAAGGGGCCCGTTCAAATCCATTTCCAAGGTGTTCTGTTATTTCATTCTCTACACTCTTTTTGTCAACAAAGCATCGCACGAAAACAACTATACCCACACCGGCTTCAAGAACAAGCTGTGGCATTCACGCATCCAGAAGGAAGTATTACATTAAAAGCAAAAAATATTTTTATTTGACACGAAAAGGAGGTTTTAATGCATACCCAAAAAAGACTAGTCGCCATAAGAGCAATAAAACTTGCATAATTTTTTATCCCCACGCAGTTGTTAAGCCACTGAAGCCATGTGATAATTGAAGTTACTTTCTCAAAAAATTAAAAAGAATACTATGTTAAAAAAGATAGGTAAAGTGCATTTTAGCTCCTAAACTTTAAAATTAGATCAAATACAATTGACACCTTAAATTATTTTTTTGAGCAAAACTGTCATTGTGCTCATGTCTTAATAAAATTTGTCAAAAGACTCACCTTACAAGATAATGTGAAACATTTGACGAAATGTATCAAGACATAAGTCGAAAGTACTAGGTAGTTTTGCTTAAAAAATAGTTTAAAATACCAACGGTCCTTGACTCTAAAGTTTAGAGGCCAAATTACACTTTTACCCAAAAAGGATTTAAGCATTAAAGAAACGAATCATACACGACAATGGTGATCAAAACCATGCACACATTTATCACAACTTCTACAGTGTTTACTCATGTGGTGCACCTGCAACGTGTAAAAGCATTAACATAAGACTGTATATAGGAAAATGCGATAACATGAAGAAAATACATCAATCGAATTATTAAGTTGGATAAACAAAATACCTCAGCATCGCACAATGTGCAGTATAAAGCTTGACCATTGCTTTCTTCATTATCACGTGTGTCTTCCAGTCTTCTACAATCTCCAAGTACAAATATTGCACAAAAGATTCCTCTCAAGTTATAACGTTTTTTGGCTACGACTCCTTCTGGAATATTCACACCCCCTAAATCTGCAATTGGGCTTTTTCTACTAGAGTCCACCCTTGCTATCGAACTCCTAGAACCTGATGAGATAGATGAATGCTCCACAGCATATTCATGAATTCTTTTTCGGTTGTCCTTTGATAATTCCTCATTTGTATTGACTTGTTTTGATCCTCCACGATCAAATTTTGACATAATTCCTGGATCAGCTGGATTTATTGCAGTGCATCGGACATACAGTATGAAAACAAGGAGTGCCTCGATGTTATCATTCCATGCAAAATTTATAAGGGAGACAGTTAGACAAGACAGACTACGGTGCTTCATAAAAATAATTAGAAGCTTTCCTGCAAGACAATATAATCCTACATAATCGCCTGCACAACCTACTTTTTGCATTAATTAAGCATCTCAGGAAGATACCGAAGATAAAAGTAAACAAAAAAAAAAACTACGACGAATTGAATCAATTCAACCAAAAGAAGTCCATGCAAGGGGGTTATGCATGAAACAAGACATAACGTAGAGATAGTATGAAAATTTACTTACCACAGGAGAGTAACTACCAATCAAAACGTACATCCACATGCGACCTCCAAGAAAAGGAACAAAGAAAGCATAGAATGCCACCACTAATAAACAGAAGACTGTGATAGCAATGATCTGTCCATGTAAAAACAATAGGATAAAATAGTATGTAAGATGATGATTCATTTAGTTGTCAGAGTAGTATAACTCATGACAGAAACTTATAGAGAAAGAGTAGAAAACTGAGAACCAGAGAAGAAAACTAGTGCCTATCTTCCACGTAGTAGAAACTAACAGCAATAAGTCTTTTGCAAATAAAGCCAATAAAAATTCGTATACTACCCTAAGAATCAAATAAGGATCCAGCAGAAGCATTCTGAAATAATCCACAACTGAAACATGGTAAGGTATTAGTCGTTAATTAGGCATTTCATAGTTCAAAGACCTCTCGCCTGATGTCAAGAAAATAAAGCCATCCTCTCCAATCAGATTAAATGATACTTGCGAAGGTAATAAAACAAAAGCCTGAAATCAAATGTCTACTTCAAACCTGAGAAGACTGGGCCAATCGAGTAAACCGAAAGGAAACCATTTCAAACAAAAACTATTCTGCAGTTTCGGCATTTGTTACGATACTGAAAGGAGAAGAAAGAGGAAAGAACTTGGCTCAAAGTTCCGAAAGATAAATTACAAACCTGAAACGAGTGGGCGGGTAGTTGCCAACCATGTTCCCTCACCATTAGTGTCGAATTTCGAACAAAACCCCAGTCCTCCACTGCAACTCCAAACTCTACCAAGCCCACTCTACCTAGAGAGAGAGAGAGAAAGAAAGAAATTCAGAGAATGTTTATAAAACATCAATTTTCTTCATTCCAACGCAAGAATTCAGGAAACAAAGACCAAAAGGATTTAAAAAAAAAAAAAGGATAAATTCCAAAGATCAACCGACAAGAAGAAATTAGGAGAAACGGCGATTTCCAGCGAGGGTCAGTAAATCTAAAACTCGGAAAAATTTGAAACTTTTCAACAAGGGAAGAAACCCAGTGGTGAATACGCTTCACAGTCCACAGGAAGTGGGACAAACATGGAAAAGCAAAACATCGACCGCCAGAGAAACGACGGGTAATGAAAGCAAGAAAGGACTTTCCCAAAAAAATGTTCAAGGCGTTGACGGGTGTTCTACCCATCCCAACCGTATAAATGATTCGTTTTAATTAAGTGATAATTCTACATTATCATTGTAATTTAATACTAATATTCTTAATATTTCTTATAATTACTCTATTAATAAATAAATAATACATCAAAATATAAGATTATTATATCAATTAGATAAATATAAAGTATAATATAGCTGATTATGTTGCACTTTACTCCTTATATACTTATTGTTTGTTAGGTCAACCTTTTTTATTGGGGTATAAAGAAGGGACATTATTACTAATACATGACTTTCGGCCATATTGCATCTTCCACTAAGCTTGTGCTTAATTAATCTAATCATAAAATTGCAGCTTTACACTTAACAAAACGATTAGTTTAGTAAATTAGCCTAACTTAATGATGATCTTAAAGTGGAATTTGGAAAACTAGCTCTATCTCACAAATTCTAACCAAATACATCACTTTTTTCTCCGGAGATTTACAAAGGTGTTTTCTTTTATTTCCCTGATATTCAAATAAAGAGTCAAGAAAGTCTGGTGTTTGGAATGATACACGTATTAGAGTTTGAACTATTTTTCTTTTGGACAAGTTGAACTTCTATTATTTAGCTATCAACAATTTAAATATCGTTTGTTCGACTCAATACATGCGCATCGTTTTTCATTTAAACATATGTTTTAATACAACACATAACTCTTTCGAGACATCGAAGTCAATTTTGAATTCATTATTTTTTAACACTTTCACCATTTAACTCGATTTTTAACACACTCGTGATTTTACATAATTAATGTTTGGTAAATTATAATCCTTAATTGCATTTAAAAACATTGTAGGGTGTAAAAGTATTTGACTATTGTTTTTTAAATTTATAATATATAAAAAATTAAAAATTCTTAAATGAATAAAATATATATATAAAATCTCCATCAGTTTCCATCATTTCATGGTCATTCTATCATTCATTCATTCAAAACTAAAATACAAATAAATAAATAAATTCTTTAATGTTTTTTTTTTGTTTTTTTTAATTTCTTAATACGGGGAACAGAAGTTTCAGACTGCAATTCATCGTATTAGTTTACTTGTTTTTACTCCCATCTGAAATACTACTTGAATTCACGGGGAACAAAGATTTCAGCCTGGTGTCGTCATTGCTTCTCATTTCAGCTCGACTCTTCTCTCTCTTCCTGTGTTCTTTGCATCTGCACATGTGTGCAATTTCTTGTCCTCTCTTTCAAATTGCAGTGTTCTCAACGGTGGCAGGGGTATTTCGTTCGTTCTATTGTTAAAGTCATTCTCTTTTCTTCTCTAAATTCTTGTTTAATCCCTTTGTTTTCGTGGGATTGAAGTGGGTTTTTCATTTTCTTCATGTTTTCCTCCCTCGTGTCATGGGCCATCATTTGATTTTTATTCTGTACAGTCAGAGTTATTGGGTATATGGGTTTTGATTATGGTTTCTTGAAATTGGATTTTTGTGAAATTGGATTTTTGTTTTATGTGTTCTTCCCTTATTGATTACTATCTCAGTAATGTTTTGAAAGTTTATTCCAGGACTCGACTTCTTCAGACGTCTTCCTCTTCCATACCCTACACATCTCTATTACTTCATCTTCCGGGAGTTGCTTCTCGTTTATGATTTTGAGGCATCGTCTATTTTCAAGAGAAGATAACAGGATTGCTGCTGGAGTTTGTCTCTCCAAGTACATAAACAAGCTAGTGTTGTCTTCGAAGAGTAAATCTCAGATTGAGTAGATGACTCAGTCTTGTATCGTGAAATTACAATCCTGATAATTTCACAGCGTCGTTCTTCTCCTCAAACCCAAATCCCAGCGTGATCCTGGTTGTTGCGTCGCGAAGCATGTTGGAATTCAAGCTCGAATCACTGATTGACTTGAATTTCCCATTGATCGGATTCCACAAAACCATAATGTGACCCAAATAACCCCTCCTGCTTCTGTTACTACAGCAAGAATCCACCCACAAAAAGGCTTCGGGAAGCAGATGAGAGGCGATTCCATTGACAATTGACTAGGCCCAGACTATAAGTTGCCTGGTTCGGGAGGTTGAGTCGATAAACTTAGCGTGGGTTGCCTTCTGACAGTCGGCTAAGCAAGACTATATCAAAAGTGGGCTTTGCTATAAATTACTCTGCTAGGCCCGGACTCAGTGGGGTGGGTGAGTTGGTCGATTACTGGACTAGATTAGGTTCTTCTCATGTAATTTTAAATTTTACAAGTTGTCCTCAATGTGTCAAAATCAATTCTATATCGTTTTTCATTTAATCACGTGTATTAATCTGACATTGAACTTTTTCTAGAATCCTAATATCGAGCACATGATTAAATGAATGATATCCATGCACTGCACTGCATTTAACAGATAAATTGAAATAGATTTTAGATTTATAAAAATAAAAAAATAGTTTAAACTAAAATTTTTAGGGTTTAAGCCTTTAACTTATCCTTAAAAGAGTAATAAATTTTACATATTAGTTGCTTAATTAAGCCCACATTATAATACAATAAATTAGTACAGTTAATAGGATAATCAACCCAACCGACGTTACCATAATAAGGTTATCAACGGGGATAGTTGGCTGGGCACCGACTACGTAGGTGGAGTCAATAAGGTGGGTCAGCGGGACTTCAACTTGGGAAGCTAGGAAGGAGGGGTTCGAAAAAGGACCTAACCAATGGGTTCGGTCCGCGATGACGGAGTTCGCTCAACTGTTACACTGTGAGTGGGCCACGCAATTGACTTGGTAGCATCAATTTTACATTTTATTATAACAAGAATAATTATTGATGAAAAAATAAAAATTGAGAAACAAATCAACACGAGATGAAAACGTGGCTCATATTCGCGCTTTTATATGAATCCACGCCAGATGTTGTGGTGGTGTTGCAACAAAATTATTCAGACGAAATAGAATTATCGTTTCTGCAAAATTCGCTAAAAATGCTTGTCGAATTATCACAAAAATCACGTCAAATTATCTAGACATCATCCTACAAATGTACATAAATTCAAACACTTGGCCCATAAAAAAAAAAAAAATGAAAATATAATTATATTAATCTTATTATGGTCTTATTGATAACGAGAAAATATAACTAAATTTTCTTTGATAGGAGCAATCTTGCTACAAAATCGTAGTCCTATTTGCAAATGACAGTTTTACCCTTGATAAGACACAAGGTTGGTATTAAATCCTACCAAGAAACTCAGAGATCTTAATTAATAAGGTAAATGTACCATAAATATGGGTAGGGTGTGGTGGATTCTTAGTATAAGAGACTTCATTTAGTTATTTTTAAGTTAAATTCAAAATGTTAAATAATTTGCTTTAAAAATGAAAAGCAAGAAGAGTCCATTTATTCCATTTATATATTTTCACTTGAATAAATATACGACGCAGATAAAATGTATTCTCGTTTAGAAACTAAATTGTAACTATAAGAAGGAAAATGACAAAATTAAGTTATCCCACATTTATCTTCTAACTTTAAACTCTTACCGGTGAATTTTAATGAATTCTTTTTATTTATTGTAAATTATCTTAATCTTAATTAAGTATGTACAATTAAAGAAATCAATTAACAGCATAATTCTCATTTTTTAGGACTAAAATAATTCATTCAAATATCATTATCAGAAATTGGTTTGTTGATTAAAACAATTAGTCAGATTTACGAGTTATCCTAAATTAGTTTGGAGAAATTGACGAAGACTGAATATTCATATTCATTAATCTTGTTTAATGTAACATTTAGAGTTTATAATCTTTGAGTTTCTCAATGTCTAAACTGACAATGATATGATAGGCAATGAATCGAAAAATTGAGATTAATAACTAAATAATGTTGGATCTATTTTATAATTTTTTACTTTAATCTTATGTCATGACGGGATGTTAACTAATTCATTAGTTAACTTAATAATTAAGAGAATTTATGAATAGTAATAAGAATATATGGATTGTCTTGATAAATGATTAGAAGATATGATTATTGTGTGCCGTTAAAATGTATACTCTTATTTGCTTAGTCCGTCAAACATAGACGGAAGAATAAAAGTCATTTTTGAGAAACGTAAGTTACTTAAAACCAATATCCCACAATTAATATGCACTAAATTGATTAAAATACTCAAATAAGTGACGTGGTAAATTTGAAAAGTAAATAATGAAGCTGTTGGGTTATTGACCGTTGATTTGAATGTGAAAGAAAAATAAGAGAGAGAGAGAGAGGGAGAGATGGCACGTGATAAGACACGTGAGAGGCTGCTGTGGAAATCGGGTTTGGTTTCTTTCCCGGAAAGGCCGCAAAGCAGAAGCACCCAGTTCGGCCTCAATCGTACACACGTGGCCCAATCAAAATTATTTGTCATCATAAAATCATAACATTCTCAATTTTTAAAATGTAATTTAGATTAACAAGAGACTTTTCTGGAAGGCGAAAATAGTTAGTCCCGTACCAATTCAATGATTTAAATAAATAAATTTATTTTGAAGGTAAAATATAATGTGAAATTATTATTTTTATCTTAAAAGAAATATTCACTGCCAGAGGAGAATAAGGTGGAGTTGTTAAGAAAAGATAGGAGGAAAATAGGTTTTATTTTAAGAAAGAAGTGGGAAGAGAAAGAGGTTTGTTTCAAAGGGAGTGTGTTTTATTTACAAAGGAGCAACCTTTGTTGAAAAAAGAGTCGCAAAATAGATAATAAACAGATAAAAACACGTTGAAGAAGGAGATGCAGGAGGAAGCTTCATCCTGATGTAGTAAAAGACTGAAGTTTGAAACCATCTCTCTTTCTCCATTTGCACAGCAATTTTTGAAGTTGTTGAACACAGAAATTTAACCATAATATTGCAGTGATGAGCTGCGACATCAACAAACACAAAATTTAGTTATGTTTTCTTGTATTCAGTAACATAATATTAAGATTAATATAATTATGTTGTCTTCTTTTAATTTGCTGAGGCTTGAGTATTTGAATTTACGTACTTTTGTTGGGTTTTATTGCTCCATGTTTACATAATTCCACATTGTCGAAATGGATTTTAACTTCTTAGATTTATATAATTACTTAGTTGCTGATTAGTAGTTAATCAAAGAAGTTGCGTCGTTACATCAACTTGCAATCTATTTTCAAGTCTTGGTTGCTTATTGTCATCATCAAATCATAGCGTTCTCAGTTTTTCAAATGTAATTTACGTCACAACAAGACTCTTTCGGAAGGAGAAAACATTTATAACGACACAATGCCTAACGTATCTGTTGCGCATTTTCTTGCACTCCTAGCATTTTCAGTACTTTGTTACGTGTCCTATTTCATATTTTTCATTTCGTTGACTCACAAGTTGCATTTTAAAAATTGTTTTGGTTTCCAATTGTAATTTTTTACACTTTCAATGATATTATCTTCCTTTAATAAATCTTTACTAATACTTGATAGATCTTTCATTAAACAGTAGTACGGTCGCCCACAACAATATTTTTCAAGCCTTATAAGTTGAGCATTCATCCAATAAACTTACCCGTAGTTCATTTAATTTATTCACTTATTACATCATTTAACTACTCATATATAGATTATATTATTTCTTTCTCATATAACTCATAATCATTATAATAGTAATTTAAAACAAAAATTTATCTTTAAATATAAAATTAAATCTTATTAAAAATTCTTGAGTGTTATATTATTAATTTATTAAAATTTAATGTTAACATTTTATCAGATGTGATAATAAACTAACATAATTGCATTTAATGATACTTTGGATTATAAATATTTACTTGTTATTTTGCTAAAATTTATATAATTATCATAGACTAATAAACGAATCTAATTGTACTAAAATGTAATTAATGTTTCTTAAAAAAATGTGCATGTGTGTTATGTTTAAAATGAAATTATGTTGAATAGATAGTTATAGCTGTAAGTTACCATTTGATTGAAATTGAGAATCTTATTTTGTAGCTGAGTGATATCATTTGATTGGAGTTAAGAATCTGTCTTTTGTCAAATCAGTTTGCTCCCAATTGTTTTATCCACTTTAATTACCTTTTTTTATTAGCATATCTTGTCTAGTTGGAAAAAATTTGATTAGCCAAATCTAATGAGTTGAAGCTAACAAGCTTATCGAGTCCAACGAATCAAGTCTAACGAGCACAACCTAACATACTGTGAATAAAGAAAATTTTAATCCAAATTAACTGGCGAATCCAACCTTCATAAAGGATTCAATTTTCATCAATGTTTCTTACAAATTAAGTTATTAAAATTATAATATTTATTGATCATTATATTGTCAAAATATAATAATTAGTCGTTTGGTTAACAAAATTATTATATTATGTATAAAATGACATATATTTAGAAAAATTATTATTTTAGATGATATAATAAAATAGTATCACTCGAATATTATTATAAATATTTGATTGTTGTATCATTACAAATTATATACGTATTAACTAGGTTGGCGTCTATTTAATTATTAATCATTTGCAATTCTGGGTAACAAACTAGTTGACCGAGTTGAGTGAAGTCTAAAAAAGTCCGCTCACCGAGCCTAATGAGTTAAATGAACCGAACTTAACAAATTCACAAAAAAAAATTTCAACCCGAATCGACTAGTGAACCAAGTTTAAATGATTCGAGCTAAGTTCAGCCCACTACAATGCCGAATCGAGTAAGCGGGCTAGAGGGCCAACTCACTCATCTAACATCTCTACCTGTAATTTCTCCGTTAATCAATATTGAAATTTGTTGTTGAAGAAATGAGTGCAATTCGTAAGGTTAATCACTTACAAATTATAAATTAGAATATTCTTTAACACAATTAAAATTTACATCTTTTATATTTCTAAGTTGACGTGTATTTAGTCGTTAAATCAATTACATATATATCTCGTTTTTTATTTAATCATGTATTTTAAGTTGATGTCTATCCTCTTTCGGACTTGATTTTAAATTTTATTGATTTTTTTCATGACAATTTTAAATTTTATAGAGATATCAATAACATTTGAAATAGATATACTTGGGTTCGAAATCATGTTAAAATAGCTAAATAAATGGAAAATGTTGTTTACGCGTTCTAAATTTAATAGATAAATTGATAATAATGTCAAAATTGTAAAATCTTTTGGGTAGAGGTTTGAAATTTTTGATATTTTAAATTATATAATTTTAGAAAACCAAAATAAAAGATAAAATTTTAAATTGTAAATTTATTGCAGCAATTCCACTAATAAGTCTTCAAATTTATAGTATTTGCTTTTAAAAATTAAAGAGTTTTTAAATAAATTATAAAAAATAGATTAATATATTATTCTTGCATTGACCACGTTCATAAATACAAATCTCTTCTTCCTCTCTCTTTCCTGTCCTTCCCTGCCAACCATTAACCTAAAGAGACGTCTTTCCATAGCCGAACTCTTCTGCGGAGACTCTACTTTCATGTTCCACACCTCTGATCCCCATGTCTAACCCCAGCGATTGGCTTCAGATTTACCAACAAAACCTCTCCAATCCAAACCTTCGTCCTCCTTTCAATGGAGTTTCTGCTTCAGTCCCTCCTTCCGACGCTACTGTCGTCACCACTACAGCCATTTCCGACGCCTCCGTGAGCCAGCTCGGCTCCGCCCACCTCAGCCCGGATCAAGGCCGTGTCGCCAAGCCTCTGCGTAGACGGTCGAGAGCTTCCCGTAGAACTCCGACCACTCTCCTCAACACAGACACTTCGAATTTCCGAGCAATGGTTCAGCAGTTCACCGGTGGACCCAGTGCATCCTTTGATCTATCTTCCGGCTCTGTTCCGTCGAATTTGAGCTTCGGATTCGGACAGGCTCGACAGCCATTTAACCCTAGTCCGATCATGGTCCATCCAGAATTCCAAATCCCAGCCCAGAGGAATCTCTTTCACCCTCAGAACCAGCAGCAACAGTTCCCGTTTACATCGAACAGTAATAATCAGCTCAATCATTCGGCCGCCTCTTATGCTTTTCCTCCAACACTCGACGGTTCACGTCAGTTTGGTGGAACTTCAGTCGACGGCGTTTCGCCGGAGTCGGCAAATGGGGGGAGGGGAATAATTTCATTCTTTGAGGGAGGTGGAAAGGGCGATGTTAGGTACTGACTTTTCCTTACGAAATTTCTTTTGACTATTGTAAATTTGGACGGCTCTGATTTAACTTACCACGAATCCTGTTGGCTGCATATTTATTTTAGTTTTTAATATAAAAAATTGTGAGCTTTGATTTAATTATTATTTTTCTACTAGATTTATGGAATTAATTACCTATAAGCTTCATTCTACAATATCTTAGTAGCCTTGATAAACTATTAAATCTCACAAGCTCTAAGTTTCTTACATTAAGATTATTTTGATCACCGAGTCATATTGTACCCCAAGACCAATTTCTTTATAATAGATTACACGTTCATATATTTGGCTTTCTATAAGACGGGTGCTCCATCAGAAGCTAAACTCGTATGTTGAATAATTAACGTATAATTATAATAATGCTACGAATAACTCAATAACTAATAATGGCCATGTCAGTTAAGAAATACACAACTAATTAAGTTCTTCTCCTTTGATTATATTTAAGTTCTTCTCCTTTGTTTATATTATACATAACTATTTATGTAGCAATCATCTCTGTAAAGATAATAACAACTCAAGATTATGTTGATTATGAGGGATTGAGTTATATTAGTGAACATGCACAATCTCACGTCACTTTGAGAGATTAAATTGAAGGGTTTATAAGTAGAGTTTTTTTTCTTACTTAGTACATCGATTTTTGGGTTAAACACAAACAAATCTATACGGGAGCACCAAGAGGCTCCACAATTTAAAAATAATTTTATAGCCTAATACCCTAAGCCAATAGCAATTTATTAACAACCTTAATAGAACTTAAAATAAACCATATGGAACGGGTTGAGGTTGGACTGCTAGTCAACTGATGATGAACATTCTTAGGTGTAGATGTTGAAAAATATACATTTTATATCATAATAATTATTCTTTGTAGACCATTTTGAATGTTATTAATCATTATTATTTCCACCCATGTCAATATAATGTTATAGTTCACAAAACTAGGGTAAATTAACAAGTTGGTTTTAATAAAAATTATAAATTTGGAACTTTTTTTTTTTTTAATAAATGTTCCCTTTAGTCTTTCATTCTCTAACTTTGTTCCATTTAAATTGAAAAAAAAATTAATAATAACATGCCGATTGAAAAGAGAAATACCAGGTATACTTTCTATTTTTACTTTTTAATTATTATTTTTTAACGTAACAAATAATTAATAAATTATAAAAAATTAAAATATGTTATTAATTGTATCGATTAATATTTGACACGTAATGAAAGAAAAATAAAAAATTAAAATAAAGTATTTGTTGGTAGCATTATTTTATTAGAATAATATTATTTGACTTGTCATTTTCGGATATCTTAAATGATATTGTGTGATTTCTGATATAAATTTAACGTAAATTATAATTTTTTTTAATATTTTATTGAACCAAATTGTATATGTAATATGCAGGTGAGAACGGGGCTATCATGAACCGGCCAGTAATCCGCCAAGGATCTGGAGCAGATGGTTCTGGACGGGTCGTTGCTTCCATCCAGATCCACTC
Source organism: Begonia peltatifolia (assembly GCA_022433055.1). Lineage (NCBI taxonomy): Eukaryota > Viridiplantae > Streptophyta > Magnoliopsida > Cucurbitales > Begoniaceae > Begonia > Begonia peltatifolia. Next base: position 3,156,387 of record CM039527.1, read on the forward strand.
ATACCCAGCCCGAATAAAACCTACTTCCAACAACTTATACACCCACGTGGCTCGGCGATCGAAGAGGTGGGAAACCATCAATCGGATTTAATAAAATCACATTAATATTTTAAATATAAAACATAGAGTTTTTTTTTTTTTTTTTTAAATTTGATAAATAAACAATTTGAATCTAGAAAGATGGAGGAGGGGAGGGTGAGGAGGTCGGCCTTTTTAGAGAAGACGATCGATTTAGTTGGACCGATCAGCCAGAAGTTTTTTAGTTTTTTTTTTTAGTTCGGCCTCCCTCATATTAAAAAAATAATTAATAATTAATTTGAACAAAATACATAACGGTATTGAATGTACTTAAAAATTTTATCACATGTGCACTATATTATAAGAAAATAATGTAAAAATTTTCGTGACTTTCTAACAATTGTACGATTTATTATAATTTTTTTACACTAATTTTATGAAATAATTCACTAAAATTACAATAAATCTTAAAAGTATTACAAAATAACGAAATTTTTCAAGTTATCTTCTCACGATGTGTTGAACATGTGGTAAAAATTTTAAATAAATTCACCATTACTCTTAATCTTAATTTTTTTTTTTTGCAGTGCTTTTCGTTTGTTCGATCAAACTCAAAGAATTCGTGAGCTTTTCTTTACTTTTCAATCATTGATCTTACAATGTATATTAATGTTTGCACTCAATATGACTTCCTATTCTAAAAAATTCTAACATGTTGTGCTTAACTTTTTCAAATTTTAATTTTTTTTTTAAATTTTGTTTTAAAGTGGTCATTCTGTCAATTTTCATCAAAACTTAATAATATATGTCACGTGCCTTTAAATTTATTCACATAAGATGTTAACTTGTAAAAATGTCTCATATTTGTTGACGAACAAATTGAAATTCATTATTAATCAACCAAAATCTTATAATTGCTCAATCAGGTAAAAAAAATAAATTAGCTTATATAAGATATATTTGTTGGCGAGGATATATCAGTGTGGATACATAAGAAGATCATGATATTCTTTGTTAAATCTAGTGATGAAAATTTTGGATAAAATAGATTATATGATACTTTCTTATTCTTTTCTCGTAAAAATTTTGTTGATGTACTAAATAATTATTGATCTAATTAATATAATAAATTATAAATTGTCAATTTATTATTTTGTTACATGAATAATTATTTTACACGTTAATAAATTTTTTAAGATAATATAATTAAAAAAATAAACGTAGTACTACTCTAACTATTAAAATATAAAAAAATATCGTAAGTGTTATCATTCTATTAACTGTAAGATATAAAAATTACTCATTAAAAGAGGAGTTTGAGGGAGGATGAAAAAAATAGGAGAAGGTATCTTTGGCCTTTAACAAAATGGCTCGTGACATAAGCGGAGTTTCGAGAGAGAGAAGGGAGGAGAAGATCTTTACCTAAAAAAAACACTTAATTCACGGAGTGTGAATTAGTGAAGTTTAAAATTTCTAGTCGTATGGTAAATGAGTGTCAATTAATGGTTTATAATTCTTAAATCTTCTCAACTAGAGTGAATTAATGAAGTTTCACTTGTCAAACGAAAGAAAATCAATTAGGGATGCCAGATTGATCGTTAATATATGATCAAGAAAATTTTAACGGGGGTTAAAATAAAAATTCTAATCTTTTTTGTTTTGGAAACGGATTTAGAAACCAATAAATTGGACTCAATAAAGATTAAGTTTACCAGTAAAATTAAATTCAAATATTTATCAATTATATATATTTTTAATTTATTTTGATTATTATAGTTAATGCCCTGGAGATAAAATTAGATGTAAAGGTGGTATTATTGCAAATTATATAATTTTGAAACACTTTGTTAAAGAAAATCCTTATTTTAGTGAACAAATAAGATTTTGAGTTTTTTATTTCTCCTATTTTTGATCCATTTAAATAAAAAAAAATACATGAATTTTAAAAAGTGGTTGTCAGGTAGGTAGACTAACCGGGGGTTTGTAGACCCGAAGCGGAATTGGCCCGTAATCCTCCCACTGACTGGAGCGGAAGGTTATCGCTGCTCTGTGGAGCCAGCCTCACGCATTACCCCTCGCTTTAAGAGAACCGAATCCTGAGCTTAAGCCCAGGACACGAAACCCAACTCCAGCCTTGGATCGGGCGGGCCAACTTTTATCCATCAGATCGAAGCCAGCTAGTGAAACCCGCTTCTAACCACTTTGAAGCCCCCACTTGGGTTACAAGCTACAGCAACGCAGCTCGGCGATCGAGATGGTGGAAAACTGGATTTATAAATTAGCAGGAATAGTTTGCGTTTCTCGATGTGGGAATTAACAAAATCCATTTTACTAATCTTTGATGCCTATTTTTATGTGGCATAAATTAATTTAATTTGGTAAAAGTTTAACGAAAATATTTAAAATTAGTGTAGAATTAAAACATAACATTATAAAATCAAATAATTGAAAAATATATAAAATAAAACCCCTTTAAAAGGGTATTTCTTCATTTCAACTCACAATATTCTTTTTTTTTTAAATAAAAATATTTATAATCGTGGTGAGTCAGTGACCCACTTTTATGTCTGAGCCTACAGAAGCACACGTTTGAGAGCCGAGAAACGTCTAATTAATAATTATTTTTAAAATGAATAAATATTTTGGATAAATATATTAGTAATTATCCTGTAATAGAAATATTCAATTTAGGGATGGACAACATCACCCCATACGCACGTGTTTAACTTACCCGTGCAATTTGGTCCGGTCCACAATGTCAAAAATCACAGTAACAATTCAGTTTGAGAGTAAAAAATCGAATCAGAGGTAAAAAATTTGACGAGATTTTCGTTAATTGAAATTACAAAGAACTCAATTTCGTTAATAATTAGAATGAATAAGCTAAGGAGGCAATAACACGTTACAAAAAACAAAATTAAATTAAATATATAAGAAATAAATAATAATAATTAGTAAATGCGCTGAGAGGTTGCAGTGCGATCATCTTCGAGAGCAATAATAATAAATAATAATGGAAGGTGACAGAGATATGGGGGAGAAGGGTGGAGGCAAGATAGGGGGGGTGGTGCTGCGAGATTATGGGAGCGGCAGAGGGACTCTCGCTTTATCTGGGACCGAAATTCTCGACCTGGGTAGGAAGAAGAATCCTCTCAATCCAGGTATGAGAGCCAGTGAGCAGCACGAGTGTCTCTAATTTGGCTCCAATGGCGGATATGAACCACGACGATTCTTCTCGCGCTATTTCTGACCTCCCTCTTGATCGTCCTCTTCGTGTCTACGCTGATGGGATCTACGATCTCTTCCATTTCGGCCACGCTCGCTCCCTTGAACAAGCCAAAAAATCGTCTCTTTTTCTTGCTCTTTCTTCTTTTTTCCCATTCCCGTGCTCTAGTTTTTATTCTTGGTTTCTTTTTTTTTTTTTTTTTTAATCCGTAGATTTCGTGTGTTTTTATTTTTCAATTTCTCGATGCTCAATTTTTGCCGGAAAGGTCTGTGGTTTTACTTGCCTTTTCAGAGTATTATAAATCTTCCTTCGTCGTATAGTAGTTGTACTGACTCGTATAAGATTAACTTTGCATAGTTAATGATTGATGGGCTATTTGACTTTAGAAAATGAAATTGGTGTTATGATTCCAATTCTTGGGGTGTATATGTGTCTTATAATGGTTGAATGCAATCACTCTTTTTTTTTAAGCATATTATTTGATTTTACTATTATGATCTTCTTATGTGTTCATATCTTTCATTCGTAGCAATAAATAGAGTGAATGGTATAATAGTTCTGATGATTAGAAGCTTTTTGCTACTTATTATTTATGAACTTGCTGAGTGGTTCTGTTATTTATTTCATTGCTATTCGCTTTTTGCAGGTTCCCAAATACTTATCTACTCGTTGGATGCTGTAATGATGAAATCACCCACAAATACAAAGGAAAAACTGTTATGACTGAGGACGAACGATACGAGTCTCTTCGCCATTGCAAGTATTATATTTTTTGCCTCATTTGTTATTAGAGATTTAGATGAAAGCTTTATAGTTATTTATTGTACTTTGATGTGGGAACTATATATTTCTTAGGTTGTCTTCTATTCAGAATTGTTTAATGCAGTTTTATAGACAGTAAATTAAACATATAGTTTCTCGTTTCTCATTTAGGTGGGTAGATGAAGTAATTCCTGATGCACCGTGGGTGATTACGCAAGAGTTCATCGACAAGCATAACATCGATTACGTTGCCCATGATTCTCTTCCGTGAGGATTTCTTCTTCTTTTTTCCTAATTTCCTGTTAGCATACGTTCTTTTTTTTATTATCTATTCATGTGTGGGTTTGAATTTCGAATTAGTATTCGAAGACTGGAAGTACAATTTTTTCTCACTTCTTTTCTGACCATATGTACTTGATTGGTTTACCTTTGTTTTCTATCGAACGAGAAACAAATGCAGGAAACCAAACCAACCAACAGATATTACACTGTCGGGTTTTTTTTTTTGGTTAGGATCTGTAAATAAAAGTGCTAACAGAGAGGAAAATTTACAAAACAATAAAAGCAAAAGCACTGCATCGCCAGACCATGATCATTAGACTAGATATATATATATATAATGGACTTTTAGAGTGGACATAGGAAGTCTACTGGCACCAAAGAAAGAAGAATCAAACTTAGAAGTTGTTTGGCGGATGCTAGTAATTGATGTTGGTGCTAGTCAGGATTCGGAGAAAGATTTTAAGTGGGAAGAGAAAGAAAGATGTGGTTGATAGGAGAAAGTGGGAAATTAAGAGTGGAGGCAGCTGGGGTGTAAAAATGAGAAAACGCCAAGGGAAAAGTACAGTAATAGACTTTTCCGGTAATTTGTTTTTTTCTTCATAAAAACCCAAAAAACAAAGGTCATGCTTTTAGTCGGATTGGTTTGATTTATCCTTTCTCACCCCTACTTCCATTTTGCCTTCAAAATCTTTTTCTAAATTTTCCTCCGATCAAAGACACTACTTGGCTGATATAGATGACTAAGTAAAAGGGTATATTTCTGGTGAAATAAGTATTTGGATAAGTCTTTTGATATTTGTGATTGCCATGCTCTTACTTGCCAGGTATGCCGATGTCAGTGGAGCTGGGAAAGATGTCTACGAATTCGTGAGTTCAGACAAGCGAAATTTTCTTTAGGTTGCGTAGATATTTATATTCATTAATTAGGACTCTGAAAAGAAACTCCATTTATAGGTTAAAAAGATTGGGAAGTTCAAGGAAACAAAACGAACAGAAGGAATTTCTACTTCTGACATTATAATGAGGCTCGTCAAAGACTATAACCAGTATGTGATGCGAAACTTGGACCGTGGATATTCAAGAAAGGAGCTTGGTGTTAGCTATGTGAAGGCATGATTTCTTATACCTAAGTCTTTACATATTAAGTTTATAGCCTTTTGAAGGATTTTTTTCTTTTTTTTTTTTAATTAGGAAAAGCGGCTTAGGGTAAATATGAGATTGAAGAAATTACAGGAGAAAGTCAAGGAACAGCAAGAAAAGGTGGGATTATAGGTACTTACGTTTTATGCTATAAAGCTATTATAAGAAGCAGAAGAAATCACACTCTTGATTAGTTGTGATATTTGTTTTTCATGTGCTGGGCTGGGTTTCTTTGATGTTTATGGTTGTCACACTCTGGAGATTTGATTTCTAAGCATATAAAGTTTAAATCGAGTTTGATTAATGAATTATCAATTGATATCTCTTACTTGGTGAAATTTTTTATTTATTTCTACAGCTTAAAGTTTTAGAATTTTGTGTATAATTTACAAATTATTCGAGTCTATGGTTATTTTTTGTTTCCTGTACGATTGAACCCGCATTTGCAGTTAAAAAGGGTAATACATATTTTATTGAGGTGGGATTAGAATCTTAGCTATTTGTTTTATGGTCATCTATGTCGGAAAGGACACAGCAAGTGATAAAAAATTATATTGTGCTGTGATATCTTTCCTGATTTCCTGGTAATTTTTAGTTTGCTGACATCCAAAAGATAAAGCGGGCAACTTTGGATATTGATCTTTGTTCCATTTGAAGAGACAATGTACTTAGAACTTTGAAGATTAGAAATTGACAAATATTAAGAGGCTGCATTCTTAGAAGCTTAGAAATTGCTACCTAAAGAGAAGAGAAAATTGAACTGTTTAAAACGATCAACCAATAATAGCAAAATTGAGTGATCTACCTTTGTTTTCATTTAATGGCTTCACCATGTGGTTTAATGTACATTCTTAATAATTTTAGATCCAAACTGTCGCAAAAACTGCTGGAATGCATCGAAATGAGTGGGTAGAAAATGCCGATCGATGGGTAGCTGGGTTTCTTGAGATGTTCGAAGAAGGTTGCCATAAAATGGTAAGCAAAATATTTCCTGTTTAACAAACTTTTTCAAATTCATAATTAAAATTCTTAAATTTGATTAGGGCACGGCTATTCGAGATCGAATTCAAGAGCGGCTGATGGGACAACCCAGAGAATTGACTTATTATTTTCAGAACGGCGATGATGAGGACGACGATGAGGATGATGAATATTATTATGACGAGGATGATGGTGAAGAATATTACGAAGACGAAGACGAAGACGAAGACGAAGACGATGACGATGACGATGACGATGACGGAAAAGAAAATGAGGAGAAAATCGAGAAAGGGGGGAAACAAAAATAAAGAGGGATTATGCATTGCCTAATACCTGTCAATGGAATATGGTATGAATAGCTTAATTCTAGGACCCAGAATTAAATTTATTTGCTTGTGTAATATCTATATATTGAGTGTTTTTAGATTGATGGAAAATTCTGTTTGACTTGTAAAATAGGCATAACAATCGAAATTATGTGTTTTTGCCTAAACTGAAGTTGTTCTTCTTGGCGATCCTGTACAAACTTGAAATAGATATTCTTAACTATGAGATAAAATTATATAGTATATCGATAAAATAATTAAATATCATCATATTTCGTTCGAGATTGTATAGTAATGTCGATGCAAGCCCGCACCTAGATTGTGAAATTAAGAGATCAACGACAGACTAAGGGGGTTCTTGGTGATCATGGCTCCGATACAACTCATGGACTGTCTAACAACGTCGGGCGAACTTTGAAGAAATCAGATGTCGAGCTATCTTTGATTGCGAGCATCAGTTGCATTATTCACCACAGTAGGACAAATTATTACTTCCTAAAAGGGCGAAGGGACCATTAATTGAAAGGAGAGCAAAAGGCACTGCTAAAGCAACTCGACTTCTCTTCCCTTGAAAATGGAGGGACCATGCTAAGTGTAAGAGGAGAGCACGGATAAAGACTCAACATGTGACGGTCAACCTCATCGCAAGGTTCGTTCGGAAACTAAACCTTGGTCTGGTCCGACCAGTCTAATTATTAGCTCGGTGTGACTCCGCCAGTCAGTTTGCGAGCATGAGATTAGGAAGTAGGTTTTTCACTTTAATTCTAACACCATAACTTAAATTAGAGACGATCAAAAGCTGAGAATCAATTTGCTGAATTATTCATGTCATCTTGTTAAAGATTTAAAGAGTTGATAATATAAAAAGAGACGTAAAATCATCCTGTTCGTGACTTCACAGATAAAGAATAATATAGAGGGTCAAGTCAGCTAGAAAAACAGAGTTACGTGGAGTCCACATTTACTACAAAATAGAGTTGATTTATTCAACGAAAGACACTTTTCTACCATGATTGATATATGAACAAACAGATCTAACCTTGTGGACTTGTCAAAAACATGATCACGTGCTCTTTTTTGGATTTTACTAAACATCACAATTTCTCCTGTCTAAGATTTGAATCCAAACTAAGATTTAGATCATCGCTTGTCTTCCATTTGAGTTGTTTCCATGAATTTAATGAAAGTTTATCTAAAATTAAGATTCGAGGCTTGTGTTGGGTTTTGGCGAATTTCTAAGATTAAATTGGGTTTGGTTCGGTTTTTCGCATGGGTATTATGGCCAGAGAAGGGTTACAATTTTTCCAATTCGGTTCCATCGAGTTTTGAAGGAATTCAATTCCTTCTTATGAAACCAAGTGTTGATTTTACGGTTTGAAAAACAGAACGAATTCATTGGTTTAAGTCCGATTTTGACGATTTAGGTGCAAGTATGAAAATCAAAAACAATTTTTCAATGTTAGGCTTAGGGTTTTGATGTCATTCAAACAAAAGTGATATTTCCAATCAGCTGAACAAGTGAAACTCTATCCAAACCGGCCAATAAAAAGTTAATAGTTACGTTGACATTGATCCAATACCTTAGAGTATATTTCAAAATATCATTTAACCCTATTAACAAATATTAAGTAATTGTATTTTTACAACTTCTATCTTTCCAATTAGCAACTTAATCATCACACATATTCAACTAATCCACACTAGGAGTTGCAGTTAAGTCAAAAAATTAATGGTTAAACTCCCATGAAATTCTAGGAAAAAAGAAGTCTACCCACATAGCAGGTCAGAAAGATTGACATAAGAATAATCTGATTGGATTTGTTCTTATTAACTCTTATATCATCCCTCCCACCACTACCACAGTAAATATTTTTACGCTTATATCTCTTCAAGTGTATGATTTAAATGTATCAAAAAACTTTTAAATTACAAATTAATGAAAATTCATTGTAGAGAAAATTAAAAATACGGATAGAAGTTTGTGCGAAAAACTAATAAAAGGACAATGCATATTAGTTCTCAAACTTAAGGATGAAAATCGAGTGTGCTCTTAAATTTTATTTTAGCCCGATAACTTTTAGGATGTTAGCAATTAAGCCAATGTCGTTAAAGATTTTATCAAAGAAATTATATTTTTGTTACGTGGTTTTTTATGTTAGGCAAATTCTAGAAAGAAATTGTGTTAGCTTGTATTGTAAAGGCAGAGATGACTCAATATTCTGTTGATTATTAGGTCTATCCTATACCAGTAGAGGTGTACAATCTCACATATTTTAAGAGAGTGAAAATTGAGTGTTTTATAAGAAGAGTTTCTCTCCCTATATAGTACAACGTGTTTTGAGATTGATTCCAAAAACGAATTGAACAATATTGTAATAAAAGCATCAGAAGACTTCACATAAACAACTCATGGTAAAATAGTTTTGGCAATTATGGGGGTTGAGTTTTTCAATTTTTTTTACTTTGAAAATCGATAAAATCGTCAAAAATGTTATATTAAGAGTTGTTTTTGTATATATATTATCCAGCAAAGAAGATCGCGTGACAAAAACATGATTTCTTTCACGGCACCTTTAATAATGAAAACTTAATTACTAATGTTATTATGTTTATAAAGCTATTTGTTTAAAGTAAAAGTTTAAGTTATATTTGCTCTTTACTCTAAAGTTTAAAGGCTAATTTGCCGTTCTCCCAATAATTGTGGAAAGTGTAATTAATTTATGTAATTCTTTCGTTAAGATAATACAAGTTACAAAGCTAGTTATCTCATTATTTACTCTATCGTCACGCTTCATAACCATAGATCAACTTTTTTTTTTTTTTATTATCAAGGAAGGGAAACATCACCGAGAGAAAAAACTTAATTAATTTATGTTTACTATGGGACGTAATCGGTTAGCTTATTTTTATTGTGCCTTTGCTTTTATTTTCTATTTGGTCTCGTGTTTCTACCTAATTAATTACTGTTAGTACACTTTTGGATCGGATAGTTCTCTGTTCTGTCTTAAATCTTATTTGAATCGTAACAAAATAAACTCAGAAAATCTAAGTGCAAAATATGAAACAATAAGTAAAAGGTTCTCTCTTGACAAATTTCTTAAACTATTTAAAAACTTCTTATTATATAAAATTTAATTAATTTTGTTTGGAAAATCGAATAATAAATTAAATAGAATGAACTTGAACACACAAATTTAATATTGAAAAATTATTTTTAAAAAAAAACGCAAACAAAAAAGAATTTCACTATATAAATATCAAAATACAATATTTTTGACTCAATCATACATGAGCTCTCATAGAAAAAAAAATTTTTTTTAAAGAGATTCATAATGCAGGTCTCTCGACCCAAACTCAAAAAATTCGGGTCACTGAATTCTAACAAACTCGATAATATAAATTAATCAATGAAGTTAATTAAAATTTGTTATTATTGATCGAATAAATGTCGATGGATCTAAACTTATTGATGATCTAGTCCATGCAAAGAAAGATAGTTCCATGAAAAAATAATTTTATTCTTAAGTAATTGTCGAGAGAATAAACAAAAAACTGCAGTAAATCATATGCTTATAAATAGTTTTTTGAGTAAATATAATCCAATGATTGGCACGACCCTTGATTGCTCAAAACTAATGAAAAATTAAATGAAATTAAAAATAGGTACGAGTCAACGAGCTAAAATTACACATTCAGTCGACATATTCAGGTTGACTAAGTCGAATCTTTCAGAAACTCAGTCTATCAAAGCTTTGAATTTCTAGTATCAGCCTCATAATGTCGACACTTTTACTACATAATTTTTCGATTAATTAATTAAACAGCTCTTGAATTTTCTAAATTAAGATCTGGGGTATAATACGTGAAGAGCCGCCATTGCCAACCGATTTTTATCCTCTTTTTTTTGGTTTGAAGATCTGCGAGATGACCTCATCATTTCATTTTCATTTTAAGTAGGGTTAGAACTTGGAAGAAGATGATTAACGTAGAAGACTAATCTGCCCTTGCTATTTGGATGAACTTACTGCTATCCATGACAGTGGTCTAGGTTTACGTCGACCCTTTACAGAGATTTCCTTTCTTTTCTAGTTTTCTTCGTTGAATTTTTGTGGAGGAGTTGGTTTTTATAATCGAAATCATGGGTCCACGATGCGATGACGAACTAAAGCTTGATTTATTTTGTAGTGGGAGTTTCATAGTTATCGGCCATTAACGTTCTTCAAATACCCATCTCAATCTCTTGGTTTGTTCATCCGATATTCGCCGTAAGAATCTAGGTTACTTTTTTGCAGTGTTCCGCCATGAACAGATTAGCTGGAGATCTTCTGCCATTCTTTTTTCTGTTGGTCTCTCTACTTCCGGCGATAGCTGCGGGGGAGTGTACCTGCGATAGCGGAGAAGAAAAAGGTCGAGACAAAAAGCAAGCTCTTAAATACAAACTCGCAGCCATAGCCGCTATTCTCGTCGCCGGTGCAATCGGAGTTACTATTCCGACTCTAGGTAAGACTATTTCAGGTTTACGGCCGGAGAAGAACATATTTTTCATCATAAAAGCTTTTGCCGCCGGCGTTATACTATCAACCGGGTTTATTCACATTCTTCCCGAAGCTTTTGAAAGCCTTACTTCGTCATGCTTGAGCGAAGAGCCATGGGGTAAGTTTCCCTTTGCTGGTTTCGTGGCTATGGCGGCGGCGATTGGGACTCTAATGGTGGACGCTTGTGCTACTTCGTATTTCGGAAAATCCCGGCTCAGAAAAGCTTCGCCGGAAAATGAGGACGAAGAGCGGAGTAATGAGGCAAATACTTTTCATACTCATGCCACTCACGGCCATTCTCATGGCCCTATTGATCATTCCGGGGAGACGGATCTTCTCCGACACCGTGTTATTTCACAGGTCTCTCTCCATCTATCTAAATATAATGCAAACCTTCAGATGAGTTTCCATTTCTCTGTAAACTCATTACAAATCATAAAAACAAACAGTTGCTAATTTTTAATTTGGCTAATAAAATGGGATAGGTTTTGGAGCTGGGAATCATAGTTCATTCAGTAATAATAGGATTATCAGTGGGTGCCTCAGAAAGTCCCCGGACGATTAAGCCTCTGGTTGCCGCTCTCACCTTTCATCAATTCTTTGAAGGCATGGGCCTCGGAGGATGCATTGCTCAGGTCATTTCTTGCATATATATATTCATTATTGTCTAGTATTACTTTTCTCACTTAAAATTATTGAACCGTTCCTAGCTCAGAGGAATAATGCGATAAATATTGGTGGAAAGTGTAAAATAATAATTTATACACCGTAAATATTCTAAGAGAGTAAACAGAAAAAATAACGTAGCAGACAATAAATTATTAGATATTTAATGTTGGAACCAAAAAACAGTGGATTCGTGGAAAACGACAATACATAATAAATAATAATAATAATTTTTTTTTTTTTTTTTTTTTTTTTATAAATGAGTTTAAGTAAGATTTGGCTTCGAAAAAGTAGAAGCCTCTCATTTCACGTTAATTTGTCAAAACCTTGTGCGACAGTCTTCTGCTCTTAGATTCCTTTGACCCCACCTAAATCCCCATGCATAATACTCTTATCCTGAGTTTCCACTCTAAATTTATTTTAATTATTTAATCTTTATTGTAATTATTTTATCAGTAAATTGATTATCCAATGCATTTGCTTAATTTAATTTTGGGTTTTAAGCAGGCACAGTTCAAGAACAAAGCAGCAGCTGTGATGGGGTTGTTCTTTGCTCTGACGACGCCAATAGGAATAGTAATAGGAATAGGAATATCAAAGATATATGACGAGAATAGCCCCACTGCGCTGATAGTAGAAGGGATATTCAATTCAGCCTCAGCTGGAATCCTGGTTTACATGGCTCTTGTTGATCTTCTTGCTGCTGACTTCATGAATCCAAAAATGCAATCTAATGCAAAGCTTCAATTTTGGGCTTATTTTTCCCTTCTTTTGGGTGCTGGTTGTATGTCTCTTTTAGCTAAATGGGCTTAATTTAATGTCAATAAGAAATTTGTTTTAATTTTCTAATTTGCACTTCATGGTTCTCGTCGCATGCAATTGATTGATTGTTGTCGCCGTAACGTGTGAAAAATAAAGTCGATGTGTTGTTTTTGTCTCTTGTAGACAACTCATTGTAAGGTGGAAACAATGGCACAAAGATAAAGTTATTGTTTCGAGTTGTATGTGTATGCTTTTTGTTGAAATTGAATGTTAAGTTCTAATCCACGTAACAAACAATCAAACATGACTTTTGTCTAAAAAGTCTCTACCACAACAAAATGTAAAATGCTAATTTCATAATTTTGTTATTATTGGCGAGGTTTGAAACATTTGGTATACATTAGATATAAGTTTCGTGGGTATTACTATGAAAATAAATTATTGTGGGTTATTTTTGTTTGAGTTCTCTTTTGAATTGACTTTGAATTTCATTACTTTAACACGAGTATATGTTATTTGGATTAATACACTTATAAAATGTTTGCTGTCATAAAATGTGCGACGATGTTAGTTAGTTGGTTTTCATACAAGGTGTTATAATTTGGTAACTAGAGTTCTATTTAAGTCTAAAACAAAAAATCCAAACCATAAAATATTAAAATTTTTAAGCACGTTAGAAAAATTAGGCCCCTTTTAGGTTTTAGACGTGACATTCATTATAAACCATCGAAAACCTAAAAGTTTATTCGTAATTAATCTAACTCATTTGCATGTATTTTTTTTTTTTTTGTAAGAATTTTCACGTAAAATCTTGATTGTGATTTATGCTTTAATCATTAAGCAATTAATTTGCGATTCGGGTACCAAATTGTCTTAAATTGTTGGTTTTTGCTACCATTGAGTTATATGATCATCGAGCAGAAGTGGGGTAGCTTTGCGGGTATTTCATGACTCGTGAAATCAAGTTCGTTAAATGTGATAATATTCATGGCTTTGTTAGCGAAGTTGAAAAGATAATTAACTGGTAAGTTTAGTGGGTAAAACATATGATAAATAAATTAAAATTGAAATATTATTTTTGAAGCATATTTATATAACAAAATCAAACAACTGAGACAATATTTATTATTGAAATGAAATCCATACACATCATTTAAACTCAAACACAACTAACAGGAAGTTGGCCCCACTTTTCTCGAGTGCACTAGCGATCTTCTTCGTCTGATCTTCGCCGAATGATCTCATATTTCTGAAGCACAAAAACACCACCGTTGATGGCGGACGACGAGTGCGTCCCTTCCTGTTCTCCGTGCAGACCACTTTTCAACTTCACAAGGGGACCTACCGGATACACCGGCGAGGATCTACTTGAAAATGAGCTTAATGCACGAGATGCCAGCTCTAGAAATGAATTTACTATAATACCCTCGACCTCTCTAAATCTCCGAGCGTGGTAAAACCCACCTTAGGCAGCACACTCTTCAGAGTTCAGAGACACCAGGTTAACAAAACTCGGAATGGTCAACTCAGTTTCCGAGTCTAACAACTCAGTAATATTACAATTATTCTTATCATAAAGTTCTTGAAGGTGAAGAACCATATCAAGAAACGCAGCATTCGACGCGAAATACAAATACGTAGGGGCTACAAATTCGTTGGCCGCATCAATCATTGAAGTACAGAACATGTCAACGACGAAACCAACGAGTCGAGTCGAGTCCGGCTGAGTTTTACTCTCAACGATCTTCTCTAATATAATCATCTTTGCTCACTACTGAAGATGACAAAGAATTTGATAGCCCTATGAATCAAAAAAGGCAAGGACTCTGATAAAACAAAAAACCTATGACAATAAGAGTGCGAGAATTGGAGTATCTCCGCAACAACGAACACAAACACACGAAAGAAGGACACTATTTATTATACCCACAAAACAAAAGAAGAACAAAAACCAATATGAGACCTTAAATCGGCAACAAAAAACACATGACATGGTGACAAAAACAGAAAAGGAATAGCAGGAGAACACACTAAACAGAGAGTAAAAAAAGGAACAAGCAGATATAGAGGATGATGTACATTTATCAATTTGCTTGATCAACTTCCTCTCTGTCATGCATAGAAATTGTTGAATATGTTGCCTGTCAATGGTTGCATGAAAAATCCCGACACTAATCAAATAGAAAATCTTAGATGGTTGGTGTCACCGGCGAGTTCACTTACGAGACTAGTTTCACCATTGTCTCGAATAAGCGAAAACAAGGTTGAAAAGATAACTCGCTGATTTAAAAAAACCTAAAAGGGATTGAAAAATGGAGTTGCTCTTGATCGCTTTCAACATTGATCACGAGCAAACAAGATGTGCAAGATTAAATAAAGGGTTATGGGTGATATAAATCACTACAGCAAATCTTTAGAAGGTGCACAAGATAAGAATGCAAAGGCTTACATAGCAATATTTTCCTTTCAACCGGTATGTCATCTCTCAAATCTGCTAAACTGCCTCTAGCCTGCTCTCCACAGTACTCGATAACCTGGAAACAGATATACATGGTGGAAATTTCTCCTTCTTGTATACTCCTGCGAGCAAAGAGGCCCCATCCATGTATTATTCCCGATTTACATAACAGACCCGATCGTTTTCAGTCGTCTGAAAAAATAATAGGAGTAAACTATGCATGGTAAATATCCCATGGGATATGCATACAAGAAATTTTATTTACTTGCGAGTGGTGAAGTCGTTCCTTGAAGAAAGAGAACCCCTTCGTGTCTTCCACTTCCTCTTAAACAGTAACAGACACAAATTAAAAATTGATAAATCTCAAAAGAGGGGCTTAAATAGGTGTTAAACGCTTGAAAACGTGCAAAGAAGTAACATGACAATGACAGGAACTTTACTGCGTCTAAAGAATGATGACTTATCCTCGTTAGTCGATGACATATAGGTGGCCCTTCACTCGTCTGACAAACAAGATGATAACAGGTGAGATGAGAAAATAAGAAACAACAACCAAACATAGGGAGAGATAACTAAAATCAAATACATTTGACATCAAGGAAGCACCGACTAATATGAAGCCTGACAGTGATAGGAGTTATAGCACGAGGTTAATCAATTATTAACAAAAGGAAAGCTTTTCAGCAACATCCATAAAGTCCAATGAAGACAACCTTAATGGTTCAACAGTCGAGCAAACAGGAAGTTCTCTAATCTTTGATGAAACCAGCCTCGAACCCCTAAAGCATCCTTTCTGGTTTGGAAGCAAGCTTCTGGCAGAAAAAAAATGCCCAAAGGACTGTGCACCCCCACAACAGCATCAATACATGCATTATTTGGAATAGGATAGAATAAACAAACTAAATGCAGATAGATCTGACCTATGAACGGCACAGTAAATTAACTTTCTAGTTATCTGTCTCCCTTTCTCCTCGGTGCAGTGCAGCTGAAAAGTAAGAAATTACCTGAATGAAACAAGTAGATAAAAATAATGAAGCAGGGACAGACGACCTGGCATCTCTCACGATAATTTATCATAAATGGATCAATATAAAAAATAGATCTTCTATTTTGTATACAAATTTTAAATGATTCGGTGTAAGAATTTTTTTTTTATCTAATTTGCTTTTGAAAGTTACAACTATCAACTAGTAAAGCATGCAAACTCCGAAAAAATAAATAAAAGTTCAATACCTGAGGGTACATAGTTGACAAACTAACCGGCTGAGTCTAAAAAATTGCTACTTAATGAGCTTAACGAGTCGAGGTAGCCAAATGAGCAAACCTACCTATCTTGTCCTAAAAAAATTCAACCCGAGCCAGCTAAATGAATCTGACGAGTTGAAAACACGTAAATGTTTTTGATTAATAATTGAGCTTCTTCGGTCAGGTTATTTATTCATCATTTTTACCTTAGTTTTTACTTGAGTTTAGATTGGACTATCTTTTAATAAGACTCAAACATTGTTGATTTTCGTGATCCCATAACGAAATTCATTATTATTCATAATAATAATGACATGCGTTACCCACGTAATTTTAAAACTATTTTAAAATCACAAAAAATATAAGTTTTGATCATTAAACTAAAAGAAAAATATTTTTGAAAAATATTTATTTTTCAAAATGTAAACAATTTACATTAAGAAAAATTATTAGATTTAAATTGTTCAATAATAAAAGAAAATACCTCATGTAGAAACGTTTTTACTCTGTTACTCTCGTCTGATTTTAACTGCTTTAACTCAGAATCAAGTGTTTTTCCCAAAAAATTTGAAACCGTCGAGTCTTCTATTAAGATCTTTACACTTAAATTTACTAACGTGTAGACGTCCAACTTACAAAAATAACACACTCTTATATTTGTGTAAAGACGTGTTGTCAACACATGAGACATCTCTTTTCGATTTTAGAAAACATTTTTCTAAAACCAAATACGAAAA
>CM039527.1:3173534-3290161 GCA_022433055.1 Begonia peltatifolia
TTACAAGAATAACACACCCTTATATTTGTGTAGAGACGTGTTGTCAACACATGAGACCTCTCTTTTCGATTTTAGAAAACATTTTTCTAAAACCAAATACTAAAAATGTCACACCTTTTCTTTCAAAGGGATATTAGCTCTCTCTTTTTCTCCTTTTGTCTTCCTTTAAAGTGCTCTCCTATCAAATCACATTTGATAATTTTATATATCTATTTTAAAAATTAATTTTCAGATTTATTTTAATAAAAATTAATTTTTAAAAAATAAATCTTATTTAATCAAATCTAATTTGGTTAGCAGTTGATTTATCTAATAAATCAATTTATCGATTAATAATATAATCTAAAACAGTTTTTAGAATATATTTTTAAAATAATTTTTCAAGATAATATCATCTTATTAGATTATTCAGATCTACTTTTAAATAATTAATAAACTATAAATCTTCGTTATTCTTTTTTCCTCTCTTTTATTTTATTTTTTTTTATTCCCGCCCGTTTGGGGAATGAGCCTATAGGTATAAGCACGACTTAGTCAGTTAAAAGGGCTAACGAGTCAGCCAAGCGATTGTAGACTCTCAGAACATGGGTTGGGTACTTTCTTATCTGATCATGTTTTTCAGATCTATTTATATTCAAATTTTAAAAATCTGATTTGATATTTTGTTGAATAACTATTAAAATTATAGAATATATTTACTCAAAGTAATGTCAATTGATATAATCCTTACATATGTATTAATCCTCCATTAAGATTCGTAATAGAACTAAGTATAAGATTCGTTAACTCATCATATTACATCTTTATCCTTGACTACTATTAGTTTTTAATTGAATAATTAATTCATAACATTTATGAATTGCGTGCTAATTATTCAATTCCTGAACTAACAAACAAAAGAATCTTGTATTATGGATTTCATTATTATATCAATGTTAGCATTACCAGCTGCTCATTTAATTTATTCTCAAAATACAAGGTTTATATAAGGCAACTCATACAAAACTTTACCGAGTAAATCAAACAATAAATTAAAATGAAATAAGAGTCTACTAAATACAATGAATTAATATTATACATATATGACTATCGTTATGATAAAATTAATTATTTTTTATTTAACGGATATTATAAGAACAATATAATTTCATGTGGTTGAATCCTGTATAATCATATTATATAAAATACAATCACTTTATATCACTACATATATAGTCGGGATATAACTTTACGTTGTTAACGAAGTGAACTATATTTATAACTTTATTAATTTGAAAATCTTATACTTCAAATATAAGTTACGGACTAATGTAATTATCTTTTTTAAATTTAATTCACATATGTTAATATATTTGTAAACTTAAAATTCCGTAAATAATTAAAATTTTTTTTTTAAATTTATAAAATATATCAAATAATGTAAACATAAAAATTATTTAATAATTAAAACAAAAAATATTTATAACATTTGTTATGACACAAATACATAATGATAGATATGAAAATAAACCATTACGATGAATTGATTTCAATTTGGGAGAGAATCGCGATTCTATAATCATTAGAACTTGTCAAGATTTTTCTTATAGCGTTAAAATATGAAACAAACGAGAGAGATTCTATATTGGAACTTTTATCGATCTCAAATGGGAGCTCCGTGATCAGAACGCCGTCGGAGATACTATTTTCTCGGTTGAAGGGGAGCTTCGAGATATCAACGGCTGGAAGGAGGTGGTCTATTCCAGCGATATGGGTCTTGTAGGGTTGCATGATCTCATGTTATCATACATATCACAAATAAAATGGTTTACCGAAGAGAATGAAGATCCACCCTCCATCCTAGTTCTTCTACTCTTTTCCCTCATTTCCTTGACTTTCTGTCTGATTTCACAATCACCGTCCATCAATCTTCTGAACACACTTTCCAACTCCGGCGCCGGCAAAATCATTGGCTTCTCAATCTTGTAATGGTTTCTGTAATCCACTTTAATCTCCACCGCTAATCCCAACTCCTTGACCAACTTATATGCGTTCAGCTGCTGCTCCGAATACAACGGCCAGGCGGCGATAGGCACGCCGAACCATAGGCTCTCCAATACTGAGTTCCAGCCGCAGTGCGATACGAACCCTCCGATCGCCCGGTGAGACAAGATTTCCTTCTGGGAGACCCACCCGACGACCCGGCCAATACTGGCCGTTCGATTGAGAAATCCGTCGGGAAGAATGCTCTCAACGTCGGAGTAGTCACTCGGAATTCCGAACTTACCCTTTGGTGGGGGCTCTCGTAGGGCCCACAAGAAACGGCCCCGACTCCCCTCTAGCGCAAGTGCAATCTCCGCCGTCTGATCCTCATCAAAGCTCCCCGCGCTTCCAAAGCACAAGAACAAGACGGAAGAGGGAGGCTGATCATCAAGCCAGCTCATGATGTTCCCAGAATTCTGATGGGACCCACTGGAACTTTGATCGATCAAGTTTAAGATGGGTCCCACTGGATAAACAGGTGGAATGTCACCCTCACCGTTAGAAAAAGAATCCAGCGCATAGGATTCTAGCTCTAAAAATGTATTCACTAGAATGCCCTTGGCCTGCTTGAATTTCAGAGCGTGAATGATAATTTGCTCCGCTCCTGCTTTGTCGAAAAACACAGAGGGGAGAACGCCGATGGGGACTGGATTAGCAAAACTCGGCAGCACCAGCTGAGACACCGAGTTGAAAAACTCAGCGTCGTCTTCGTAAAGCGCAGGAGCTTGAAGCATGAGGCTGAGAAACCCTGCGCCGGACGCGAAGTAGACGTAGTTCGGGACCCCAAATTCGTCTCCAACCTCCATCATCGCCGTACAAAGCATGTCAACCACGAATCCGGCGAGTCTCGGCGAGTCACCGCCGGAGTCAGAACAGTCGAGCGCTAGATTCTTCACCGCTTTTCTGACATTTGGGACGTGGGTTTCCACCAACGATTTGATTAAAAACTGAGGGTTATTTTCGTTGAGGGGTTCTTGAGGCAGATCGATGAGCCTGAGGCGTGAGGTTGGAGATGAATTGGAGAGAGATTGAGTATAGGAGCTGATTTTGGATTCTAGGGAGAGCTTCATCAGGAAGACCGTGACAGAGAGATTTGGATCGCGATGGAGGAGAATTTTGGCAGTCTCCACCATGGATACGAAATGGCCGATGAAGGGAACGGGAATGAAGATGAGCTCAGACTTCATCTTTGAAAAACAATCATGAACTGAAGACGGGGAGGGAAAGAGGGCGTTTTTATAGGCATGAGGAGGAAGGAGACGGATGCGATGACGTCGAGTCTTCGCTGGGGACAGCCTTGTCGTCCAAGAGAAACTGAATGTCAGGCTGCTGAATGGAGAAAAGTCAAAGTAAATATAAATTCTCTTGTTATTATAAAATAGGGAAAACATATAAAAAAACAAAATAAACCTTTTAAATTATGATGTAAATTATCATCTATAAATTTAAGTATGTTTTTCATAAAAATACATTTGTGATTTCCAGCATAATAGATGCGGGCAATTGGATGAACGCCTGCACAGAATCGCGATCGCCCTCGCCCTCGGAGAATTTCTGTGGAACTATGAGCATCTATTCTCGAATGAGATTTTTTTTTTTTTTTTTGCAATTACTGTGTAAGCGTCTTCATTTTGATTTCGAGAGCTTGCATTTCCATTAAAAATGCAAGTGCAATGTACTCTCTACATTGGTCGTTCAGTCGATGTTCATCAGTCCTTCTAAGTTGATTTTTGACCTCTGAAAATAGGCTTTCATGCAACTCCCACTAATTTCAATTTCTTATTGACGGTATTTGGTGAAATTTTGACTTAATTCTCAAATTTAGATATTTTTGTCCTAATTCTTGAATTTCTCTGCGTCCATGCAATCACCCGCACACATTTTACAGGTGTCAGGATATGTGTTTTTTAAAATTATAGTTAAAGGTTTATTTCGTTAATAGATGATAATTTAAGATTTATTTGTTATTGAACTTATAATTCATTTTTGTTTCCCTAAAAAATATATAATAATGTTACTTTATCAATATTCAGCGGTTTAACTAAGAAAGAGTAAATATTATTGTAGGAACGTTACAATTGAGAAATATCAATCAAATTATAAACGAAGATGAATATGATGTTTGATTATTGACTAGTTTTGTACGTGTCCTAGTCAAACTTGTGGTTCTCTTTATCATCTTTCTTTCTTGTTCTAATGTTGTAGTCGGAGAAACAAATTTACTCGTGCTCTTATTTTAACTTCAATTTTGAATAGACTTTTCTTTCTATTTCTCCATGAACATCATTCAAATTAAGGTTAAATTATTCTAAATGGCCTCTAGAGTAACACAGTTCTATAAAAATGTCTAACTTTGATGGGTATCCTGTCACATGTTATTAAACTTTGGTATGACCTAAATTCTAATTGTGTTTCGTCAAGTCAAACTCGTATATCAATATGAAAATTTTATATGTTTTTTATATATTGACGTTAGAATTACAAAATTTAATTGTACTTTAATTTAAATTGTTACTATATGTGGTTTTTCCTCGTCTAAGATTTTTCACATAAATCATAAATTTTAGTGTTTTTGTTTTTCACGTTTATTATTTTTTTTTTCGGACTATTAATGTTTCATTCTCAACAAGGGATAATGCATGACAACCTTTCCTGTTTGCATTTTCTTTGGGGGATGATCCTTAAAATTTTATAAACATTGAGCAGACACACTTTGACAGAAAAAAAATACAAATGTTGTCATAATCATAATGAATAGCTACAATAACAACAAAAATGATTCAATTTCCTACCTAAAAGAGGTAAAGTAATTACTCGAATCATCAAAATCCTGTGGAAGCATATCCAAAGAAAGACCCATCCCGAAAGATATTAACCTTTAGCAGAAAATAATAATAATTTTCAAGAACTAAAACATGGGAAATACTATATGAGATTGTGATTTTACAACAAATTCAATGAGAAGGGAAAATAGTACCCGTAAAATAGGCCGCACCACTGCGTTTCGTACTCAAACAGCTGAAAGGCTTGCCCATTTCCCAAGTTCATAAGCATCTGCATAGTAATAAAGCTTAACTTTGTTTGCCAGAGATAAGCCAGATGCCAAGGGTACAACTTTGAAACTGGAGTCGTCCTGTTCCACTGGGTCATCACAAAATCTGGCAACATCTCCCAGAAGTTTGAATCTAATCACACTGGTTCTTATTTGTCTTGGAAAATCAAAGTACATTCCTGTTCCGGCCTTAGTTTCTGGTAGTCGATGCTCCGCAATTGTTACAGCATTGTACGATTCCTGTTACGTTTGAGTACGTATGAATCCAAATCAAACATATATCAAAAACCGAATGACGATTTAAATTTTATAAAAGTAAATAAATGATGCGCAATCCTAGATTTACTCCTGAAATGTAATTCAACGAGTTATCATACTAAGTAGTCATATTGCATAGGTATGTATAACACCAAAAAATCATCTCAAAACTGAATTCAATTCATTGTTATAGAGTTATAATGGTAAGAGAGATGATTCTGTTACTCATTCAACAATAAAATCTTCTAGGTTATATGCATGGATAAATATATCTGCCATTTATGACTTAGAATACCTGAATAATAGATACTTGTATATATAAGACGGCTGGAGAGATGTGTCTGTCTTCTAAGATCGTTAAAGAATCATGTGAATGTAGATGTGAAAGCTGTGAATGGGTAATGCGAGGCTTTATTACACTGAAAGCATCCAGCCGAAATCCAGCAATTGACGGTGAAGTTGGAGATAAATACTGTTCCAATACAAGATCATTGCTCATAAGCCTCTCGGCTTCTACTGGAACCTAAAAGAACAAAATAAATTAATGGCACCAACTAAAATGGGTATGAATATCTTTACAAATTGAAAATCCAAACAGAAGTGGACAGAAGAGATGAACCTTGAATCTACTTAATTCGGGAGGTCTATCCAACCAGCTTTTAATATCCATCTGACCTGAACTGGGTGATGATTCAAGCCGCATCTCTTTTTTCACTTGACTACCAACTACAAGAATTCTTTTGGCATGAAGACATGGATCAATTTCACCTGTTCCTCCAAAAGAGGCTCGTCGATTTCCTTGCGCAAAAGGGTTTTCATCGAATGATAAAAGATTGAAATCTTTCTCTAAACTCACAGAACTTGAACCAGGGCGCTGAAGGCGTAGGGTCATCCAAATAATTCGGCACCTAACTGGGTTCTTAAATGTAAATTTTATATGTCTAGGTGCCCCATCAACTCTATCTTTTTCCGGCCCATAAAATTCTGTTGAAGATGCAATTAAGGATTGGACATCCCACTTTCCAAGGAACGGTCTTCCTTCTTTCTGTATATAGTTACTGGCCCAAATTTGAACCTGAACAAAGAGAGGTACGCGGGTCAAAATATACAAATCAATCTACCAGAACTAAACTTTTTTATCTTCAAAACTGGTGGTCTACCACACAATTAAGTTCTCATTTATAGAAAACCACCCCCCGTGCATTTTCTTCATCTGTGATGTAACTGATTCATCAAGTAAAAGCAAAGCAAGAATATGACGCAACATAAACATTACGAGACATTCATAAAACAACACATACATAGCATGCACTGAAAAGATAGGTGGCCAATCGACCAAATTTCATGGAGACCAATAATATACATGCGTATCCATGCTACTTACAATAGGAATGTCTGCCACCGAATAGCCGCATGAACTAACAAGCAAAATGACCCCGCTAACATCAGAAAGGGAACTAAGAGCAATAACAAATTCAACAGAGGTCGTAGTAGGTGGAGCTTTCCAATATGATAGTGGAGATTCAGAATTTACTGGGGCAAGCAAAGACATGAATGGTGCCGAATCTGCAGCTGTCTCAACCTAAAATAACAAAATAAATGGTCACTTCACAATAAAAAAAAATAGTAATCAAATATTGAAAGCTGTCTTAGAGTAGTTGCAGGATAAAGTATTAACGGCGGATAAAGTATTAACGGCAGACAAAGGAGTAATTCTGTCTCTAGCATTCCATAAGTAGAGCAAAAGGGAGAAAATCTTTTTGGCAAACATTTTCAATTATCATGCATTATGTAGTTAATGAAGTTCCAGAAAGAAATTTTATTAGTAATTCCTACAGATGATACTTAAAAGAATAAAATAAGCATAATAATCAACAAACTATGGGATGAGAACAACTCCCATTTGGGATAATGCTATAGATCACATAAGAGTTCAGTTTAGGGAAATAATTATGCAGTTAAATAAAGATTCAGATTTATACTGAGATAGGAACAATTCTATCATACTTAAACCTCACGCCTACCTATTTAAGGCCTTTTTATTTCAAAATTTCATTAAATAAGAAAAGAACAACATAAGATCATAGAATTTATTTCTTTAAAAATAAATAAAGTGCTTGTTTCGTGTTAGTTGGATAAAGGAAAAAAGAATGGACAAAAAAACAATTAAACAAAAACAAGACCAAAAGCAATACCGGGTGCAAAAAGCTAGAAAATGGAAATTCAGCAAGAGATTCATCTCCACCGAGTAACTTTGAAACTTTATCATCTTTCTGGCTAGTGTAAACCTCGTTTTTTCCAGAAATACTGTCCCTAATTGATGATCCTACCACCTGTTTCAAAGCTTTAAAAACTGCATTATCTGCTCGAGCATTTCTTCGAGAGCTAATCAAGACCCTGACATAGTCCAAGAGTAAAGCATCGAGAACAATACCAGGACAGCAACGTTTACAAATGATACCATCCATAATAACAGAACGAATTGAGGAGACATCAACTTGGCTCCAATTGGTTAATCCTCCCAAGCTCGATGCACTATTGTAGTTCAACACTTCCTTGGGTCCGTAGTTCATAAGGAGAAGAGCTCCTTTTCCAGCACAACAAACTTTACAAGACTTCCTTTCACATTGAGAACATACCAGCACAGATTGCGAAGCATCTACAGGTGCAATAGCAGTCAGGCGAGCTGGTGGTTTAATTTCAGCACGCACCTCACAAGTACCACCAAAACAGCTTTCCTCAAAACTCGCTATGTTCCAAAAGTCTACTATCTCATCATTGACAGTCCCAAGACCAATAGCAGCAGTAGTTTTGTCTTCCAAATAGGCTTGTCCAAGTAATGCAAGAACATTTGCCAGTCTGAATAATCTTCCATTATTAGCTTCATCGACCAAAACGTTAGGATTTAAAGTAGCTGGATCAGTTCCTGTTGATAATAAAGCTCTATCTCTTTCAGCAGCTGAAAGATTAAGATGCAAGCGCTCAATTTCAAGTTTCATTGCTTCTCTGAAGTTAAGTTTTTTCTCCTGAAAGAATGTATTTTATTTTGGTCAAACTTAAATTTCTTATGGATCATTAGCAATTTATAGAATATTATTCATTAAATTGAAACATACAAGAGTTTGAATAGAACAGCTAAAACTTGATTAATTTTTACCTTCTATCTTGAAAATTTAAACAAGAATTCAAGCATCCAGTTTTTTATACAAAAACATAGAAATATTTCCGGTAAAGTAAGCAAAGGAAGAGAAAGATTCAAAATATTTAAACACTGGATTATTCTGTCACAAACGCTGTCAGGCACAATATTTGCAGGATACTTCTTTTATAATTTATTAAAATGGAAAAGAAAAATCCCTTAGGGGAATAACGAAAAACTGAAAGCAACACAAAAAGAAACTAAAGTCTAACAAAAACACGATAATATTTTCAATATCACAGTAATCATTCCACCTGGAAGATGTCCCTGTTAAAACTGAAGAAATTTTCTTTCTCACTCAAACAATAACTTTTACATCCTACTATAGGCCACTAAAAGGATAACAATGAAGAAATTAAAAAATTAGCAAGATTTCTTCCTTAACTGCCTAGTTTTAAAAAAAAAAAATTAAAAAACAAGTACATTCCTTCATTCTAGGAATATAACAACCATACAAAATTTACATCTAATTTAATGATACAGAGAAATATAATTGTAAACTAAATCTTTCAACGGTCCCTAAATTGAAAAAACTAAAGCACAAAATGCAAATTTAGAACCAACCCAAATACCGCAAACTAAATGAAGTCACTTCCAAGGAAAACTCTTTACTTGGGAATGCTCAAATATATAGCAATTTTACATCACGAGGTTCCCATCTTCTAGCTTGAAAAGTGCCAAGAAAGAGTGAAGAATAAACATTCTCCCATTGTTTTTAGCAATGGACCCAAACAGCCTCAGGTGTAATGTATCAATAAAGCCAAACCAACCCCTAGTATTTTGACAGTGTATGTAAGCATAGAAAAAATTTCTTCATCCCATCGGTGAAGAAGTATTTTTGATCTATGCTTAACTATCACTCAGCAATAACATCCTAATAGCAAACTCTAGGAGTGACAACACATATTTCATTAGTATAAAGAGATTTTAGACATTCCCACATGGCCACAATTTAGGGAGATGAAAATGTGCATGCTAACTCCTTATTTAATTTTTCTTTGCTGGTATTTAGGCTCAATTTGAGTTTGATTTTAGAAGGCCAAAAGTGCTTATTTGATAATTTTAACTACCATGAAGTGTTAGGTAACGAAAAATAAAACTATATTTTTTTCAAAGGTACAACAAATTTGAGAAGCTAAAAAATCTAATTTTTTAATTTTTAAAAAATTTGTAGGTGGCTATAAAATAAGTTCATTTTCCATCTTAATTTTTTAAAAAATAACACGTTAACCACCAACTTTCTCTCACATTCCTCTCTCAGTTCTAATATATCTTTATCTAATTTAATATTATAATTTTTCAAATAATTAAAATTGACAAATCATTTTTTAGAATTTAATTTCACAAACAATTAATGTTTTTTCACAGCTAATTATTTTTAAAATACAATTAAGAGTGATTATTAAAAAATCGAAAACAATACCAAAGGTCCAACAAGGCAAAGGAAACAATTCAATGCTCACTAGTTTTAGATGATAATACATGCAGGATAGTCCGCAGAAATTTTGAAGCTGCACTTGCTGTAAGAAAGTTTTTCTCACTTTTCCACAACTACCTACAATATTTTTTTTTTCTATTCAACTAGTAGGAAAACCCAAGACAATAGAACAAAAAGAGAAGTTGAGCCTATAAAAGAGTCTGAATCCCAAGCACCCTAACTAGGTGTATCCAATTTCCTTGAATCTATATATATATAGCAAGCAGAATGAATATTACAGAAAAGAGAACAGGTACAACAGATTAACTATGAAAACATGTTCCAGGGAAAAAATACATTTTTTGCTACAAAGAAACTTTAAATTATACTCTTACCACACGAAACAAACTAGGACAGCAAGAAACTAATTTTATCCAAGTATCTAACCATATCTAGCTCCTCGAACATTCTGTCCTCTCTAGTTCTGTCTTTTATTTATAAGAAACTAATTTTATCTAAGTATCTTTGAATGTACATAAATAGTTCTCAGTCATTTAGAAATATTAGAATGCATTACTCATTGAGTTTGTCGCTAATCAAAGGGAAGAATGAAACAAGGTCAGAAGCATGACCTCTTATCCAATCAACCTCAAGTAAAAACTAATTCCATAACCCCACCACAAAGATAAAACGGGTCAAAATCAGTGTAATAGTTCTCACAGAGTTTAATTTAAATAAGTTTCATACGGTTCAAAGCAGTAGAGAAACAGAAACATACCATTCCTTGCCCTGCAAGCAATTTTAGACAATTTATGAACTTCTGGGAACTACTACCCGTTAACTTCCCATCTTCTAGGAGGGATTTATGATCAGTTTCACAATTGTCTTCAATAGCAGGTTGGTCCAAGAAATCAAGCAAGTCATCTTTCTCGTGGACAGCACTTCCCGAAACCAGTTGGGGAAATGGATCTGAAAATATGTCCTCCCCAGTCAAAAGGTCAACCCAATGGTTGGCAGCAGCGTTTGGTTTCAATGATGGGGACACATTTTCACACACTAAACCACCCGAAAACGGATTGGAACTGGAATCAGATAAAAAGGGGTTGGTTTCGTTCTGAAAACTTGAGGCAGGCTGAGATAATCTTGAAAACGCCCCTTCATTGACAAAGGCATCCCTCCAAGGAAGCGAGACCCCAAGGATTTCTATCTATAAAATACAAATGTCACAAATTCAAAACCAGCAATTGACAGGAAAAACTTATCAAAAAGTACACCAGAAACACAGTCATAAGGGGGAATTGACATGGGGTATTCACATTGTTAAGGATTTTTACCGCTAAGGAGAAATGAGTAGTAACATAACATTAAAATCGAAAATGGAGTGGCTTCCAAAGGGCCAAGAAGCCAAATGTAGTCAGCAACTTCGGAAAAACAAAATTGTGCAACACAAAGAAAAACGGGTTTAACATCAGTGAAAAACAAGTAAAGTATTTATCAAACTGGGTACATGAATATTGGCATCATCAACCAAAAAACAGAAGCTTCAAAGTACTATATCCTGAAAATATGTAAATAATAATAATTCTTCTGAAAGTGGGAGAAACAAATTATGAAAAGCTACACATAATCACACAGCTTTTGAATTAGAATAAAAACCCAAAACAAGGGGAAATTTTGAAGGAGAATAAAAAAGAATGAAAAAAAATAAAGAAATAAAAACTCGCAGATCTATGAAAAATTGTAACCATCATTAGCCCAGAAATATCCCTGTAATTAATAACTCAGGATCTCAATTACATAAAAGAGGATAAAAACCATAAAAGCCAAGGAGAATAACAAGGAACATAAAAAAATAAAGATGTTTGTACTGAAAATTTGTGGCCCATCAGCTAAAAACTATCATATCTTTAATTAAAAAAAAAAAGGCCTCCACCACCTATAGTTCATGCCATAACAAAAACATACTTTGCCAGAACTATTTTTGTGCAGCTTCCACTCTACATGAAAGGTATTAAAAATCACAAGACAGGTTTTGTAAACAGAAATTCAAGTTTACATAGAACAACTAAAAAAGATTAACGAGTTAAACAAAATTATAACTAAAGTGACATAAAGGATATGAAAACAAAACACCATTTGCATTATATCAGAAAATGTTGGCTACATAAAATTAGTAGCTTCTTATGGTGGTCCTACTGCAATATAGAGTAATGCTAAATCTCAAGGGAAGAGTTAAACCTAATCTAAATTAAAGAAAGCCAAAAAGCATGGATGCTGACACGGGATAATATGAGCCAAGAGCCTTTGGGCAATGAAGTGGCATCTCTAGAGCCAGATAACCTAGGTCTCACCTCACCAAGGGTCATGGGCCCTCCTCCAGAAACTGCAGGATAAAATGTAAGTGAAACTACTCGAGTAAGAAAGTCTAATTCACCCTCCAATTCTTCAAAATCATACAATAATGAGAAGGTCGGTGTATCTTGAGAATGAAGGCGTGCACCAGCTCCTGTGACAGCCATATCTTCAGCACCAATTGGTCCTATCAAGGGTATCAAAACGTTGGTCCCATTTTCACATTGAGGTATAGAAGCACCCTGCCAACGAAGTGATGCATTATTTTTTGTTCTCTTCAATGAAGAGTTGTATTACTAGTGACAAATTTTAAGACTATTGCCATTGTAGTCTGAACGGAAATTTTAGCGAGCTATTTCAACAGGTGAAATGCTATTTCCTGACAGATCAGAATTACGGAACACATCTCACATAAAACCAAAAATTAAAATACAAACCTCAACAACTAGTTTAAGTCCATCTAGATAGCGTCCAGTCCTTACATCGACGGTTGAAGGATAAGTTGTATGATTTGCACCATGGGACACTGTAAGGAGAAGTTGACAAACATGGCAGGGCTCACCAAGATATATAAAAAGTTCTACTAGATCAGTTGCTTGTGGGCAAACCTAAAAGACAGTGGACAAGAAAAGATATTGAAGAGCCCCACATAAATATTAGTTATAATTTGATACATCATTTTGGCGAAAATGCATATTAAATTACCCAAACTTGATCTTTTCTCTTAAAACTCAGAAGACTTGATCCACCATTAGAACTTGGATGAATGTTGGTGACTGGCTTAAGAAGAAATCCATGTGGTCTGGAGAACACCTGCAAATATGTTGAAGAACAAGAGTTAATTAATATCTCAAATAACAAAAAATGTCATGTCAGATGAATTTTTAATATAACAAAGCAGTTCTACTTAAGCGCTGTCTCGCTTATCAAACAACAAAATCAGATGAATAGACACAGAATGGTTCATTGGAAAGGAGTTCTCCACCTCCTTTTACCTTGAGAGGACTCCATTGAATTGGTTCCCATGTTCACAAAGAGATTTTGCATCAGTGCAATGTGAAGGTACGAATCAATCGCTTACCACACTTAAATGGTAATTTTCAAGAGTAGGACTTCAGAAACAAATAACATACATGAGAAAATAGAAGCAAGCAAAAAGTGACGGTGCATCAACTTTTATCTCTTCTTGACAGAACGTGATTTCTCATGAAACGTGATTTCTCATGAAACGTGATTTTTTAAAATGATACAAACAGTGATCAAATGGCTTTTTAGTAAGTAAAAGACATCATGAAAAATTGATAAATCTACTAAGAACTAATATCTAGAAATATATAAATGACATACATTTAATGGATGAGTAGGTATTGATGGAAGATGCTTGAAAAGCCGCCTGCCAAGAAACATTTCCAACTGCTTTTGTCGAGAGCTATCTACAACTGCATTTTTATATCTTCTTTGCAAAGTAATTCGCATATTTTGTGCAGCAGAAAATTGTTTAAATTTTCCTGCATCCTCATTGAATATGCTAAGGATTTGGCTGTGCATGGCTTTTGAACCTGTATAAAGTGTGGCATGAATATCACCAGCAAGGAGAAATAGATCCGCTAGCTGAGATATTGGTGATAAAATTGTTGACCTTTTGAACTCTTCAAATCCCATATCCAATCTTTTCCAAGGCTTATCTGGACAAGGGTGGATCCATGTTGTGGTCCGAGTATTGTGGTCTATAAAATAACTTTTTCCTGTTACAGTGTCAGACCTCTTCTCCCAGCCAGGAGGAAGTGGAGCCGTATATCCCCCATAATTATTCATTGACTGATATCCCATTACCCATTCACTGTCCAATGAAATCGCCAGTCTCCTACATTGCTCAACAAATACTTGAAGAGCACCAAAATAACTAGCTGCATTGGTTCTATCTAAAGAATCGGCACAGTTGAAGCGTATTACTCCATTTTGATGCGATCTCAAGCAGAATGCACCTTCATAGTCATCATTGTATATAATTTCACCTTTGCAATCCTTAATTCGTTGTCGGGAAGGTAAATAATCCCCTTCAGAAAAGCCAATCGAGATAGTAGGTGCTTTTAGAAGTTTCCATAATCCTTCAATTGTTTCCTGTTCCCCCTTTAACTTCACACTTGCATGCCAATCATAATTTATAAGATGGATTCGAGTATGAGGAAGTTTTCCAGTTGATTTTATGTAGTTCAAAGATTCCTCAAAATGTTGAACTAATAAAGACTCTGACCTTCCTTCCCCGTTCCTAAGTAAGTTTATGCATACAATTGGGACCAAAGCTTTCCTGTTTTGGTTCATTCTACCATCCACGTCTATATTGCGAGCATCATATCTCTTACTTAGTCTTTGGTAGTACTCAGCACTTCCCTTATAAGGATCACGATCTGAAACATAAATCTCCGCTTCTGCAGCAGTAATCTTTAGTTCTGCGCCCCACCACATTGGAATCGTGCCACGCCGCCAAATGTATGTTTTAAAAGGAACACTTTGACCAGATTTTCTGGGGACCCACACAAGTTGTTCACACTCAACCTCATTTCCTACAAAATTCACATTCTTCAAGAGGTAAGGGCTTGAAAGAAGAAAGAATGAACCAGACATATAAAGATATGAAGCAGGTTATGGAGATTAACAACAATCATGACAGTCCTCCTGATGCAGCTCCCTGGGGTCATGTTCTGTTCTACAGGCAAACAAGCAAAAACAAATTGGGGCAGGTGTGTGCAAGTGTTAAATCGAAATTGCTGTACAAAACATTGGAGCTAGTTAATGTATGTGTAACAACTGGAAGGAACGACCTCATGAAGAACCTGATTACAGATACAAGTAATAATACTAAAACGATTTCTTCATAGTAAACCAAAGGGATGTAATAAAATCCAACGGTAGAAAGTAAAAGATTTGACGCATGATTAACAGATTCATTACCAGTGCCAGAGCAAGAATTCAATCCCCTAGCCAAATAGCGAGTGCCAGGATGCAGCCTGCTCCGGCGAGCAATGAGAGCAACAATCCCTTCTACCTGACCAGCACTCCCAAAACTTCGACATTCTGCAAACCCCTACACGACATTACAAACTAAGATAACACTCTGGAAAAGCTTTCTGATTTCCATTCACACGCACCTGAAATCCTAACACGTCACTAAATGATGAAGTTTAATACCGAGCTCGTAGAAAAACCTGTAGGAGAGTGACACAGTGGTGCGGCAACCCAATGCTCTTGAATGACATAGAGAACCAAGCGTTCCAAACAAACTCCTCATCAGGCTTGTCTAGCGGCATTCGGCTAGGAAATGGCCTCGTGATATCCCTCTCCTCGGAAAAATAGTGTTTGCCGTCTATATCAAGGTCCGAAAAGTCGTGCACATTTTTCAGCTCTCCCTTCCCCAGAGGTTGGGGGTTCTGCAGTGATGCTTTGATCCACTGGCATTCCGTTACCGTATAAATGGTGCCTCCGCCAGGCAAATTTGGAACAGTTGCAGCGAGCTTTGTTGCGACGAGGAGCAATCCATGACTGCCCAACGCTGCGTAACCTAAGATCGCTCTGGCATATGTCGTGGCCTTGCACATCCATCGCGATCCGTTAGTGATGGATTCAATTGCCTGAGACTCCGAATCGAAAAGGTCTGCACCTGGCCTTCCTTGATAACGTAGAGCGCCGGTGGTGGGATCTATTGAAATCAGCTGAGTATCGGACGTGGACGATAAGCTTGCGACTATAAAGACCTCGCCGGTTTCGAGAGTGAGAACGACTATGGAGGTGTCTCTAGAACCACGCCGACTCCCGCCGGACGTCGGCGAAGGGATGGGAGGCGAAAAATCCAGCCTGGGTAATTTGAAGAATTATCCGGTCGTTCGTTGATTTCCCAGAGCTGATCGGTGGGAATAGTTTGGACTTTCGAGGGGTGAAGGAGATGACAAGAGTACTCTTATTTGCCCACGTAAGACAATTTAGAAGAAGGCAAATTAGCCAACTTAATCTTTTATTCTAAGCAAATAATTACTTAAAATTAAGATTATTAGCAATGAGATCTCGCGTTGTTAGAGAAATCACGTCGTCGTCCTAAGTGATCCAGTCGGTTAGATTATTTTGATAACAAAACAACATTCCGCTATAACGTATCCGTCGATATTAACGATTAAGTTAATAGGAATAACCCAACGATCAAATTGATGGGTCGAAGTTACGCAACAAAAATGTTCAGTAACTTGCTTATTCTTCGTTTTTAAATTTAAGGGTTAATCTACACTTCGTGCTAATTAGCAAGTATACCGAGTTTCAATATTTGACAATTTAAACTTAGTGGACTTTTAAATCTCTCTCTGTTCTGACTTTATTGAGAGAAGGCAAAGCACTGTTCTTGACCTGACTACAAATCGATATAATTCTTTTACTTGCTGATCTCGTTCTTTCCAATTCTTTCTTTTATCTTCTTCGCTTTGCTTCTCTTTGTTTTTCTATATGGGAAACAGAGCTCAAAGAATATGACGTGCGTGAATACGGTAGCAATGCAGAAACTATTTCCTTCTTCAATCTGAGCAACTCCTTGCACAAAAGCGGTGCATTTTGGTGGTCGTGGAGACGAGCCGACATCGATGCATCAATTCACTGTGGTTTCTTCTTTTCCAATTCTACTGCTTCTTCACCGTCGGCATTTTTCTGTTTAGGCTGATTTTATCGAGCTTTTCTGCTCGATCCATCCGCCAAAAGGGGAGAAGCTTTCCTCCCAAGTACACCTCGTCCGCACTCAACATCGAATGACTCTCTGTCTCTGTCTCTCTCTTTTCTTCTCGAGCCAGAGCCAGAGCCGGCGCGGAGAATTGAGAGTGATTGAAATGAAGTTTTTCCATGGAGAAATTCCGCCATAAACGAAATGCGGGGGCTCCAAGTCTGATCGACGACCGTAAGGCTTGGATTTACAGTCGCAGAGATTGAGAGCGAGGGAGTTAATTATTATTGTTATTTAATTATATTTAATAAATCAAGTTTATTACTTCAATATTAATAGTTAAAATATAAAATTATTTATTTGAGCTAACTACATTGCATAAATATAAAATATATTTCGTCATAACAATTTTTCATATTTTGGTAACCATTGTAACTTTTTAATTCTTTTTTTTTTTTTGTAAGGCCATGTTTTCATAAAATTGGAGAAAATTAACTTCAAAATTTAAAATTTATAAATCTAAAAGAGTTACGGAAGAAGATAAAAACTTGAACACAAATTGTAAAGAATAAAAAATTGACGCATTTTGTGGAGCGAAATATAAAGTGAAATGAAGAAAAACGCTTGAACAAGTTAAAGTGTTCGAATAAATAAAATAGACTTTACTATTAAAATTAGATCTCCTAAGTTTGCTGTACTTTAATTGATTGATATCAAGGATAGGTACATTATTTTTATTTTTAATTTAAAAAATTACAATAAAATGAATCAAAATCAACTCAAATTAAGATTTAGTGCTTATAATCTCCTCAATCAAGCTTGTCTAGCGGCATTGGAGACTAAAATTAACCTTAAGTTGAGTCCTAACCACAAACAAATAAAACAAAATTCGAGCCGAAACCAAATGAAAAAAAATTATTTGAGATTTTTTTTTTCACGATGCAAAATTAAAAATTCATTTTATTCAAAATTTAAATAGAACCAATTCTAAAGATTCATTCTGCAAAAAAGAAAAAAGAAAAAAAAAAGAAAATATTATTAAGAATTTAAGTTGAATATGCTATCAAAATTTAATATTTAATATGTATGAAAAATAGTTAAATAGTGAAATGTCGTTACGTACAAAAAAAAAAAAAAAATTTACCCAATATTATATGTTGGGGCAGTTCTAGAAACTCTAATTCTAGCATTTGATTATGAGTATTGAATGAACTAATAATACAAATTTACGTTTTAACTTTTTTAGTTAAATTTAAGATAATAAAATTAAAAATAATGATATGTTTATTACTCAAAAATTAATATAATTAATTTATTATTTATAATTATTACATAAATTATATCAATTATTGATTTATATCGTGTGTATTGTCTATTAGTATTTGAAGAGATCAAATCGTACCGTAGAAATCTATAGAATAAAAGACGAACCCCGGGGTATGTATGTATATTTAACCAAACCTCGAGAAGGGAGAGTCTTTCTCCGTTTCTCTAACCTATTGATCGTTATTTCCCCCTACGAAAATCTCAGTCTACGACGGTGGAATGACGACAGTAACGGATTCAGGCCGTTGAAGACGAGGGAAACCCTGGTAATGTCTCTCTCCATCTCTCCCTCTCTCCCTCTCACTCTCTCTCACACTTGTATTCTACTCTCTGAAAGGGATTAATTACTTCTAAGTTCTGATATTCATTAGTGAAATCGGACGGCATAGCAAGGGGAGGTATCTGAGGTGCTAACAGCGAGGGTTTTGTTGAGTTCTACTGTCTTCCAATTCTCCATTCAAAGCATTTGCTCGAGCATCCCACTTCCTATCTAGAATCTGTGTTCGAGTATGTAGTTTGGTTTGTTGAATTCTTTTTTTTTTTCAATCACGAGCTGTGATTTTAAGTTTATTGAGAGTAAAACTGGAAATGTGTTTTGTATGAATGTTGGTTTTGAGGTACTTTTATCGGCACAATGGGTTATTGATTTATATCTGAGTTGTTTATACTTGTCAAGTAATACCCTATTCTGCGCATCTGTAAACTTTTCCTGATCAAACCAACTCGTCGATCATATTCTACTCATAACGTTGCATATTTTTATTTTTTCATTTTTCCTTCAAAATATCCCTGATGGATATATTATCTGCAGAAAGCCCTATTTTTTTTCCGGTGTCTGCCAATTCCATTGTTTTTTGCCATTAGGGAAGATGTCTACACTAGAAATCGAAGCTCGAGAGTAAGTTTTCTTCTTCGTTGACTAAATGAATTCTTTGTTCATTTAATTTTTTTTTCTCTTTTACCTCTGCTGCTACTTTTCAATGTTTTCATAGGCTTTACTTAATTTTAATAACTAAAAGGGCAAATTTTTAGTGATATCAATATGATCTAGAAGTTTGATAATCCTAGAAAGTTTTACTGCAAATGACTTTGAGATTCTATCGTACATTCTTTTTTTCACAAAACCTTTCAGCTTTGGCCGCTCGTTTTTTAGATATTCTTAGCTTCATCATTCAACTTTATCACGCTACAGAGTCAATTGAGAAGCCAAAACCTTTGAATCTCTCTTTCCTTCAAAGGTCTGATGACCGATAGATTCTAATTAATCTGAACTCCCTAATCTTCATTATGCATGACTTTGGCTTCCATCTCTAGCCAAAGTGTAAAATTCAGGGGATTCCTCCCTGAAGAAACATAGCAATTCCATTTATCTGACAATGATTCCCAATTCCCTACCCTATAAAACACGCTTCATTCTAAATCCCTGTCTATTTCTCGTTACCTCTCCACAAACTGCAAATGACCGTTGGTTTCTTAAGATTGCTACTACACAAATTCCTCAATAAAGAAACATAGCCATTTGATTTATCAGACAAAGACTCCCAATTCCTGATGTTATAAAACATGTGCAGTTCAAAATCTCTCTGCCACTTCTGTTTACCTCTCCACAAACTGCAAATGACCTTTGGTTTCTTAAGCTCGGTACTACAGAAATTCCTACCCTTTGACCACAATTTGTCCTGTTCCACTCCATATCTCCAAGCCATTTTCCCAAAATAAGGCGAACTTGACGTCCTTGCACATCTCTCTACAAAACTGTTCGTCATAAAACTCTTAAAAATGTTTCCTCCTAGAACATATGATTGAAAGTCAAAAGAAATAGTAAACAATGATGTTAGATAAACTGTTCTTTATAGGGTTAATCCTGGAAAAGATCCTTACATCAATCAAAATTTCTTTTAAAATGCTCTTTGACTGGTTCAAACCTATTTGGTATGTCAACAATGTTTGGTAAATGGTAGTTTTGAGCTTAATCGTGGCTATTTGTTTTTAACATGCGTGCTTATTAAGTTCTTTTTTTCCATTTTTTTAATTATGGGTAGATTAACTTGTACTTTCATTTATGAATTTCTTTTGATAACTACAATTTTGATTGCGTGAAATGTCTCTCAGCGTCATCAAGATTGTGCTTCAATTTTGCAAAGAGAATTCACTGCATCAGACGTTCCAGACATTACAGAATGAGTGTCTAGTTTCTTTGAATACTGTAGACAGCATTGAGACATTTGTTGCTGATATTAACAGTGGAAGGTGGGACACAATATTGCCTCAAGTGGCTCAACTTAAGCTTCCCAGAAATAAATTGGAAGATTTATATGAACAGGTATCCAGATTGTGGATAAAAAATTTTGAAGTCATGAAAGATTCACATCATATTTGACCATGAGAGAGAGTTCTTTTCAAATTTTAGCTCTCTTTATTATGTTCTTGTTGAATCGACTGGCCTGGCTAGTATATTTAATATTACTATTAGTAAGAGCAGGGATCCTCGTGAAAATTTCAAATCCTCTGGAGATTGAAATGAAGATTTGGAACTTTAAGTATGTCAGTGTGATACGTTATGTTATGCTTTAAAGAACTGACATTGCTTTATAACTAAATTTTAGGGCTGAAAATGCTTTGGCTATGTGCGTTCCTTGGGATGTCAAATTTTTCTTCGTTTCCCTTATTTGTTCTGAGTATCTTTTGTCAAGTTTTGGTCCTTCAAATATTTTAGTAACATACCTGTGGGGTTTATTAAAATTGAAGATTTTTAAGGCTTTTATTTATATGATTTATATTTTATTTCTGACAGATTGTATTAGAAATGATTGAGCTTCGAGAATTGGATACTGCTCGTGCTATCCTAAGGCAGACTCAAGTTATGGGTGTAATGAAGCAAGAGCAACCTGAAAGATACTTGCGACTTGAGCATCTTCTTGTCAGAACGTATTTTGATCCAAATGAGGTTAGAAATTGATTTCGGTTTGATCACTTGATTCAGTAATCTTGGTTTCATTTTGGTACGATTAGTAACTTGGTATTATTATAATTTCTGTATATTTTGGGTTCAGTTTTTCAAGTTTTCTGATTCTTCGTTCTACTCCTTTCAAGTATGCATTTCTTGGTGTTTCTAATGTTTCTCGGATTTTCTCCATTGTTCAGAGAAGTGAAGTGCTTACTTAACCCTGGTTTAGTTT
The DNA here is from genome assembly GCA_022433055.1 of Begonia peltatifolia. Classification (NCBI taxonomy): domain Eukaryota; kingdom Viridiplantae; phylum Streptophyta; class Magnoliopsida; order Cucurbitales; family Begoniaceae; genus Begonia; species Begonia peltatifolia. The sequence continues at coordinate 3,195,036 of CM039527.1, forward strand.
TCAAAGTGTGATTTCTGTAACAGTATTTGTGCTTCATAATGATTGATGATAACAGGCATACCAAGAGTCTACAAAAGAGAAACGCCGTGGACAAATCGCTCAAGGTTTTGTTCATTTTTTTCCAATTTGTCAATCTACATTTCAATTGCATAGAGGTCTTAACAATAGGACTTTTTTTGCCATGAAATTAAGTGCGTACAAACAATTTGTTACAAAGAAGACAACTAAATGAGCTATATCTTTTCAACAATATTTTATAAATGTTATAAAAAAAGTTAAAGGATGTTCAGATGTGAATAAAAATATTTTACTCTAACTGATATTAGTTTTTGCAGAAACAATTCATTCAATTCTTCAAATGTAGCATAATAGATTACTCTAAACTGATAACATCCAGAAGAATTCAAGAAGCTAGGAGAGAGAGAAATCAATGGATTGATTTAGAGAAGTTATCTTTGAATTATATGAACAATGAAACTAATTCTTTTAATGCTCAAAGAATATGTTTGACTGATCATAAGGTTTTAGCCTGGAAAGGCTGTGGGTGAGATTTTATCAGCTATTCTGACCTGGCCTAGGTACATGTTCAAGATAATGTTTTGGTGAATATCAATTACCTTGTTTGTTAATGAGAAGATTTGAAAACCACCACACATTGAGAGGTGGAGATGTATTGTATTTATAAATCTCTTACATTTTTATAACCATGGAAATTAAATATGATTATGGAGAACATTGCTGAATATTGGGAAAAGATGGATGAGTAGACTTTAGAGTATCTTCAAGAGAAGATCTTGGAGAATCCTTAACAGTTAAGGCTACCTATTAAAAATACTAAAGTTGATAGGTGTATTTCTAATTATTTCTTTTGGGTCTCTTCAATTCACGGCTCCTCTGTATAAGACATGGACATTCTGGCATAGAAATTTCCAAGACCATGCATCTTCTGTCTTTAAATTTCAGCGAAGTTCTATTTTTGTAATTCCCAAAAATTAGGATATGAATAAATGTTTTCCCCCTCTTTTCATTTTTTGACAGCGCTGGCAGCTGAAGTTACTGTGGTGCCACCTTCTCGATTAATGGCTCTAATTGGACAGGCTCTGAAGTGGCAGCAGCACCAAGGTCATCCTTTGCATATTTCTTATATCTTGTATTTGTCTCCAAGTAACGGAAAAGAATCAACACATTTATTGTTCTTCTTTCTTGAATGTCCTCCATTACTACTTCTCATGCAATCGTATTTTTTCCTTTGTAGCTGAGGAGGAGCCTTGTTGTTAAGACATGCTTTCTTTTCTTTTAGAGAGATATGAGTATAGTGAGTTTATCTGGAAAAAAGTTTGACTCATTATAGTGGAGAAGTTTGTGTAATAGAGGCGATGACTAAAGTTTTTGGGCTGTTTGATAGTCTGTTCACTGGTCTTTGGTGGACTTACTTTAGAGACAAAATTTGTTTGAGTCTATTTGGTGGCTGGATATAAGATTAAGTGGGTGGGATGGAAAAGATTATATGTTCGGTTAGGAGTTTTACAGTAAAAGAAAAAGGGGGATGTGGATTTTTAGTTACATGTGCTGTCTCAAGCCTTGATAGACTAGGACCACTCATTTTCGTGTAGAATCCTAACAATGGAGGGTTTTGGGTCATAAAGTTGTGGTGGCATAGCATCAGAGAGAGGGGCACGTGGATTGTGATTGGAAACTTGAGCCAGTGTGAAAGACGTATGTGAGGTTTTCCCTTCATTTAATTTGATGTGCAAAAGTATTCATGAGACTCAGATGAGTAGATTTGGTTGAAGGATGGAGAATTAAGGGCTTTATTTGGGTTAAATGTAGCTAGTTATTTCATCATGGTGGCTTTCAATTTATTGCTCTTGGCCTCCATTTGTGAGCTGTTTACAACCTAGGATCAAAAGGTCTTAAATTTGTGTTTTTCAATTTTGTAATTTCATTGGGTAATGGTTTTTTTTTATTTTTTGGGTGTGGAGGGAGAAAAGAGATTCTTGCCATTTTTTTGCTTTTGTTTTGGTACATTTGGAATAAAATAAGTACAATGAGCTCTTGAATCTTGTGGGGTTTCAGATTTCTTTTAGAAAGGTCCTTGTACTTTTTGGACATTCATACCAATTTTCTTATTAAAAAAAGAATTGGTAGTTTTGAAAAGTTCCAGTTTAATGAAGATTGTTCGTCAGATGGTACAGTTTCATCTATTGGAGTAGTAAGACAAACAATTTCTTCTTTGTTTACCATAAAGTCATGTCCGATGAAAGTGAAGGTTGTTTTGGGTGGACATTTGCTCTTCAATTTGTGTGGCTGTATTTTAGCAATTTGTTGATCTTGTATTTCTTCTTATTTAGGATTAATGTATTGTCTGCCGTCTGCCCTCCATAATTGTATAAATGAGTAAAAATGTCTGCTGTTGGTGCATTTTTTTGCCTTCCTGGAAGGACCAGACATGATAATTTTTTTAGTTATTGGCAAATTGCATAGTATTTGAAGAAATAAATGTGTTCTTATAGAAAAAAAGAAGTAAATGTTTATGGTATTTGTCCTGGCAGGTTTGCTTCCCCCAGGAACTCAATTTGACTTGTTTAGAGGAACTGCAGCTATGAAACAGGACGTGGAGGACATGTATCCAACAAATATTTCACACACAATAAAGGTAAAGGTTAAAAATCTGGAAACATATTATCTGCTGAGAAGCAAGTTTTGCAGGTTAATTATTCTTGTGGCATAGACATCTTCGAGTTTTTGATTCGCGTTATTTTCTTCTACTATCAATGTTCTGACCTTTTGCTTTCCTTTTTTTCTTCAAACTTTAAGAAAAGTCACTTCCAAATTCCGCTACTAAACTCACCATGAATCATAATTGTGACTGATTATTTGTTTGATCGTGTCCCTTGCGTAATGGGCAATAATTCCATTAGAGCCCATTGTTGGCTTCCTCTTCTGTATTTGGCCATCCATATAAAGCTTCTCATTGTCAAGATCCAAAGGAACAATTGTACTTTGGTCAAAATCCTTTTTTTTTAATAAATCTAAGCGGGGAGAGTCCATGGAGGAAGGAGTTCTAATAGATATATTTTATGACGTTACTATATTCTAATAGATCCTGTGGTTCCTTAGACTTGCTGTTGGCCTTTATTAATCATTTATAATGTGGTGAATGATAGGAAGAGAACAGGTAACGAATTCAATCTAAAGAAAATATGCTCCAGATTTGTTTCATGACCTTACTATATTCTAATAGATCTTGTGGTTCCTTGAACTTGCTTTTGGTCTTTTTTAATCATTTATAATGTGTTGAATGATAGGTAGAGAACGGGTTACAACTTCAATCAAAAGAAACATGCTCACACCAAGTATTCCTAGACCCACAAGCCTGGCACTCCACAGACTCCTGGCTTCTCCTCCCTTACAATAAAGGATTCAAAATGATTAAAAAATAATCCCCTCACCCTCAACCACCAAAACATATATATTTGCTGTTTGGTCCCCACAACACCATAATGAACACAAAACACCTTCTACTACAGCAACTAACACTGCCCATTAACTACTTTTGCCACTCTCAACCAGCACAAGAAACCCCAAACTGCCCTTGCTACTAAGTTAATTTATTCGTTCTGCCATAGGTCTTTCCCAACCTTCCTTTTAGTATCTCTGCATCAGTGAAGTATTGTAACTAATAGTTCGATGTTATTAATTGAAAGTGGGAAGCTACTATTTATGCAGATTAGATTTTGAATGATGAGAGCAAGGCCAGGGAGTTTATTTTTAGTGGAATCTTTCTCCTATTCATTTTTATTGGAATCTTTCTCCTTTACTCTTTATATTTTTCTCCAATTCATTCTTATTGGAATCTTTCTTCTTTAGTCTTTATATTTTGTTTATATTGCTATTTTTCTGTGAGCATTTTTCGTCTGAAGATCTGATATAGTTGTTTATATTGAGTTTTGCTATAGTTCGGAACAAAAAGTCATGCAGAATGTGCTCGGTTTTCACCTGATGGACAGTTTCTTGTTTCTTCCTCTGTAGACGGATTCATAGAGGTATAACTAGGAATTAAATGTACATATTGCTCATACGTGTGTAATTAGAGAGAAACTTGTTAATTAATTATCAACTTGTCTGGGTTAGAACTTGTTGAGAGATTGAATGCTTTATAATGGTGGATCGCTGACAGGTATGGGATTACCTTAGTGGGAAGCTCAAGAAGGATCTTCAGTATCAGGCTGATGTGAGTTATCTTTCATTTTGATCACCGTATTTTTTTATACATCTTGGATGTCCTAACATGCTCTCAGTATTTTCGAGAACAGTCTCATGTTGTTTTTTTTTTTTTTTTCTATTTTCTAATTTGCCCTCTGTAGTAAGTAACTGTATGATTCTGAACCTTTTCTAGTAAATAGCAATTCTTACTATTCTTATTATGAACTTGGATAGAGAAAAAAACTTACTTGAAACAATAGTATTTGCAACATTGATCATAACCATGCTGAATGTAATAAAGGCCAACCTTCTATCTGTTCGTTGAATGCTAACATTTTTCTGTTCTTCAATATTCAAATGGTTTAAGCAAGTTGAACTTCAGGCTTGAGATGAAAATGGTTTTGAATTGCACTATTCTAAGAAGGTAGAAAGTAGACCCGGCTGTTATGTGAGAATTTCTCATTGGAGGGGTGTAACTGAATGAAGGGAGTGGTATTTGTCTGAAATGATCACCTGCAGCTTTGGATCTTTTTCATTTATTTTCTGAACTCACAAAGGCTGCATATAAGCTAAGCTGTTCCGATTAAACATTACACTCTCACGTCATTAGAGTCCGAAGGCTTGAGATCTTAAACATTATTCCTCGAGTTAAATAATGTTGTGATGACTAAAAGGTTTAATTTCAAAATTTAATCATTTCATGATTTCTTAGTTGTTGATGTATTTTTGACCTGTGGAAGTTTTTGTTTTTTATCCGTTTCAATTCACCCTGGTGATGCATGTGGAAGGTTCCTATAGTTTTTCTTTAAGTTTTAACAATTAGCCTGCTACTAAACATTTAAGCGAGTAGTTTTCTTTAATACCCATTTATGGACAATAGAAGCTTCGTATTGCATTTGCATCTTTACTTGAAAAATGTTATCCCGTGCTTGTTGGGAATTATTTATTGATTATGGTTGGTATATAGTGGTGCAAATGTTGTTTCATTTGGCTAGGGTTTGACTACTAGTGTACAAAAAAAAAAGAAAATTAAATGTGAATCTAATTATGCAGGGGAGCGTATTAAAAGTGGGATCTTTCTTTAACCCTTTTGTCTAACTCAAAGCTTCAGTTGAACTTTGTCTAGTATTTTCAATAGCTTCTTTTTTGATATTCTAAAGTATTTAGGAAGCTTTCATGATGCACGACGATCCAGTCCTTAGCATCGACTTCAGTAGAGATTCAGAGATGCTTGCTTCTGGGTCACAGGATGGGAAAATCAAAGTGAGTTCTTATGTGTTTGATGAATCTTCATTCCAGGGTTTGTTCTTTCGATTTTACATTATCCACACCTTCATGGTTTTGCATCACCAAATTCTTAGATATCTATGATTTTTTAACTATTGTACTACATTTGGGTTATGCACACACAAGGCTTGGTATTGGACCATACAAGCTCACTCCCTCTCCGTCCTCCCCTTCTCTCTTTTTTAACAAAATTGTTGTGCTGGCTTTTTTATAGGAGGCATGCATCTGAAATGCTTGACTAGTGTACTAATTCATATCTTATGAGCATCACTTGTATTTTTCCTCAACATATCCATGCTATTCTTTTATTTTTCTGACTTTTTAAAATTTTAATCTGTCCAATTTGCTGGTGGGACTTGCAAAACGTGGAAGGAAGAGAATTCTTGTAATGATTGCAGAATAATATTCTATTTCCTGTTATTGGAAAGAGTTGTTTTATGCTGCTTGCTGAAAAACTATCTAGTTAGATGTATGCTTTGGCTCAAAGATAGCTGGATATTTTATGTAATTTCAGGTTTGGCGTGTAAGGACAGGTCAATGCTTGCGTCGTCTTGAACGTGCTCATCATCAGGGTGTTACAAGTGTTGCTTTCTCTCGCGATGGAAGCCAGTTACTCAGTGCATCATTTGACAGCACCGCCAGGTTTTTTCTTGCAAAATTTGGTCTTTTTTTTAGAAAATTAGTGTTCATGTATTTTCTGGTTTATTGGGTTGTTCATTAGTAAATCCTATAAGTTTTTTCCCTTTAATATTGCAATGTAGGATTCATGGGCTTAAATCAGGGAAGCTGTTAAAAGAATTTCGAGGCCATACATCTTATGTAAATGATGCAGTATTTACAAATGATGGTGCTCGCGTTATTACTGCATCTAGTGATTTTACAGTAAAGGTAGTTTTACACTAACGCTTAAACATCATTCTCTTTGTGTGCAAGGCATATTTTTTCCCCAACTACGACCTAGATGATTTAATTAAGCTTTTTGTAGGTATGGGATGTGAAGACTGCTGAGTGTCTGCAGACGTTCAAGCCCCCTCCTCCATTACGGGTACTTTATTTCAAAACGTGCAGTTTTGTGGCTTGGAGAAATTTAACGTGTTGAATCTTCATTTTGTCTTGTTTCACTAGTGACTTTTTCTTTTCTGTTCTGGAACTTCAAGGGAGGGGATGCATCAGTTAATTCAGTTCATCTTTTCCCAAAAAGTACTGACCACATTGTTGTTTGTAACAAGACATCATCAATTTACATCATGACACTTCAAGGACAGGTACTGCAAAATTTTGTCTAATTTCTGATCAGATAAATTTGAGATTTCTTTTTTGAGTGATTCATTAGAAGTACTTTTACTATTTTCTAAATTCTGGAATATTAATTAAATTATCCAAGGCGTCCTGTATGTCTCTAAGACATCACAAATGTGCTGACACGTTATTTTTGAAAAAAATAGTTTGTGACACAGCAGGATACAGCCAACTAAAAAGAGTATGTATATGCAAATACCAATACACATCATTCAAACCAAACACATTTGGTGCATAGTAATACTTTTAATAGTGGATAAATATAAATAAATCAAAGCCCTTGACAAATTAAGTCAACTTTTATTGTATAATCTGTTTCTACAAAGAGAACAGAATTTTTGAAGTGGTATAGGATATCTTTATTGTTTCCTTCTCTGTACGAATTTTTATTCATATCGGCATGGCCAATTTGAAAAACTACGATTAAAATTGGACACTCCGAGTGAGGAGGCAGACACTGACCCTCCAGGGGGTCAGTGCCTTCCTAGATGCAAGCGTTTATTCCTACAGAAGATGGGCTGAAACACAAAGCTGTTGCAGATGTTAAAGTACTGCTACACAGTGACAAATATTTTTTTAATTTTCGTACTGGGAACTGTAAAAAAAGAAGAGTTGTAATAAAAAGTTGCTCGTAAATTATATAGGTTGTAAAGAGCTTTTCATCTGGTAAAAGGGAAGGCGGTGATTTCGTTGCTGCCTGTGTCTCACCTAAAGGTGAATGGATTTACTGTGTTGGTGAAGACAGGTACACACTGATTTCAATTACAAATGAAAATTTCATTCAGTCAATTTTCTTTTTAGTCAATGTTGAGCCATATAGTATATGATAAACATCTATTGATGTTTCTTTGTCACGAAAATGTTTTTAAGTTAGAAGTTCCATGAAAATGCTTTGATGTTTCTGCGTCATGAAAATGTTTTTTATGAGTTAGAAGTTCCATAGAAATGCAATGCGTGCTCACGACCTGATCAATGTCACCAATCACATGGCATAACTGCACGAACGGAGTACCTTCCTTTCATTGCCCGTTCCTCTTTTCCTTTTTATAAGAAATGATTGGTATTTAGAAGAAGAAATTACGAAAGAAAAAAGGGGAAGAAACCTTGTCAACGAGAAGCACACGGAAACACTTAGTTTACAATTCGTTGGAAGATATATTCTGTAGGATTTTACAATTATTTGTCCATATTTGTTGAGCCTCAGCCGTCTTTTGCAGGAATATGTATTGCTTCAGTTACCAATCTGGTAAACTTGAACATCTGATGAAGGTAACTTCTTTGATTCTTTTGTCTTTCAGGTAATGCTTCGTTTAAGTATAAATTGATGGAGTGCGACTACAAGATCTAAGCCATGTGATGATATATTTGGTTATTCGTTTGTCTAATATTTTAGTCCCTTATAGTAAATAAAAATATTAGATTAATAACAACTTACTCTTCTAAATGATCATTTTAGCAGGAGTCATCACATTGGAGTTGTAAAACTTTCTACACAACATGGTGGCATCATAGAATAAGTCAACATAGGTCTAGAATCCTTTTTATATATATATAAATGCAGATATCGGGACAGCCACTTTCCACTTGACTAGGCCGACAAAAACTTGAACCGAACTACCTGTGAGTTTCCAGAGACTTCATTAGACTTGAACTTGAGAACTGAGCGACGGGCATGCCCATGACTTACCAATCTAGCCATCTGTTAAACTATTAGATTTTAGGCTGTAAAAGAGTTGGTTCTTTACCATTACATTTTTTATAAGAAATTGTGCTTAAAAAATGGAAAGTTGCAAGAAGTCAGAGAAGAGAAAACCTAACCAATCAAGAAACAACGGATGAAAAACATTTTCGTTCGAGTTGGAAACAATTTTCGTTCCTTCTTAAGTGAACTTTAGAATGCGTGAATTTTCTACCATGACATTTTTACAAACTATAGAAATGTTTTGAAATTGGCAGGTTCATGAGAAGGATGTAATAGGGGTAACTCACCATCCCCACAGAAACCTTGTTGCTACCTATGGCGAAGACTGCACCATGAAATTATGGAAGGCATGAATGTTAACCTTTCCTCTACTTTTTTTGCCCTTCTTTGTAAAGCCCTTGTTGTACACTTGTTTATTTATTTGGACTTTAATTTGATGGGGGAAATAGGTCAAAGTCAGACGAGGATTTTTAGATTATGATTTTTTTTGTTTTCCAACTTCAGTATTGCTATATAGTTTCTGATATACAATTAGAAGTGTAATGTGTTACATTCAGTGCTCAAAGGTAGGTAGAGTCACCATCATGTTTTTAAAACAGCAGTTTGAAGCTTCCTGTAAATTTCCGGAACCCAAATTTTAGATTCACACTCTCAAGTCCACATTTGTGACATTTCACTTGTCCAGAGCCACATAATATAATTATTATTTTTTATTCCGATCAAATAAAATATTGAGTTATACTGTGTTTTTCAATTGAAGTACTAAATATATTTTGTCTTCAATTTGAATATCAAAACTACTATTCACTGTTAATAAATTGAATTATTATGGTAGAAAGACATTAAAATAATCTTGTGATTTGCACATGAATATTAGAAAACTCGTGTTGTTCTTTGCCAAAGATTTAAAGATTTCTGGGTACTCCCAAAATCTCATTTTTGTCTCCCCTCTTCTCTGCGACGACCCTTCCCAACTCCAGTGCACCAACCTCACTTTCTTCAAAGACTCATCAGTTCTTTTCTTTTCCTAGTAGCTTCTTGCTGCCAACTTCATTGGCTCGCTTCTTCTTGAGCTCGATGAGTTCTCTTTCCTCCACAGTCACTTCCTCAGCATTAATTATTTGACAGGAGCTGGCTACAACTCGTCTCTTTTTGAAATTGATTTGAGTAATAATTTGTGGAGTGAGGTTTTGCCTATGTCAATCTGGAATCTCTGCGATAAAATTGTTTAAATTAGGGTTCAAGGAAACTTACTATCTGGAGACATTCCACAACCTGTATTGCCTAATTCTCTTTGCACTTGTCTTGAAGTATTGGGCGTGAGTGACAATAATATTTTTTGGAAACTTCCCTGAATTTATTACAAGTTTTCAGGGTCTTAGACAACTTGATCTCAGTGAAAACTCGTTTTCTGGTTCTATTCCTGATGGTTTGTCCAAGTTAAGTCTTGGAACCTCTCACGCAATAATTTCAGTGGAACCTCACCTATTTTTTCTCTGAGTTTTATCGCTTTCGTCCACAGTGTGCAAATCACGTATTTTTTTAACGTTATCTAATAAAGTGGTTCAATTTACTAACTGTGGATAATTTGATATTTTAATTGACGAAAAAAAATTATTTAGTATTTAAAAAACACCGTATAATTCAGCATTTTCTTTGATCTTTACCTTTTTTCGATGATATATATATGGGCGAAGTGCAATTTTCAACTATGATGCTTGAGATCTAGATCTTAATTTTTTTTTTTCAAATCAAACTTTCAATTTTTTATTATTTTAGATTTTATCGTCAATTTATTTGTTAAATTTTTCATGTATATTTTATGTTTTCTATTTTATACTAAATTTTGAACTATAAATATCTTCTCTTTTGTGATTTCTAAGTCACTCAAGAGATTGACATATTTTAAATCGAGTTAAATATCAATTTACGGGTTAAAATCCAAAATAAAACAGTTATTTAAATGAAAAAAGTAATATATTCTTGCTCGACTTAACCGATAAATCAATGACAATATTTAAATTATTAATAACTGAAAAATGAAATTTTGGTTCGCCGAAATAAGTTTGAGTTCTATGATACTATGATCTCGAAAGTTTGCTATAAATTGTATTTTTTTATCATAAATTTTACATAATTACATTATTAATTCTCTTAAATAACAAAAAGTGACTTTTTTAATGCTTAATGGGTTTAAAAAAGAAAATAAAAATAAGAGAGATTTTACGTTGTCAACAAGGCAAGAAATGGATGGATAAAAGGAAAGTGAGAGAGAGAGAGAGTCATCAAAACCTGCAGAGAAAGTGAGATTACCTTACCATAATGTTGAGTCAAACACTACATACCACATCTTTTTTTTTATATTTATAAAAAATTGAACCACTTAATTATTTGGTGTCATTTAATATACAGTGGTCCATCAATCTATCCCAATTTCCAAAAATAATTTAAATTGTTTTTTATTTTTAATATTATAATTAATAAAACAATGAAATTTATTTTCCAAAAAAAAAAAAAAAAGTCAAATAAAAAAAATGTTCCCCCATATTGAATAGAAGAAAAATGAGAGTGGATGGAGACACTTCCAAAAGAAAGATAACAGCCCTTGTCTTCTTAACATTACCTAGATTTTGGTAAAATATGTGAAGACAAGGTTTGTTTGACTTGGCCGATTGCCCCTTTGTTCCTCGTCTCTGTTCCAAGATTTGTTTTTTGTCCATTTCTTCTCACACTCATGTTACAATCAGAAGTTCAACTTGGATTATCAGATTTTAAGGGTTAGATCTCGACGCAACTTGCACGAACGTAGTATCTCTCTCTACACCTCTGTTTTCTTCATTTACCTTCCCAAGCTGTTAATCAAATACGTAACATAATGTTTTTTATTTAATCAAGTGTTTTAATTCAATTTTGAACTCTATCTATCTATAGTTCACATTTTACGATCAATTCAAAAAAAATCAAAACAATTTAAAATTGGGTTAAAAATCACCAAAAATATTTAAAATCAAATTAAATCACTTGATTAGATAAAAAAAAATCTGACATACGCCTAGTGATTTAACTAATCAAGATAACCATCTCTAAATTACATATAATTAAAAAAAAAAAGTAAAAGCTCTATTAATAAAAAAATAGTTTAAAGTAGATTAGATAAAAGACCCCAAATCCTAGAGTTTAAGCTGTACTTTGCCCTATAATTTATACAATATACAATTAGAATGACTCTAAATATTTTTGTTAAATTATGCTAAAAAATAAACAAGTAATTAATTATATTAGTTAATGAGTGTCACATCAAAAAATATTAATTTATGAGTAATAATAGAGAGTACATATAATATTACCCATTAAAAATAAGTTTGTAATTTGGTTTTGAAAATTAAAATTATAATAAAAATTTGAATAGTAATGTCTAAATAGCTTATTTTACGAGAAAATAAACCCATCCCTTTAATTATATATATATATATATATATATATATATATATATATATATCAAGTGTAGTTTGTCCTTTCATTGGGAATTTCTCTATATTTTAATGTGACTACACAAAAAATTGTGGACAGTGAAAGAGTCACATGATCATAGTTGGCCAAATTATATCACAATTCACGGACTCAATTAACACTAGATGTTAAAATAAATTCCACATTTTTCAAATTGTATCATCGTCTTAATTTATTTATTATTTCATAACTTTATGGAAACTGATTTGAATGGTAGTGAAATCGAGGAGCATAAAAATCACGACGAACGAATAATTGTTTAGCAAATACGCTGCGAGATTAAATCATAATTAGCTGATAATGCAATGATATTTGGTAATAAATATAGTAAAACAACGGTTTCTTAATCCATCTCTCACAAAATTTATCAAGAAAATAAGGCAAGACAACGATGGGATACCCGGGAATGGGTGGCCGACGAGCTCTTTGTTTTCTTTACTTTAATGACTATGGTCGGGAAGTTATTTTTCAAATGTGAGGTTAAATTTCATAATAAAATTAAATCATTAATTTATTTCGATAGAAATAACCGATGTTAAATGCGAGAGGAGTAATATTCTCGTCCCTGCCCGATACCAATGCAAGTAAAAACCGAATTCATATTCAACTCGTGCCTTATTTTTCAATTCTTATATCCACATGTCATTTTCGATAATTGCTCAAATCGACTGGTCGATAAAGTTTACAAGTGTAGAGTTAAATGCAAATTTTTTGAGTTTATATTAGAAAAAGATAGAAGTGCAAGAACCTATTAATTTGACTCTCACAAGCAGTGAGATTTCAATTAAGTGCTTGTATAATCGATATGAGCTCAGTAATTAAGGGTCAATCACAAATAATACTATTTTTATTTTTAGAAAAATAAACTTGTTCTTTATATGTTAATAGCAAAACAACAACTATTACGGTAATATTCATGAAATATTTCATATTTTTATTACCTGACAGACAATTATAGCTCACTCTCTCGATTTCACAATTGAAGTTGAATGGTCTTGTCCAAAAAAGAGATTGAATCAAGCTAACTACTGTAAATTAAAATGACTAATATGAGAAAAACAAAACATTTAAAGAATTAATTACAACATCTGCGTTGCTATCGACTCAAAATACATTAATAGTTTTGATCAAAAAATTATTTAAAGTAACAATCGTATTCCATTCATCTTGAGTTATCCTGCACTTTCTTTTAAAAAATAAAAATAAATTAATTTTCCAAAGGTCAAATAGTAAATAAAATCTTAAAATGAAAAAATAAGATCTTTTTTGGCTTATATTCTCACTACAAATTCTTAACTTATGGTTTGATCTTTGCCATTGAAAATTTACTGTTCAAAGTTATAGTCGAAAACTTAATGATTCAAATTTCAATAGTTTCTCGGATCTAAATTCGTAGAATACTCGTTTTCTTATAATTCACTTGCGTTCTATCCGTTTTAAGGCGTAAGAATTAATCAATTTTGTTCATCTTTGGTGTGATTAAGTAACATAGTTGGATTATATTTTTTTTAAAAATTGTATAATTAGTGAAATTAAATCAAGTGTAATAATGGTGGGAATCAAGTCAATGAATGAAGCCAAAAACACTCCCATAGAATTCTCATCAATACCACCAAAACTAAGAACGCGTCCCTCCGTCTATAAAAAGACCTGTGCATTGCAGTATCCTCCACCATCACTTACCGCCTTCTAGAGAGAGAAAACACACTCATCTCGCTCGCTTTCTCTCTCCACAGAAAGCTTGAGGAAGTTCTGAAATGGCTAATGGAGGCTTGGCTGCTCTGTTAGTTCTTTTCTTCAACTTGGCAATCAATGGTTTGGCTTGTCCTACATGTCCTTACCCGACTCCACCCTCTCACACCCCAAAACTCCCTCCAAAGCTCCCCCCTAAGCACCCTCCTAAAGTTAAGCGACCCCACCCTCCCAAAGGCCACTCTCCCCTCCCGCCATTCCCGCCCAAGCCTCCCGTCGTCCAGCCACCTGTCGTCTTGCCACCGCCACCGTACGTTCCAAGGCCACCAGTTGTCCTGCCACCACCTTACGTTCCAAAGCCGCCGGTCGTGAAGCCGCCACCGACGGAGACACCATGCCCGCCACCACCACCGCCGCCGTTTACATACCCTCCTCCGGTCCCGGAGACATGTCCCGTCGATGCCTTGAAGCTGGAGGGATGTGCGGATGTGCTTGGAGGGCTTGTCCACATTGGTGTTGGAAGCAGTGCTAAGGAGGCTTGCTGTCCTGTTCTCCAAGGACTTGCAGACTTGGACGCTGCGCTCTGTCTCTGCACCACCATTAAGCTTAAGCTTCTTAATATTAACGTTGTTCTACCCATTGCTCTCCAAGTTCTCCTCGACTGTGGCAAATATCCTCCCTCCGGGTTCAAATGCCCCACCTAAAACGTCATCATTTCAGTATGAATCAATAAACCAAATTTACAAAAGCTTAACATTATCCAAGTGGTTTTTAACATTGTGTTTGATTGATACAGGAGAGGAAATCCAGTGGTTCAAACCTCTAAATGAGGAAGGAATAATGTGAAGGATAGACCCAGAAAGACAAAGCTACTCCTCTCTCCAATGGCTGTGTTTGGAGCATTATTGTTGTACTCTGCGTTTGTGTTATTTCAGTGCTTTTCAGACTAAATCAAATCATTATCACCTTTCAATTAAAAAAAAAAAAAAAAACCAGTAAATGCTAGAAGAGTGTGCCTCCTTGTTTCCATGCTTCACTTAATATGAAATATGTTCTTTCTCTCTCTATATATACACATCTAGATCTATCTTTTCACATGTGGTTTAAGTGAAAAATTTTAAACCAAGAAAAAAATTACGATTAAAGAAGAAATTAACTGTAAGAAATCAAGATACAATTGATTTTTGCAATTCAAACATCAATAAATAAGAAAACTATAAAATCTTAATATTGACTATGGTTCAACCCAACCCAACCCAACCCAACTATAATTCGGATCAAATTAAATTTTAACAATTTTCACCTTGAGATAAATTTCACATATGAGATTCAACAGGTTACTCAACCTAACTTAGAATGAATCCAGAACATTGAACTCTGACAATCTCTGTCTTGAAAGAAATTTTGATCTAAAGAACGAAATATGCAAAACTCAATTAATAATAATTTTATTTTTCACAAATGCCTTTAATGGGCTAACTCAGCCACTAATACTGATCAAATTTAAACTTGAAAGATATATTTGAAAAGAAATCACATTTCTTCTGGCATGACATTACTGAATTATTAGAGTTGTCGCAACGAACTCTATAAGATAATAAGGCATCACAAACTTTTTCAAAAATAGATTTTTCATATTGTATAAGATTGTATCTCTGAAAGTAGCATATGAAGTAGATAACGAGCACAGTAAAATCAATAACAGATCCTTCTCATTGTACTTGCATCTAATAGTCTTCAAATCCGAAACATTCTTTAAATGCAGTTAAATATTCTTCAACTGAATTACTTTTCATTAATTGATAAAAATATAACCGTTGTTTCAAAAGTAACTTACTTATTAAGATTTTCTTCGTACAATTGCTCTAATTTTACCTATAGCTCTACGACAATTTTATCGTTCAAAACGTCTTGCAAAATCTAATTTGATAAATATAAATATCATCTAATTCTATCTGTGCCAACAAATCTCGCATCTTCATCTGTCATAATTGAAATCTCGTATTCCGATGCAATAATAGAATATCAAAACTCTACGATAATTTTATTGTTCAAAACGTCTTGCAAATTTTGATTTGATAAATATAAATGTCATCTGATTCTATCTGTGCCAACAAATCTTGCATCTTCCTGTGTCGTAATTAAAATCTCGTATGCCGATGCAATAACGGAATATCAAAGCTGAATTCATCGCTCAAAAACCAGCTTCAACGTAATAAGCCCAAAAACGATATTACACCACACAAAAATCAGCTTCCAAGAAATCAATCCGCCCAATAAGCAGACAAAAATTCCCAAATTAAAGCAACTCCACCAAATCAACTAATCCTAGAG
Source organism: Begonia peltatifolia (assembly GCA_022433055.1). Taxonomy (NCBI): domain Eukaryota; kingdom Viridiplantae; phylum Streptophyta; class Magnoliopsida; order Cucurbitales; family Begoniaceae; genus Begonia; species Begonia peltatifolia. The sequence goes on from CM039527.1 coordinate 3,211,066, forward strand.
AAAAATTGAACTTTTTTCTTCTCTGCTCCCATTTCGAATGAGCACAAACCCAAAACGGAGAATAGCACTGTCGGCGGCAACAGGACGGAGGCTCGGACGGCTGTGGTCGGCGATCTCTTCTTCACGGCCGGAGAAGACAGCTCGGCGACGCAGGTAGGTGGGAGCTTCCTTGGCAGTTCTTCTGCAGGTGACCGGGGGCCGGATTCTTCTTCTGGCGGCCGGGGGACGGGGTTTCTCCCTTGCTCGGCGTCGAGCTCTTCTGAACAACGATGGCAGTGGCGGGGCGGAGAGTCTTCTTCTCTCGTTCGAAAGTGGCTTCGCGTGAAACCCCAACTTTCTTCTTCGATGAAGAAGACAGACGACGCAACACAGGAAATGATTTTTCTCTTTTTTTGTGTATTTCTTTTTCCACAAAAATCACGGACCCTAAATTGTTCCGTACCACCAATAAATCAAAAACAAAATCATTATGATAAAGAAAACTTAATATTGACTGCGGAATTCGGACGACAACAAATGAAATCATGAGGAGACCCGTAAGAGAGTGTACTGGTTGTATGCAGCTTCACGTGAATCTGTTTTGTACGTTATGGTTGGTGTTGAACCATGATTGATGACCCCAAAAGATGGAATAAAATAAGGAAAAATGTACAGTTAGGGTTGAGATCTTTGGGTTTTTGCAATGGGCCGGAGTCCATTGTCAGGAAAGATAAAAAATGGCAAGAGGCCAAGGAATTCGAATCAGGGTAGGCGACGGTAGCGTTACGCAATTTGCATGAGCATGAAGATGGCAGAGACGAACCAGAGATTGTCTGCTTCCAACATTTTTAATACGTTGAAAACGAATCCCAAGCTTTCATGTCGGTCGACCTCTTTTGTCTTTTTTACCCACAGCTTGCTTCAGTCTTACCCTCCTCTCTTTGGAACACTTGCATTCTATATATCAACTAATAAAGTACAATATTAATATGTAACCTTATCATATTGTGACGTGTGACAATAATTTAGGATTATATGAACATGGGTTTATTAGTTCTCCCTTCGCCATCCCTTTTCATAACATAACTACATGGGTTTTTTTTTTTTCTTCTAATATATTTTATAAACATTGTTGATGTGTCAAATAAAATTAATAACAATTAATATAATAAATTAATTAATTATAATTTATTTTATTAATTATTATTTAATATCTTCTTAAATATATTTAAAAAATAAAATAAAATAATAAATATAAATTATTTTATTTTATTTTTATTATTATCAGTTTTATACAAAAATAAAATAATATTATCTAAACCTTTTAAAGACAAAATTAAAAAAAAAAAACATTATTTCTCGTACAATTGAAATTTTATCTCTTAACTCAAGACAGTGATTATTAAATTTAGAGTAATACTAGATTTAACCTATAATTTCACACTATAATACGTAATTAATAAAATTAATTTTTTATTTTAATTATTTATAATTTATATTAAATTATAGACGTAAGGTTAAACCTAAACCTAAGCATCATTCCTGTTAAAATTCAAAAATATAATATCATAATCATGTATAAATATGCACTCAAGTTTAACGGTGGAAAATGAAAAACTTAACTTAAATCCATCAAATTAATATTAGGAATAAATGCGCGTATATCCACAAAAAGATAGACGTCATCTCATTCAAACTTTTGATCAGATACCCACCCCTTTCTTTCCTCTCCCTATTCTTCTTCTTCTTCTTCTTCTCCTCTCTCTCTCTCTCTCTCTCTCTCTCTCTCTCTCTCTCTCTCACAGTTTGTTCAGTTTGTCATTCAGAGCCACAGCTGTGCGCTCTGAAAATGCCACTCGGTCGTTGCAGTTTTTTCTTTCCACTTCTTTTCGTCCTCCTCCTCCTTCACCTCCCTCCGTCACTCCAACAGACGATCAGCCCCACCGATCTCTCCGCCCTCCGCTACATTAAGGACAGCCTCACCGACATTCCCGCCCACGGTCCAGGGAATTACTTCTTCTCGTCCTGGGACTTCGCTGCGCCCGATCCTTGCTCTTCCTTCTCTGGCCTCACCTGCTCATTCGGCCGAGTCTCCGTCCTCTCACTTGGAACCGGCCTCTCCGGCTCGCTCGGACTTGCTGGGTCTCTCCCCGCTGCCATCTCCGATCTCTCCGAGTTGACTCAGCTCATTCTCAACCCGGGTATAGTCACCGGGGCTATTCCTCCTCAGCTCGGAAAACTCAGAAATCTCCGAGTCATATCTCTAACAAACAACCGATTAACCGGTTCCATTCCTACTGATTTTTCATCTCTCTTCAACCTACACACTCTCGATCTCAGCCACAATCTCCTCACTGGAACGATTCCGGCTAGTCTGACTCAGCTCCCAGAGCTGAAGGTCCTCATTTTAGCTTCCAACCAGCTCTCCGGCGTCCTCCCCGACGTGTCGGCTCAGCTCTTACACTTAGATTTGAAAGCCAACAAGCTCTCTGGGAAACTCCCGACTTCGCTTCCTCCCTCGCTCCGTTACCTGTCGCTGTCGGAAAACGCCATGTGGGGCCCTGTCAGCAACGGACTTGAATCTCTATCAGAGTTAGTGTACCTCGATTTAAGCATGAACCGCTTCAGTGGGCCCATCCCTCCATCGCTCTTCCGCTCTGGCCTCCCCACCCTCCTCCTTCAACGGAACTATTTCACCGGCGGGGTCCCACTCACTTGCCCCTTGAGCCCAGATGGCGCTTCTTCGGGACCCACATTGTCATCCTACGGGGAGGGTTCGATCGTCGATCTCAGCCATAATTTGTTATCCGGGGAGCTGTCAGAAATTCTGGCAGGAGCAGAGACTCTGTTCCTGAACAACAACCGTCTGATAGGCGCCGTACCTGAGGTGTACGTGAAGAACGTGTACAGCGGAAGCACCAGAACATTGTATCTCCAGCACAACTACTTGTCCGGTTTCCCGCTCCAGCAGGGGCTGGTTTTGCCTGATACGGCGGCGCTTTGCTTGTCCTACAACTGCATGGAGCCACCAGGGTGGGTCGGTTCTTGCCCAGCCAGTGCCGGTTCGCTGCTTTCCCGGCCGGCTTGGCAATGCTCCGTCATAAAAAATATCACCGCCTCCGGCAAAATCCCATGATTTTCATTAAATACATATAAATATCAAATCTATGTTTATTTTTCAGAGCTTAGCCAAATAATTTTTCATATTAAATTAGTTTATTAAGGGTTTTTAAAGGGATACAATAGGAGTTGTAACTTGTAAGTAATAATAGAGTTTAATTATTTATTTTATCTTATGGTTTTTTTTTTTAATATTATATGGTTTGTCTCTCATTCCCCCAAAAATTATAGATCATGACGATGCAGTGTCTACTCTTATTTATTGTATATTTAAAAATTACCCAAAATATAAAACAACATCGGAAAAAGGAATTGAATTAATGGAGGCGAGGTGAGCAGTGCGAAACAAATGAAAGTGTGGCCCATCGATCCAACGGTAACAATATTAATTTCAATTTTATTATATATTTTAGGAAAATGATATTATGATGTTTAATAGACCATATATTATCCATTATAAATAGTTAATATATTGTATCAGTTAAAAGACAGACAGAGGGCGGCCATGGAAACCTTTTTTGGAACTTTAGATGTGTTATTTTACAAAAGCTATTTTTGTTTAGTGGAAAAGATGAAAAGGCCTTTTTGCCCATCACGCATGAAAAGATTCTCTCTTAAACTCTTGTGTTTCATGGGAGTACAATTTTTAAAGTCTCTTTGTTGGGTTTCTTTTTTAACAACAATTAGAATGAAACATAAATTAGATTCTAACGTTTCAAATATATATATTTTTATTAGCTATTAGTGTTTTAGATTTTAAATTCTATGGTTTGATTAATTTTAATTTTTTTTAATAAGTCATATTTCTATCTTTTCGCTATCAATAATTTAGACATTAACGCAATAAATTCAACATATTTTCCATGTCATCAACCGTTTTAATTAGATTTTTAATTATGTCGACCTACTCTCTAGTGATTACAAACTTTGTTGCAACAAAGTTTGAAATTATTAGAGAACAACATATCTTTGTCGAAGAATCAGGTTAAGAAATGTGATTAATAAAAAAACATAATGCACATATGCTAGAAGTTTAATTTGCCAATCATAATAAACTTCTAGCACATGTGCATTATGTTTTTTCATTAATCACATTTCTTAACCTGATTCTTCGACAAAGATATGTTGTTCTCTAATAATATGCTTTAATTTATAAATAACTACAAACGTTACCATTTATCTTAAGAATAAAGAGGATAATAAATCCTAACGATCCTGGCTCCGCCTAAATGGTAGTTTGTAGTTAAATTTTTAAAAAATAATTCAGTAAATTATTAAGAAAGTAAAATAAAATGGATAAATAATAGGTGATGGCTCGTGGGAGTCACGTGGGGTCGGAATAAAATAAATTCCTAAATTAAAAAATATTCGTTTTTGAATTTTGAATCGTGTTTTAAAAGTAAGCGAGTTTGATGAGTCATTTAATATATTTAAATAAATATTTTAAAAGATAATGGTAGAAAAATATGTATTTAATCATTGAATCAATTAAAATAAAGATAACAGGGAATATTCTTACCTCCATCACATGATTAATTATTAAATCAATACCTTTAATATGTCAATATTAGCAAAAATATATATATTTTATTTTCTAGCCCACATGACTGCCTGTTTGCCACACCATATCAACCAACAACAAGCTATCAATCTCAGAAAAAAGTGTTTCTATTATTATCTAAATTTTTTTCTTTTTCTTTTGGGCCCGATTTGAGATATGTTTTAGGTTATAATCTGATTTTTCAAGATTTTGGGTCGGGTTTGAGATCTGTTTTGGTTCAGATTTTTTATCCACGATTCAGTTCGATTTCTACAAGTTTTTACTCTAAAAATTATGAATCAAACTGTTACTCACGATTCTTCAAATTGTGGAGTCAGTAATGATTCATATAATAGGTAAAATCAGCCCAAACCATATCAAACTGCGTGATTGGTGAAGCCGTGGGTTCATATCGGTTTTGCTTATCACTAATTTCTTCTTCGCAAACTTGACTTCATTTTATCTATTAATTTTTTCACAGTATTTAACAATTAGTATACATAACTTGAGAAATTTTCAGAAAAAGCTCCAATAATATATAAAAGATAGTTTCATTTTTTTAGTCTTTATTATATATATATATATATATATATATATATATATATATATATTAATTTGAGTTTGATGTGATTATATGATTTAAATAGAGATTGAATAGATGAGATTTGAATAAAAATAAATCGTTAGAGATAAAGAAGAGGGATGAAAATCTAGGGTTTATGGGAAAGAACCAAAATATTGACTCAACGAAACATGGTTTATAGTAACATTAACTAAACAATGTGACATAGTATATACTGTGAGATATTGAGTCTATATTGATGTTCATCAGTTCTAAGTCCACACTAAATGTATGCCAACCAAACACACGAGCTACTAAGCTAGGAGACACTCTAAAGCCATTCATTGTTGTGTTCCTCGTTCATTGATTCTATTAAAATTTGACGACTTGAATTCTTTCGGACCGGGCCGATGAGTAAACATTACGATTTCGTTTAAGGTTTTGCTTTATTAGTTTAATACATGTAACATCAAGTCATAAAACTCACGGGCGTTTTGATTTATATATATAGTGACATTTTTTTTTTTGTGCTCGTGATTTTTGTTTTTTTAATACGTAAAATCTCATGTGTCTCATTTTTATGGTTTGTGATTTTCTTTTTCAATTTCACGTTCGATTTTACACAAATACAACATATGATCAATTGAGATGCAATAAAACCACAATGCGTAATTCATGAGAAAATAGAAACTAAAAACGGATATCATATATAGTTATACTGAACCAAGTAAATACCTGGCCAAGAGAAGTTACTGCGACCGACAAATTGAAACAGCCCAAAAGAATCCACCTCCACCGTCGATCTCTAAACTCGGCCGGAAGTCGAAGCAACAGATAATGACTTTGGAACGACGATTAGCCGCCGTAGCCGGGTACAGTCTGATATCTACGATGCCGTCATCCCTCTGACCCTCTGACCCTCTGCCCCATGGGAGAAATTGGAGAGTTGATGTGGTTGTTGGATCAGCGTTTCGATCATCGTCTTCTGGTTGGTGATGCAAGAGGAGGCCGGAAGAGGAGTTTAGACAATGAGGAGAATGGCGGCGGATAAGGGTGTTTGTTAAACCACGTTGCCGGGCAAAGTTCATCTTTTCCCAGTTTGGCTGAGTTTTTTTTACATTAATTAATTATAATTTATTAATAAACAATAATTAATATATAAATATATTTTTTATGCTTAAATTTTAGTGAATAAATTCTATTTCAATTTCATTAGCGAGATTTTATTGTTTCAATTTTGTTTTCTTTATTATTAATCTATTATTATAATTATTATTATTAAATTTAAGAAAAGAATTACGGGATATTTTTTTATGTACATTATTTGTTTGTGAAATAGTTGGAGTAATTCAAATTTTGTTTAAGTTGTTTTTAAATTAAAGTGGTTAAGAAAATTTATATTTAGTTTTAAAAATAAAATTTTGACCACATATTATATAAAATAAAAATTCCTATACAAAGTAAATCCTTCTCTCATCATTTAACTTTCTTCTACATTTATGAAATGATTTAATTTTATATTTACCCTATGATATTACATTATAATTTTAACTTAGAACGCGACGTGCCACGGATCCATCACTGCTTAACAGTTCGATAGAGTTTTTTTAACCAATTTTCAAGTTTCTATTCTATAGAATGATCGTGTGATGAAGCCAACAAAGACATTAAATCATGTGGAAATGTTTGATGAACATTATCTTGATGAAACATAAATGAAAGATCAAACTCACATCAAAATATTATTGGACTTTCCCAAAAAAAAAAAAAAACTACCTTCAAACTAACCGGTATTTTGCATATTTGGTAGTTTTTGTTATTTTTTTTCAAAAAGTATGATTCATAAAGAATATAACTGACATGTCAATAGATAATTAAATTTGAACATCATTTATTTAGTCAACTAGAGTTATTACAGAGATATTAATTCTCACCAAAAAGTCTGAATTCAAAGGCCTACCTGAGTTCAACATCATTCTAGAAGATGTTAACACTTTCGTTTTTAGCTTATGTTTGTATTTCTTTTAATCTTTTGCTGAACATTACAATTTAATATTTTGTATTTGAAGGTGAAGAACATATTAGGTTAAACGGACATTAGGCTTGGGAGAAACCAAAAGATGTTGCTTTCCCAGTTAGGCCAAACACCTTTTTTCCTTACTTTTTGGATTATCTTTTTTGTAAAAGCTTCTTTAGGTTTGTAACCTTAATCTTCTTAAGTGTACCATATATAACACCTTATGAGCTGTTGTCAACCTAGTTTTTGAATGCAAAGAAAAATCGTGGATGATAGTTCATCTTCAAACTTGAAGTTTCTCTTCAAGTGCCACCTCCAATCGGTGAGTAATATCTAATTGGTGAGTGCGTGATCTTGGTTCCACTCTTTGTGAGTACAAGTATATTCCAATCTAATTATTCTCTTCTCCACACTCTTCTTTTGAGATGGAATTTACGACAAAGAAATAAGGAACTCTCGTGGAGCTAGTGGGAAGGGTTTTCTCCGTCAAGGAGAACCAATACCGAGAAGTGCAACCGTAGCACCTCTTCAGATCAACATGGTTCAATCGTTTATAACTTTTCATCCACATCAAATTAACCCTTCATTTTTGGAGGACATATTCCACACTTGTAGGGTAGTGTACTATCCAAAAATCACGTTCATTGGACATCCCACGAGTGAGTTCTACTTTTCCAAAGAAGATATGTTGTTCTCGGTCAGATCAGTATTTTGATCTTCCGGCGACCTCTACTACTTTCACTCTATCTCTCGATCTGCAAAACTTTTGGCTGAGATATTTGGAGGGACTTCACTACACTCTTAAAAGTAGCTACTGTCCAAATTTCAGTAACAATGCACATTTGCATCTGTTGCTCGTGACAGCCAAAACAATGCACAACTGAGTTTCCTATGCTTTGAAATTCATCCATTTTTGAAGCACATCAGAACGTGACACATATATATCGTTCATTGATATTATATCTAAGATAAATTATAAATAGTAAAAATAAAATATTAATTGCACTAATTAATTAGTATTACTTATGGCTTTGATGAATTTATTTCTAGATATATATTATTTTAGTTTCTAGTCTAGATAAATAGGAAGGAAATATATTTAGGTAATCAATTATCATAGAAAAGCTTGTTCTTTGGAAAGAAACAATAGTGTTTTCAACTTTAATTGGCAAATGTAATAGTACAAATAAATATTGTATTAAATTTTGCAAAGTGGAATGATTCACCTTCCATTTTAAGTTTTTTTTTATTTGAAATTAATATGTCAAGTTTTTTCAATCATCGATTATATAAAAATATAAGTAAAAAAGTTGGAGAGTAATGTAAGTAATCTTATATTAATTATTTATAATTTATTTTAATTATTACATTAATTAATGACTGACACAAGCGTAGACTTAAAGCATAAATTTAACCTTACTAAAAAAAAGTTTTAATATTACTATTGATTAATTAATGTCTAACATAATAACATTATTAAAATTACTATGTCGTGTTTTACTTATTATTTATGTAAATTAATTATAATTATAATTATTTATTGATATTTAATAAATAAAAAATAACTTAAAAAATTAAATAATGGGTATAATTTAGTATTAGTTAATTGCCTAGAAATAATTATCAAGTGTGTGTTTCTTTTCAGATGTGAAAGATAAATGATTCACCATCCACTTTTAAAAGACAAAGGATCTTCAAGATCTATAACCACTTTCCAAAGCCTTAGATTGCCAGGTGAAGTAATATAGAACTCCCCCCACATCCACCCAATAACCATTAAACGATATACCTTATATATAAAGTATAATTATAAGTAATTAAATCTAAGAGTATCGTGTGACTCGAATTATAGTTTTACCGAGTCAGGATCGTATTCGATATTAGATTTTTTATGTTATTCTATATATTATTATTTGAGTTGCAAATGTCACTTATATTTTGATTTGAATTAGTAAATTTTTCTTGTATTTGTAATTTTATTTCGAAAGAATTTTTCACATTAATCTCGATGTCCTTGTTTCTGCGCTATTTCTTTTTTCGATTCACTTTCGATTTCAAGCAATTGGTAAAACTGAAACTGAAGTTTGTGACGATGGCACCCTACATATCCGCTCCAACGTAGATCCACATCTCAACTTAAAGTTTACATAAGAGTCTAACTTCTTTTGAGTTTTTTCAAATAATATTTTAAAAACAGAGTTTATAAACTTCGTAGTTTTATCACCTGATGTTGTAGAACCTTGCAATATACATGAATTTGTAGACCTTTCATGTCTCTTCAAGATGATGAGAGCGCATTTACTATATTCGGATTACACCAAACTCAAACAAAATATCATGTAAAAAACATGTCACACTGTATAAATAAAACATACAGATCAATCGAGGAAACTTGTACGAGAACAATTCATCGTGGCTGTGTATGGAAGCGGACTTTATTTTATTATGCAAAATGACTTTTTTTAATTGTGTATAGTCTTGTAACATTCCCAAAAATAGAAACACTTTTCTATAAAATCATGGTATGGTTGCTTGGCAACTAGACCTTCACTAACCACTTCCCCACTCTTATTTCTTCCCAACCAAATAATCCTACATCCACTTTGATTAGAATATTTTAAACAATAATCTTTTATTTTTTTCATATTTATTCCATAAAAAGTATTTTAATATAGAAAAATTCATTTTATATTCGAATAATCATTTCTTAATCAGATCAACTGAGCTTTGGAAAGTGTCTGAAATAATAATTTTCATAAAACTATATATTAAAATAAATAAATAATTATATTTGTCACGTGTCAATGCCCAAGTGAAGGTTTGCCTATTTATAACGCAACTTGTCTAAGAGCTTTGCATTGCGTTAGCCTTTCTCTTTTACTCTGCACCTCAGTCTTAATCATGGCATGCTCGTTGCCGGAAAACTTCGACGAAATCAACGGCCAAGAAGATCTCTTGGGCATCGAGTTTGCAGAAATAGACGGTGATCTTCTCATGTTCATGCTAGAAGAAACTAAGGAAGAGGATTCAAACGACGAGAGCCTGGTGAGTATGACGATGCAGTTACTGGAGGCTGAGCTCAAGTCAACGGACATGCGTGATTCGTCGGAGCATCAACAATCCTACACCGCCAGCCCAAGAGTTGTTGATTTGGATTACTTAATGGAATGTGAAAATGGAGGAATCTCCGATCAAAAGAAAAATGTAGTGTTGATGCAAGAGAAATAAGAGAGTTTGAAATTCTCGCAACCTAAAATCATATTATTTTAGTTTTTATTTTTATTAAAAATAAGCAAAATATTTCTGTTATGTGCCAAAAATATTGTTAATTAGATTTTCTTGCTACACGAAACAATATATTTTCTTATTTAAAGTGATATAAAATATTTTAAAATGATTCTGCGTTACATTATTATTTTTTATGTAATATCTTTTTGAAATTTTTGCAGTCTAATTTTAAAATTTTGGGTAAAAATATGTTTTTAATTCTTATATTTTACTAGTTATTTCAATTTAGACTCTGTAATTTTAATTTTCTCACAATTGTTCTTATAATTTTAATGTTATCTTCAAACTATTATTTTTCATTGAATTTAATGATAAAAGTCATGTGATAATTGATCATCACTTAATCAGAGTAAATCACTTTTATTTTGATTCATTTTCGAATAAATTAATTAAAAACTTTTTATTTAATTTTAAAATAATTGAATTGATTTCAGCTATTTTGCTTCATTTAAGAATCTTAGATGATTTAGATAAGCAATAAACTAAAAAATTATCACGTAATTTTTTCGTTAAATTTAGTGATAAAAATAGATCGGAGGGTCTGAAATTAAACTATGAAGCTTTTATGAACACTTTAAAAATGCAACAACTAAATTAAAAAGAAATTTAAATTAAAAATTATATTTTACCATGAAAATTAATTTCGTGTGCCCGTATTAGTACTCTAAATACAAATTTTGACCATTGAAATTAACTCAAAAAAATAATAATAATAATAATACGAGCTCATTAAAATATAGAACCCGTTCATCCACCTAAAATCTTCAAATAACTAAAAATGATGGGAGAAGTAGCAAACCCTAATATTAATTTGTAGACATATAGGAATGTACTACTTATGCTTAAGTTAGAGAAACAAAGAAAAGCATGCACACCCATGCTTTGCTTAACAAATAATATCAAATCTAAGGTTTGGCCTGTACTTCAGGTGGCACGGTCCTTCCCACCAGCTCATGGTGGTCCAAAAGTAGGCCGAGGGAGATAAGTTTAAGGTCTCAATCAAAAGTAATTCGATTGTTACATTTCAATAATCTAAATTCTATTTTGTTAGGGTTAAATAACACACTTTAGAAGGAAGTTATAGATTCATTTGCGGAGAGATATAGTCATAGTGAATGGATTGAGGGTTAGAAATCGAACGATAACGAAAAAAAAAAATGATGTGGGATATCAAATTTCTATGTAAAAACTCTTTTGAAAAAAAAAAATCATGGCCGTATGAATAAATTTATTATGATGATAGAAATACAACTGCGAATTTTGTTATTATAGTTTATAAAACTTTATAGTAAAAAAAAAATTTAATAACATTCTCAATGCAAGAATAACCCGCCTGACACATATAGAATTTAGGTCATACTAAAATATAATATCAAATATAACGTCGGTCATACGTTATGAGCCGTGAGAAGTGTGAAATTGTATATCTGACGGTCGAGATCTTATTTTATTTTTAATTTTTTTTATATTTTTTTAATTTTCACTTAATGAACTCCTCTCTGTCTCTAATCTTGGAATTGTACACTGAAACATTAGTGAATGATAAGTTAGAACATTGGAAGCCAAAAAGTAGTAAATGGGAAGAAGATGATTTGGCAATTATTGGAAGGGGCTTTCTAATTGTCATAACCCACTAAACCCTAAGATGGAAACACACCCACGCCCACATGAGACTCACCCAATTCTCTTTCTTTCTTATTTATTTATTTTTGTATATTCAAGAGAAAGTTGAAATTAAAGTGAGAGCTTTTATCAAAGCCAATTGTTTTTGACTTCTTTCTCTACTGTGTTTTGCTTTACTCTCTTTATTTTTACTTCTTATTTAAGTCTTTCTTAATGTAGACTTGTGCATTCTAAAGAACACTAATTTGGGTTTGTTTGATTATTTTTTTTAGATTAATAATAAATCGTTTAGTTTGGTTTTGCTTGTAATAGATTTACGCCGTAAATTGAGATTAATCATAGCTAACCTTGAATGTATTTTGTACCTTTTTTTCTTATTCTCTATTGATTTATTCGTGTGAAATTATTAAGTAAATAAGCATTTGTCATGGATTCAAACCGAAATACTCTATGTATAAGTCATAGAGTTCAAGTGGTCTCTTGATCGTTAACTTCGAAGGCTTGCGAGAGTGGTCGATGTTCGTAGCCTAGCTCCTAATACTGGATTTTAAATTTTGAAGTTTTGTTTTTTTGACAATAATTTCAAAAGAATGATAATAGAAAAGAGGTAGTAAAATATGGCGAACAAGTAAAACAAATAGCAAATAAAAAATATTATTTGTCACGTCCTGATTATTAATGATAAAAGTATTAAAAATAATATTTAAATTTACTTTAAAAGAATGAAGTGATTAAAAAATTAAATTTTCAAGTATTTTTGTTAATAAATTTGTCTTTAAATATAGTTTTGTGAACAAAATAATTCAAAGTGATTCCCGGGTCACCATATTTTGTTAAGAAAATTATACTTTTAAAGCGATTTTTTTGATAAAAAGGACTTTAAGATTTAGTTTGTTACTGACAAACGTTTAAGGTTAAATTTGGATATTACCCACGTGTTAATTTAAAAACATACTGCAATATTGAACATACCCGCCATCTCGTCCTCTCTCTTACTCAGAATGCAGGTCGCTCTGTGTTCATCACCGACCACCGTCTGTGGAGAGAGAGAGAGAGAGAGAGAGAGAGAGGGAGAGGGCAAAGGGAAAGCCAAAACCAGCTTCAAAAGCAAAAGCAAAAAGATGAAACTTTCTTTTCCTCATTTCTCCAAATAAACTAAAGCAGCCTCCAAAAAGGAAGACCCAGAAAGTACACCACGTTAAGCAAGATGCAGAACAAGATTACACGTATATACCCTGAATCTCTTCGCTTCTTTACCACTGTGTTCGCTCTTTCGAGCTTTCATCAATGGCAGAAATTACTCTCGCGGAACCTCTCTACGGAGTTGATGACGCTGGGACCGCCATTGCCGGGTCGATGTCTGATCGTTTTGCTCGTGAGACTGAACACATTCCGGAGCCATTTGAGAGTGAGAGATTGCCAGTGTCGTTGTCTTCTGAAATTCAGAGATTCCTTCGCGTTGCGAACGTGATCGAGAAAGAGGAGCCTCGCATTGCATATCTCTGTAAGTCGTTATGGACTAGTTATTCGAAATTTCGTGAGTGCTTTGTCTACGTACTTCTGGGAAATTTTGCTTTACATATTCGTCATTTGCTGTCAACCTGCTACTTTTGACAAACCTGTTACATGGAGATTCATGGTGCTTTTTTGAGTTTCATCCGTGAATTCAAATGAACTAGTCTGTTGCTTCAACTATTATATCGCTCAATTGATTATCAGAATGGTCACTTAAATAATTTGGAGGTAAAAATTCAAGTAAGAGCTTCTCATTCATATGACTGTCGAGGAAATAGATGGATTGAACATTTTATCACTTGAGACTCTAGTTATGGTTTGTATCACCAAGGACAAACCATCTCTGTCTCTATCTCTGTCCCCGTGTGTGTGCGTGTCTCTCTCTCTCTCTCTCTCTCTCCTAGAATTGAATTCGGTAAACAGTGTATGCTATTGAAATTCATTCAATGGATTCACTTGCTGAGTGGCTTACGTTGACAGGTCGCTTTCATGCATTTGAAATAGCTCATAACAAGGACAAAAATTCGATTGGGAGAGGTGTTCGACAATTCAAAACCTCCCTTCTTAATCGGCTACAACAGGTACTTTCCATAAAACAAGTTTGCAAGTGAATATACTCTTCAATACTTTAATGTATATAATCTTCAATACTTCCTATTTTGTACACCTTCCCTAAACTTCACCATAAAACATTTACTCCTGTTCAATAACAAGAACATTTAATCCTAGCTGCCCATCCTTCTTGAAACTCTCATTTTCCATCTCAATTGTTGACGTTCATTTTCTTTAGCGTGTACCATCATTTAGCTAATGAATTGGGTTGTTCATCTGTCTGCAATTTAAACTTGTTCCTATGGCCTTTTATCTTCAATTTCGGGCAATAATGACTTGAGAAGAATTAAAATACAATGTAAACCTCAAACTTTAATATATGTTGGAAGAGCATGAATGATGTGTGCTTGCACATCAAGCAGGTACTTCGAATGCTTGGTGTTCATAATTTGTGCATGCTGATTTAATATGGAAGAGTAAATTTTCTGATAAACGGTTCGATATTATTTTATAGTATGAATTGTTTTCGGGATTGTTTTCTTCGACATTCCTCATATATTGTTCAAAGCTTAGCTCACTTTTCTTTTCCACAAGATCATGATGTTGTTTTATTTGTTACTTGGATCTTTGAGGATGAAGAATTTACCTTGGATAAAAGAAAGGAAAAGAACGACATACGCGAACTGAAAAGAGTTTATCGAACTTACAAGGATTATATACACACACACGGTGGAGCATTTGATTTAGAAAACAAGTAAGTATATTTTTTATTAACTTTATGTAACCTCGTATTAATGTATGTCTAACGAGCTTCATTGTCAGACATCTATCTCAATTTAGCCATAGAGAGAAACTAATAAATGCCCGTGCCACCGCTTCTGTATTGTATGAAGTGCTGAAGACAGTCAAATCAGACGGTGCTCCTCAGGTGCTACAAATATGTTTTCTGTATTTTTGTTACTTTTTATTTTATTCTATTTTTCAAGTTGTTTTGTTCTTTACTTGACTCTTTTTTTCTCTAGGCAATTTCTGATAAAGATGACTTGTTTGTGCCGTACAATATTCTTCCTCTTGATCAAGGTGGTATTCAACAAGCGATTATGCAACAACCTGAGGTATGATATCTTTAAAACATTTCATTTTTTTTTAAATATCTGGTCACATAACCTTGTGACATGATTTTGGTGGAATAAATACATTTAATAAATGTAATAATGCAGATTAAGGCTGCAGTTGCACTTATTCACAATGTTCGTGGTCTACCTCTACCCATTGATCCTGAAAAGGACGAGAAATTTACAGACTTGTTTGACTTTCTTCAACAGAGCTTTGGATTTCAGGTCCTTAATTCTTGGCATATTTTCTACAATATGAGCACAAAAACGCTGTCAGGAAAACATCGAATCAAGGAACTTGTTGGTATTTATATTGTGGTTACTCTTTGTATCAGGATGGTAATGTAGCCAACCAGAAGGAGCATCTAATTCTTCTTCTTGCCAACTTACAAGTTCGTCTAACTAATAAGAAGAAATCCATGTCCAAGGTATTTATTTTTGTTTTGGTCACAACCTTTTAGTGTATGAAGTCACTGACTCTACACTGTTTGTTATGGACATCAATCTTATGATTTAAGTTTGGAGATGGTCCAGTGGATGAGCTGATGAGAAAGTTCTTCAAGAACTACACAACTTGGTCCAAATTTTTGGGAATAAAAAGCAACATTCGGTAATATAATGATTCTTTATTCTCTTTCCTCGAGTTATTTTGTTGTAATCTTTTATTGTCAGTTCTGTAACTTCAATCTAAATTGGTTTCATTTCCCTTGTATGCATTTGCTTATCATTTCCTGCTCACTACTTGTGCAGATTGCCCTACGTGAAACAGGAAGCACAGCTATACAAACTCTTATATATTGCACTGTACCTTCTTATATGGGGAGAGGCAGCCAATTTGAGATTCATGCCCGAGTGTCTATGCTATATTTTTCACCATGTAAGCCGAAAAGATGATTTCTAACGTTCATTGCCATTATGTTTTGACATTAATCTCTTTTCATATTAGTTTGGCTCTCGAGCCTGTCAGACTTTGTAATTCCATTGCTTGTTTTGGCTTCCTTTTCTCTGTTAGAAAATCATTCACTTTTCATAAAATTTTACTCTCCTACCACATCAACATTACGGGAAATCACTGCAGTGAGACTTGGCAATTGACCATCTTCCACACTAGGAAGCTCATATTTCTTTTATGAGCTAATAAAAATACTAGTGATGCGTCACTCTCTAGTAAGATATGTAGTTTTCAAGCCATTGGTAAATCAGTGAATGTAAATACCAGCTCCTTACTTCTTGCTTCTTCTCTTGAAGATGGCATCGGAGTTACATAGTATGTTGACCGATCCGGTTAGCTTAACAACATTGGAAAGAATCGTGCCATCATATGGAGGTGGGCCTGAGTCTTTTCTTAACAACGTAGTTTCACCCATCTACAGGGTTATAAAAGAGGTAGTGTTAGTTCTGCAGTTCTGTTCCACATTTGAAGTTGTGTACCTGTAAGGACTAATTTTGTCCTAAAAATCTGAAGGAAGCAGATAAAAGCAAAGGTGGTTCAGCTGATCATTCAACGTGGAGGAATTATGATGATTTGAATGAATATTTCTGGTTAGTAACGATGCATTGAGTATTTTTTTGCTTCTCTGCCAGTTCAAACTTTGAGAAATTCGGAAGAATTATTTAGTCATTGCTGCTGTGTTTTCAGGTCACTTGCATGCTTTCAAATAGGTTGGCCTTTCCGTTTGGACCACAACTTTTTCTATGTACCAAGGAACGAGGAGGATAAGGATGGAGAAGAACTTGGTGTAAGATATCAAATTGAATTGCCACTTTATGTTATTGACAATATTAGGTTGTCACATCAAGACCAGAAAAATTAGCTATATTGTGGTGATTTGATTCTTGAAAGCAGTATCTATAACTCTAGCACCCCTCAATTTGCTCTGATTTATCTTACATGTTTCCTTATAGGGTGCCATAGAAAAGGAACGCGCACGAAAGTGGTTGGGAAAAACTAATTTTGTAGAGATTCGTTCATTTTGGCAGATTTTTAGGAGTTTTGATAGGATGTGGAGCTTTTTTATTTTATCCCTTCAGGTGTGCCTAAACTTAGTATAAATTGGTGATTAATTGATGTTTTTTACATCTTAAAAAACATGTTTTTTCCTTTCATCCCAGGCACTGATTATTATGGCTTGCCATGAATTGGGATCTCCACTTCAACTTTTTGACACAGTCATATTTGAGGACATTATGAGCATTTTTATTACATCTTCAGTTCTTAACTTATTACGAGGTATCCATGTGTTTCATCTTCTTCAAATATAGAATTATTACCAGATGTACAAAAGAGAATAATTAGTGATTCATTGATACTATAATCTCATTTGAACTCACTACTTTCAAGAGAAAAAACATGGTAAATACTGTTTGCTATCTTTACCTTTTTCTAGACACATTGACCTGCCTGTGAGTCTAATCCCATTCGGGTGTAGCTAAGAAATGTTGCTAGACGGTTTTTGATCTAGAAACAATATCTCTTTAAGTATGTATGTCTCTGTTTTCTTTGAGGAGGATGGATGAGTTTTATCTACTTTCAATCAAATATTGGTTGGCCAACTAAATAATTTTTTAGCTTCTTGATCAAATCATTTTATAGTTTACATTTTTTAATATTTTCTTAGAATATTTTGCTAATTTCGCGCTAATAGTAGTATAAGAATGTGGTTTTTTGCAGCAATTCTTGACATTACCTTCACATGGAAAGCGAGGCAAATTATGGTTTCTTCTCAGAAAAAGAAATATGCTATAAAGCTTGTTTTGGCAGTGATATGGACTATTGTTCTTCCCATTTGTTATGCAAATGACAGGCGAAAATATAAATGTTTCTCCACACGCTCTGGAAGCTGGACTGAACAGTGGTGCTTTTCTTCTTATACGGTAGCTGTCATGATTTACTTGAGCAGCAACGGAGTTGAGCTGGTTCTGTTTTTGGTTCCCGCAGTTGGCAAGTATATTGAGATTTCAAATGGCAGAATATGCGCTCTGTTGTCTTGGTGGACAGAGGTAAGCAAAGCAGGATAATTTTTTCATGTTATTATCGTTTATTTGAAGTAGTGAAGATATATTCATCCTTGATTGTATGATCTATGCTGCTCTTAAATTCTGTTCTGCTTACATGTACGCTGATCTTTATAAAAGTTATCTTATGTTTATTTTTACCATGTAGCCTCGATTATACACTGGACGTGGAATCCAAGAGAGCCAAGTTTCAGTGCTAAAGTATATTCTATCTCCTAACTCAATTGTTATCCCTTTTGTAACATACATATTTCCTGATCTTCATCTGTTTCTTACTAGGTAGGTATACATTATTTTGGACGCTTGTACTAGTGTCTAAGTTTTTCTTTAGCTACTATTATGAGGTGAGCAGAAACTTAATTATAGTTTCTTTTGACTCTGAAGAAAAAATACTATGTTTTTGTGGTTAACTACAGGAGAAGTTTATAAAAAATATTTGAATTCGACATTTTTTTTATTATTTATGATTGGAGGTGCACGAGTAATTGCTAATGACATCGATGGGAAAATGTAGATTAAACCACTCATCGAACCGACGAAGAGGATAATGAAATTTGGCGCGAGGAGCTATGACGTGCATGAGCTTTTTCCAAAGGGTATCCTCCATCTTTTCTACAGAACAAAAGATTAAACTGTTGGTTTGGAGTTTGTGTTTAAAAATATTTGTTTATTTAGCTATTAGCTGGCAACTTGTTCGTCACTTCCACTTCTTAGTCGGCAAATCTTCAACCGGCATTGTGCTGTTATATATATATCAATATTGTTCTCTATGGAAACTTCATTCATATTGGAAAACTAACTGCAAGTTCGTTGCTTGCAGTCAAAAGTAATGCTGGCGCAATATTGGCTGTATGGGCTCCTATAATTGTTGTGAGTTTTAAAGAACTTTACTATTTCCTCTCAATGGCCATTTTCTTAAAATCTGATGGAATCTAGATATTGAGATAATGATTTGAAGATAATATCGTAGGAAATCCAATCCGAATTAATAAATTGACTGGAAATTAATATTCAAGATTGAGCGAGTGTTTCTCTTACAATTGAGTTCTTTAAGACTACAAAAATCATTTTTTCTACCTCATATTTATTTCAGGTGTATTTTATGGACACACAGATATGGTACTCAGTGTTCTGCACGGTATTTGGTGGTATTTATGGAATTTTTAACCATCTTGGTGAGGTAAGCTGTATTATCTCCCATTACTTGTCATCACAAGGAAGTGATCTTATGCATTAAGTTTGTTGTAGATTCGGACATTGGGAATGCTGAGAAGTAAATTTCATACCTTGCCTTCTGCATTCAACACTTCTTTTTTCCCTCCGTCAATGAAGAATAATCGAAAGAAAAGAAGAGGTCTATTTCAAAGTCGACTACAGAAGGTTCAGTATTTAACATTGTTGCAGCATAACTTTTGTTTACTGAATCTGACAATCCAATGTTGGCTGTCTCAGCGGTCAGAAAACCAAGGAAATGACCTTGCAAAGTTTGTCCTGGTATGGAACCAAATTATGCGTAGCTTTCGCTCAGAGGATTTAATAAGCAACAGGTGATTATGGAAAATTTCTATCAAAAAGCATTCTTTCGGCTTGAACAAAGAAAAGAATGCTAAACAAGCATAGCAGAAAATGAACAATTTTTTCTTTTTTTTTTTGTTTTGATCAGGGAGTTGGATTTGATGGTTATACCAATATCATCAGAGTTACTTTCTGGTGTGATTCATTGGCCTGTTTTTCTTTTAGCAAATAAGGTAATCTTTTGTGTTCATCTTTATTTTTCTTCCCTATTGCTTACATACTAAAGCATTTCTTCATGTTAGTTAGATTTCATCAGCAGTGAGCATTGCTAAAGATTTTCCAAGGAAGGATGAGTCTCTTTTGAGAAAGTTAAAAAAGGACAAGTATATGTACTGGGCTGTAAAAGAGTGCTACGAATCGTTGAAGTACATTCTCGAAATTCTCATTGTCGGTGAACTGGAGAAGAGGTTAAGGGAACTTCTTTGTTGCATCATCTTCTATCTTGCTGTTACTTATCACAAAAAAATAATAAAACATAGGTCTATAAGTAACTAATTACATGAATGAGTTTGGCATTGTTGTTTTCCTGGTGAAAGTGTAGAATTAAGGACTAGTTTAGCAAGGACATTGGATGATTATTGTATTTCAGGATAATATCTGCTCTAATAAATGAAATTGAAGAAAGTATTCAAAGATCAACTCTTCTTATGGACTTCAAGATGACTGTGCTTCCAGCTGTCCTGGCTAAACTTATTGAGTTCATTGAACTTTTGGTAATCTTGCACATACAACTCGACATTTGGACTTGTAATGTTTTACAGCTTTTTTGACTTGTAATATGAATGTTTGAAGGTTGAGGGGAATGAGGAGCACCATGGAAAAGTTGTTAGAGTTCTTCAAGATATTTTTGAGCTTGTAATTGATGATATGATTGCAGATGGTTCAAGGTCAGGCATCTCTATTCAATTCTATACCATGAAATTCATCCAACGCCCCTTCTTATCTCATTTCCCATGCACACAGAATTCTGGATTTGCTTAACTCTTCCCAACAGATAGAGAACGACTTTATCGATTTCTCAAGAAATATCAAACCGCAATTATTTGAATCGTCAGCTGAACGGAATTCAATCCATTTTCCTTTGCCAGATAGTGGCTCACTCCATGAGCAGGTGAAGTTCTATTTATTTTCACTGCTACCTTCAACAAATAATTGTCTTCACTGGTTTTCAAGGAAAATTGAAACCACAGCTAGATAGGTTACTTTATCAAGTTGGGTTAATCTTCCACTTATTGCAACTTCAAAGAGATGGGATTCAGAATGTACATAACATAATAGTGTATGTAAATGTAGAAGAAAAGTAAATAACCACAACCATTAAGTTATTACTGTTTCATTGCAGGTGAAGCGCTTTCTGATGCTGCTTACTGTGAAAGATACAGCCATGGATGTACCTGAAAATTTAGAAGCTAGGAGACGCCTTTCTTTCCTTGCAACCTCCATTTTTATGAATGTACCCAGTGCTCCTCTCGTACGCAATATGATGTCATTCAGGTCATTTAAATTCTTGGCTATTCAAAGAGAGTGGCTTGATATAATTTAGCCATAGCTTTGGCATTGGTTATTAGCAGGAGATATTTTCTTTTTTGATTTTATTTTATGGCTGCAATAAAAGCTACTGGTCTTGGAAGGTGAGGGAATACAGATTCGGGTTGGTTGTTGATGAAATGATAAAATCTCTGATGCAGTGTTTTAACTCCATACTACCTGGAAGATATTAATTTTTCATTGAAAGAGCTTCATTCTAGCCAACAGGAAGTTTCCATCATATTTTACATGCAGAAGATATTTCCAGGTAGCACAAAAGTTTTTTAATCCTGCTTTCTTTTGAAACAAAATAAAAGTTGATTTTTCCTTGATTGCTTGTTAGACGAGTGGAAGAACTTTTTGGAACGGATGGGTTGTGAGAATTTGGAGGCCTTTGATGAAAGGCAGAATGTAGAACTTAGAAATTGGGCTTCTTTCCACGGACAAACACTTTGCAGAACAGGTAAGAAAAAAGGGATGAAGTTTGAGGATTTTGAATAGAGGAGTTCAACTGATTATCTTCATCCTTAATATAATCTCTTCATCTTTCTTTCTGTGACTGTAACAGTCAGAGGAATTATGTACTACAGAGAAGCCTTAAAATTGCAAGCATTTCTCGACCTGGCAGAAGATGAAGGTATAATCTTTGATTTGGCTGACAGCAACAGATTCTATCTTCATGAGTCAGTTTATGGGAACATATCCTTGTGTAATGATGAGTCTATTATAATTCTGTCTGCGTTGCCGAAGTTATTATGCAAGGCGATTGATTATCTGTTGATTTTATGTTTCCAGATATTCTTGAAGGTTATGAGACAATTGAAAGGGGAAATCCTACATTATCTGCTCAATTAGATGCACTGGCAGACATGAAATTCACTTATGTTGTTTCTTGTCAAGCTTTTGGAACCTTAAAAGCCAATGGAGATCAACGTGCAGATGACATTGTGGATCTGATGGAAAGGTATCCATTAAAGAAAAAAGAAGAAACAGATATTACAACAAGATTTTAGATTTGAGATAACTTAGTGGACTGAGTGCTTGAAGGTATCCGTGTCTCCGCGTTGCTTACGTCGAGCAGAGAGAAGACGAAACGGGAGGAACATCTCAGAATATTTATTCATCAAAGCTGGTGAAAGTTTTCAATGGTTTTGATCAGGTACTAGATTATACAAATTACTATGACACATGTATGGAAATTTAATGATTGATGGTATGTTACTATTTGTTTTGAAGGAAATTTATAGCATCAGGCTTCCTGGTCAACCCAACGTTGGAGAGGGAAAGCCTGAAAACCAAAACCATGCTATAATTTTCACTCGCGGGGAAGCCCTCCAGACAATGGATATGAACCAAGTAAAGCTTTTATCTTCTGAAACGTTAGGAAATTGTGCATTTTAATGAAATCAACCTTATATATTGTATATTACCAGGAATGTTATTTGGAAGAAGCATTCAAAATGAGAAATCTTTTGGAAGAATTTCTTCAGCAAAATGGCCACCAGCCTCCTACTATAATTGGTTTGAGAGAACATATATTTACAGGAAGGTTAGATATATATTAGGATAATAATTTTTGCTCAGGAAATTTGTATTAGGATGATAATTTCATTCTCTCTACAGTTTTTTGTTCTTTTATTAAATAAGGTTTGATTAGAAATTGCATCAGTGCTTAAGATGGATCTCTGAATTTTTATCTGTTGCCTGCATTCCAGTGTTTCTTCACTAGCAGGGTTTATGTCATATCAAGAAACCAGCTTTGTCACCATTGGTCAACGGATTCTCGCCAATCCTCTCAGGTAATGTATTCACTGTCCTTTTTCGTTATGTACTAATAATTGTTAGGAGGGAAGAAGAAGAACAATATCAAAACTTTTTCTTTATAAAGTCACGAGGCCTGCATTGAATTGTTGAGGTATAATATCAGCAGCAAAATTGTAACTCATTTTGTTCAATACTTTCTTTCACATTCGATCCCATTATTCGATCCTACGTTAGAAACTCTACTTTTCTAAATATATGTGCTATTATGTAATAGTTCTTAAACCCAATTTATTAATCATAATATTATATCCAGGGTGAGGTTCCATTATGGACATCCTGATGTATTTGACCGAGTATTTCACATAACAAGAGGTGGTGTCAGCAAAGCTTCAAAAACAATCAACTTAAGTGAGGATGTTTATGCTGGTAGGCCATGAAAACACTACATTTTGAATGTATGTTCATACCATTTGGTTAAGTCATTCTGACAGCGGTTTTATAATAGGCTTCAATTCTACCTTACGTCGGGGACGTATTACGTACCACGAGTACATGCAGGTTGGGAAAGGTCGCGATGTGGGACTAAATCAGATCTCCAAATTTGAAGCCAAAGTGAGCAATGGAAACAGCGAACAAACGATTAGCCGAGATGTTTATCGCCTTGGACATCGGTTTGATTTTTTCAGGATGCTGTCTTGTTATTACACAACCATTGGATTTTATTTCAGTAGCTTGGTAATTTATTGCTTTCTTCCATTTAAACTTACTTTCTTGATTCAGAATATTTTCCCTTCTGATAGCGAGCATTTTGTTATGCATGGATTCTTTTTAATATGATTCAACTAATTAATTTTGATTAGAAAAGTTGGATATTCTCTTCGCAGGTATCAGTTCTTGGAATTTATGTATTCCTTTATGGTCAGCTGTACCTTGTTCTAAGTGGGTTGGAAAAAGCTCTTCTACTTGAAGCTAGAATGCATAACATCAAATCTTTGGAAACTGCTCTTGCCTCTCAATCATTCATTCAACTGGGGCTTCTTACAGGCCTACCTATGGTCATGGAAATTGGACTTGAAAGAGGATTTCTCACTGCTCTCAAAGACTTTGTCCTCATGCAGCTGCAACTAGCTGCTGTGTTTTTCACCTTTTCCCTCGGAACAAAAGTTCATTATTACGGCCGAACAATTCTCCACGGAGGAGCTAAGTATCGACCAACTGGGCGTAAAGTCGTGATTTTTCATGCCAGTTTTACCGAAAACTACAGATTGTACTCAAGAAGCCACTTTATCAAAGGATTTGAACTGCTCCTCTTGTTGATTATTTATGAT
Source organism: Begonia peltatifolia (assembly GCA_022433055.1). NCBI lineage: Eukaryota > Viridiplantae > Streptophyta > Magnoliopsida > Cucurbitales > Begoniaceae > Begonia > Begonia peltatifolia. The sequence goes on from CM039527.1 coordinate 3,235,586, forward strand.
TTGTTCAGGAGGTCCTATCAGAACAGCATGGCATACGTTCTAATCACTTACTCAATTTGGTTCACGTCGATCACTTGGTTATTTGCGCCGTTTTTTTTCAATCCAGCCGGATTCAGTTGGGGAAGGATAGTTGATGACTGGAAAGATTGGAATAAGTGGATGAGGCAGCAAGGCGGAATAGGAACTCAACAGGATAAAAGTTGGCATTCTTGGTGGGAAGATGAACAAGCTCATCTTCGAAATTCCGGACTAAGCTCTCGGTTGATCGAAATACTTCTTTCCCTTCGGTTTTTCATGTACCAATATGGTCTGGTGTATCATCTGGACATCTCCCGGCAAAGCCAAAACTTTATGGTTTATGTTCTTTCGTGGGCGGTGATTGTTGCAATTTTCTTATTAGTCAAGGTACGCCTCACCATTGTCGATTGATTTTTTTTGTTATCTGTATATGAAGAATTAAAATTATGTAGCTTAGATGCTGGGTATTTATATATGATTTGGATTGTAGCGTAATTTAAGATTCCAAGCAGTGAAATCTCAACCCACATCAGTGTACAATGTTTGAAGATATATTGACTGTCGCATGTTATAAGTTTGAGAATCCGCCAATTGTGATGTTGATGACAACTTCTGTAACATGTGCAGGCAGTAAACATGGGAAGGCAACAATTCAGTGCAAATTATCACTTTGCATTCAGAATATTCAAGGCCTTCCTCTTCCTCGGAGTTGTTTCCATAATAATCACTCTATCTATCATCTGTGAACTCTCTTTCATGGACTTGGTGGTTTGCTGTCTGGCTTTCTTACCAACTGGATGGGGTCTGATTTTGGTAAGCTTTCTGACTGAAGTTTTCTTCTTTCATTTACCCTTCAATTTTTAGAGCAGTTCTCTTCTCTATTCTAGTATTTCTTAAAAAGACGGAAGAATTTTGTTTTTGTCAAGATTTCACAAGCCATGCGGCCGAAATTGGAGAAAGTAAGACTGTGGGGATTTGCTCAGGTGCTGGCCAAGTCGTATGATTATGGAATGGGAATCGTCTTATTTGCGCCGGTGGCTGTTCTGGCATGGCTTCCAGCTGTATCAGCCTTCCAGACTCGTTTCCTCTTCAACGAAGCATTTAACCGGCGCTTGCAAATCCAACCCATTCTCCCTGGGAAGAAGAAGCAGACTTAGGATAAAAATAGCATCCCCCTTTGAATTTCTTGTGAAGTAATTTCCGGAAATGCCCTTATCAAGCGGATGGAGAGTTCGATGAGTTTATCTTGGAGTTGCACAAAGCTCTTATTTGTTTTCTAAAGTAGTTTTTAGATTAAATCTTAAATTAACTTTTTTTAACAAATCTAGTCAATGACAATTTAAATTTTATTATTAATTTATTTGTTATCTCTAACGTGTATATAATTTTCATATAATTATGTGGTTTATTTCGATTTCTAATTATTCTCACGATTTATAATCTGATTTCGAAATCTATCGATCTTTTTTCTCGTAATTTTAAATTTAATTAGGAGATCAACAAAGTTTCGAATTTACAAATCAGATTAACGCAGTTGATTAAATAGAAAAAGTGGAACGCTCTTGCTAAATTTAATAATAAATTAAGGATAATGTTTAAATTTTTAAACTGAAAGTTTAATTGATTCGCTTATTTGGTAACGTTCAGTTTAGTGTCGAAATTACCCAACCAACCTTTGGATACCTGGGGCCCGACCGTGCCCATCGGTCGCCCCCGGGCCATATTTGTAGAGCTCGAATGAACTGAGCTCCTGCGGCGACAGTCCTGATCGACCGAGATGCCGGCAGTCCTTCTGAATCGAAAAAGACAATGGTTTTGCGATCAATCTGCAGAGGAGAAGTTCAGAGGTTCAATTCTATCGTAGCTCTCTCTACGTCAATTTTTTCTCTTTCTGCGTCTTTTTCTTCTTCTTCTTCTTTGGCTGCCATTTCTACATCTCCGTTGCCGAACCAAGCCGGAGCTACTGCCGACCGGCTCAACCACAAAGACTGGTTGACCCCAAAAGAAGTTCTTAAAATCGTTGAACATATCAGAGACCCTGACTCGCTGATCGCATTTTTGGATCACTACTCCAAGCGCAAGGACTACTGCCCAAATGAAGCTATCTACACTTCGATCATATCCAAGCTCGCACAAGCTCGTCGATTTGATGAAATTGAAAATGTGATGCTGAGAATCAAAGCCGAAAGGAATTGCCGATTGTCCGATGAGTTCTTCTACCACGTTATCAAGACTTACGGCAACGAAGCTGGTCGGATAAACAGAGCGATGAAGACGCTTTTCGATATGCCGGATTATAATTGCTGGCCCACGGTGAAAATTTTCAACTATGTTCTCAATTTGCTAGTTTCGGCGAAACTATTCGACGTTGTTCATGAGGTTTATCTTTCCGCTCCGAAATTAGGGATTGAGATCGATGCTTGTTGCCTAAATATACTGATCAAAGGGTTGTGCGAAAGAGGGAATTTGGAAGCTGCATTCTATGTGCTCGACGAATTTCCAAAACAAAAGTGCAGGCCCAATGTGAGAGAACTTTTCTGACTTTTTTTCATGAGAATGATATTGTTAAACAGAAACAAACTTGCAGAACCACCATGTCAGGAAGATTATCAGATTCTTAATAAACTTTCTTCGTTTTTATTTGTTGCTGGTCTTAATTAGGCTTTCAATTGCTCTAATCTCAAACACCCTTCTTGTTTGTTGTAGGTGAGAACTTTTTCGACTCTAATGCACGGATTATGCGCGAAAGGGAAGGTGGATGAAGCATTTGAGCTTTTAGAGAGAATGGAGAAAGAAAGAGTTTCTGCAGATACTGTAACGTTCAACATACTGATTTCAGGGCTGAGAAAACATGGGAGAGTTGAAGAAGCGAGTGGTGTTTTGAAGAAGATGAAACTCAAAGGCTGTTATCCAAATGATGGTTCATATAACGAGATTCTGTATGGGCTGCTTGATGAAAAGAGATTCACCAAGGCAAAAGAGTTGATGGGTATGATGATTTTAGAGAGATTTGATCCAAGTTTTGTTTCTTACAAAAAGTTGATATCTGGGTTGTGTGAAGAAAATCGAATCGAAGATTTGGATTGGGTGTTGAAAAAGATGGTGAAGCAAGGCTTTCTCCCGAAAATGGGGATGTGGAGGCAGATTATACAGTGTGTTTTTTCAGCAACTGGGTTTCACAGCAGATTTCCTTACAAAGAAATAATCGTGAGCTAGAAATCAGTGTCAATGGAGGGTCCAGCTTGAATTGATTGCCGGCATTGGTCTACAACTCGATATTTCTTCTGCATGCAATCATAATTGGGTAAAGGAGGAGCTGACCTAGGGTGCCATTTGATATAAATAACGAGAACCATATGCATATTAAACCCGAGACCACTGTCTTATTACGTGCACTATTTCATGTTTTTCCATGCAGATCAATCAAGGAATAAGAAATTTTAAAAGCTTCAAAAATTGTGTTTTGCTGTACTCAGTCTGTCTATGTAAGGAGTTAGTTCTTCTTCAGAACTGACCATCATTGCAGGAACTCACCAAGCTATTATACATTATCACAACATTCAGAGATGAACTACAAATTGCTACAAAACACCACCCAAATTGAAGATAGAACTTGTGATAATTTGAGAATTTATTCCAAATGACAGCATTAAACACGCGGCCTGTAATAGGCCAACTTTTTACATTCATCACCACTTGTCAACAGGGCTGTTTTTGTCTTTGCAATCGATTTTTTCAAATCCATCACTACTCCCCTGGCTTGTTCGGTTCGACTTCGGTTCGATCACTTGCTCAGAAATATTTGTAATATCTTCGACTTTAGGAGGGCTGGGGGAGGGTAAAGCATTGTCCTCTTCTTCAGACAAGTCAGAATCGACTCTTCCCCTCCTGGAAGAATGGCCCGGTAAGCTTCTAGACCTTCTCCGTGAAAACACCTGTCGAAAAATGTTCCTAGACTTGGCTTTTGCATCACCCTTACTTGGACTCTCTGGATCACTTTCTTCACTACTTGTCTTTCCTATTTTTGCTACCTTATCCAGACCAGAAACAGTGAGTTTCTCTTCTATAACAACCTTTTCTTCGACAATAAGCTTAACTCCTCCTTTTGCATTAACTGCTCTAACGTTCGAATATGGAGATTGAACGGGCTCGACTAAACCCATAACATGTTCATCTTTTTTTGGACTTCTATGGAAAAGAGAACTTATCTTCCTCAATCCCCTTCGAACGGATTTCATTCGATGTTTTTCCTCCGGATTTTCATCTCCACTGCTGTTGTTATCTTTGAGCATTCCCGATAGAGATGTAATCGTGGTGGAATCATTAGCCTTCCCGTCAACCTTGGTGTCAAGTCGTCGGCTCTTCCCTTTTCTCCGTTCCCAAGTCTTCAAAAATTCACTTCCAGGTTGTTGGACCCATATTCCAGTCTCTTTTTGCCCTTCAACGTTAATGGGCTCGAAATTATCGGCAACTATCTGAGATTTTTTCGAAGAAACAGACGATAGCAGAACATCACCCTTTCCAGGCTCGAACATAACGACTTCTGGTTCATTGTTACATTGATCTTCGACCTAACAAGTTGTTTGTCAAGAATAAGTACAAGTTTTTCCACATAACGATGAAGATGAAGACAAAGACAGGAAAAACCTTTCCATTTTCTTCGAATATCGTGACTACGAGATGCAATCTCCCGGTCTTTACATTTTGAAGAGGCAACCACATGTCGTGTCGCTGGCCATCCCGCTTATCAGTAATGTTAATGGAACAGACTCTGCATTGCACTCTATAATATTAGAGAGAGAGAGAGAAAGACATAGAGAGACGGCATAAGTTGAAAGACAAACCCGAGTAGATCATCTAAAAAATGGTCTTTGTCACGAACTTCAATGGCTAGCACATTTTCTGATTCCCAGGAAACAATAGGAATATTGAATTCCTGTTGCCATTTTGGAGATAGCGTTTTCCTTTGAATCTTAGTCTTGAATCTGTAGAGTCCTAATTGACCTTTCACGTATGGATCAGCCAATCCTGAAACACAAATAAATACATTTCAAAGATGAAGACGATGCACGGAAAGTCGTAAAAAGTGCTGCAAAAATCAATCGAAGATGACCATTTAGATCCGATGGTTTCATATCACTCGCTTCAATTATTTCGAGTTTAGCATAAGCAACCGGTTCCTTCACGTTCACAGAGAACCAACTTTCTGAAAAATCAACAAATCAAACTAAATTTCGATAAGAATGACAGTTGGCTCTTGTATGCAGAACTTTTAAAACATAGTAGCTACTCACAACCAACCACACTTTCTGAAAAAATCTATACATCCGAAGTTAAAATTCAATAGAGAATGACAAGTTTCTCTCGTATTCAGAATTTTCGAAACAAACGTGCCATTTACTACCTGCTACACTTTCATAGTAATTCTCATCCCAAAACGATATTATTCTCCGAATATAATTTATTCATAAGTTCCCAACCGAGTGCAATCATTTTCATTTTCAAACTAGAATTCAAATGCAGCATTCTCAACGAGGTCAGAGTTCTGAAATACTTCAGCAAATAGTGGTGCAATACCATTGAAAGTATATACTTAGTTATGAGTATTGTAATACCCCATAACTATAACACTAGTAAAACCACACACACAACCAAAAAGGACCATCACAGGTCCGACGAATCAAAACCTCGAAATCCGGCCACGAGCAACTAGCTCAAAATATAAACCCTCTGGATAATATTTTTGCTGTTCGATGCCTTTCTTTTCCTTCTATCATTACTATTTGTCATGCAATTTCTCGCTCTTCACACTCATTTACCTTATAACAACTTCCACCTCACCATGTTCTATTTCCAAAACTAACCGCCTCATTCACTACTCGACACTTAGCAGATCATTCAGATATCAAAATATACTTAAAATGTAATGCAATATTACAGTTTTAAGACACGATTGCATTACCAGTTGGATGTGGGGAAACAAACTTCTCCATGTCAACAACTAGCATATTGGGCTGCAAAGATCAAAATCCATTAAGATAACTTCGCAGTAGATATCGGCAACCTTGTTTATGTTATGGGTCTTTGAAATTATTTTGACAGATCCGCATCAACTAGTGAAAAATCTTGAGTTGCAAAATAGTGAAAACTGTACCTCAACGAGAGTCTGTTCAAATGCAATGGACAGAAGCTTATCCTGATTGAGAGGACTAAAATTGTTAGAAAGGTTATCAATGTGCAAGTATTGTTTAATCACTTCAACCCCATCTATAATTAAAATATCATGTGTAAAGACTATTAAAAATTTGCCTGTCCTAAATTATTATATTTGACCATAATCCAAAAAAAATTAAGATTTTAAAGAGGTGGTACTTCAACAAAAATAACCAAAATCGGGTATAATTGACAAAAAGATACTAGGATCATCGGCGAAACAAGACATAATGATGCCATCAAGGCTGTAAATTTATCAGAAGATTAGCTTACCAGCCACCCCGCAATCCCCGGAAGAACTGTAACATCAAGCCCATGCGTAAAGATGGGCTTCACAGTCATTTGAAAGTAAGGAGGTTCAGCAAAACATAACCTTAGACGACTTACAAATGGCCATGTGTGAATGAATTTCACTCCGACTAACACCTAAAGGGTGAGAGTAAGAAATTTAGAAGGCAAGATAGTGAATTCATAATGTACTGAAGAAAGAAAATAAATCTTACGGAAGCTTTATTGTTTGTCAAATATATCTCTATAGATTCCGAAAACTGTAGATCTGATGTGGCGACTTCTTCAAATCAACATCCGAAGATTTTATGAATTATTTTATGTTTTATTTGATTTTATTAGAATTTCCTTAAATCGCTATATTTGATTTTATTAAAGATATCGCATTTATTTAGGGAGGATTCCGAATTAAGGGATTATGAAAAATTATTATTGAAGATTCTGAAAAATTAAGTTTTTCTCGTTTTCTCTTAGAGAGAGTTCTTCGTTCGTTCTGCGTCCCGTTGCGTCAGATGGTATCAGAGTTGTTTTCAGTTCAGTTTGCGATGACCAGTTTAGAAAGCAATCACGTCCCGAACATCATTCAGGAAGTGGGAGTCTTGCGAGGCGGATTAGAGGCTCAAGAGGCGGCATTCAAAAACTTGGAGGAAAACGTTGATCAAAGATTCCGGCATATCGAGCAGCGACTTGAAGATTTGATTGGTTGTTTTGACACCTTAGGATTTGATGCCAACAGAAACAAAGATGGTGAGAGAGTTTGTCTGAAAGATGAGACTGCTTAAGGCGAACGCTATGAACTACCTGTTCCTGCGAATTATCTAAGACAACCTACACTAGATTATGAGTTTGATTCAGATGAAGAAGAAGAGGTGTAGACAACAGAAAATCGTTTTGGTCGTCGTGAAGGATTTGGCAGTGGCGGTTTCGGTTGATTTGGTGGCAGTCGTGGCCGATTCGACGACGTCATGGCCGATTCGGTGGCGGTCATGGTAGATTCGGCGGCAGTCACGACAGATTTAATAATCATGACTATCCCACTGGTGAGAATGAGTTTAAACTGAAGGTGGACATTCCTATCTTCAATGGAAATTTAAAAATTGAACATTTCATCAATTGGATTGCTGAGGTGGATCGATTCTTCGAATATATGGAGATTCCGATAGAAAAAATGGTGAAGTTGGTGGCGTGCCGATTGAAGGGAGGAGCCTCTGCATGGGGGGAGAGACTACAAACAGGCGCTATCGGGAAGGCAAACAACCAGTTAGAACCTGGGCTCGTATGAAGAAATTATTACGGGCAGATTTCTTACCCCATGATTATGAGCAAATCCTTTTTCAACAGTATCAGCGCTGTCATCAAGGTCAGAAAACTGTTTATGATTATACAGCTGAATTCATGAGGTTAGCAGAGAGGAATGACTTAAGAGAAAGCGAAGGGCAGCAAGTGGCTCGATATTTGGATGGGTTGAAACCTTATATTTATGATAAAATTGGGGTTTACGTTTTACGAAATCTGAATGAAGCAAAGAATATGGCGATAAAGACTGAACTGATGATCCAAGAGAAACAAGGTAACAATAGCAGGTTTGACTCAAATAGGCATACTTACGAGAATGAAGGGTTTCAGAAAAATAATGCAGAGAAAGAAAAGTCAGTTTCTAACATCTCAGCTCGCTCAGAACAGCAACAAGGTAAATCGGCTGGGAATCGAGTGATAACTGAAAATAAAGAAATGCCAAAATCAACCAACCCCTATGCGAGACCTATCCTTGGAAAATATTTCTGATGCAATCAGCCGGGCCATCGTTCGAAAGAGTGTCCGAATCGGAGAGCAGTTAACATTGTTGATAGGGATGAACATAAACAAGAAATTTGCTGTGAACCCGATGGTGATGAGGAGGCATATGAAGAGGGGGACGAAGAGAGGGAAGAGCAGGCACTTATAATTCGAAAATTAATGCTCACCCCTAAATATGAAAATTCTTCCCAGAGGCATCAATTGTTTTGCACCAGATGCACTATCAACGGTCGACTCTTTGATTTAATCATTGACAGTGGTAGTTGCGAAAATATTATTGGCAAAAAGGCTGTGGAGACTTTACAATTACCTGTAGAGAAGCATGCTACCCCGTGCTCGATTGGATGGATCAAGGCAGCAGAGAAGATTCAAGTGAAAAAACGCTGCAAGGTACCATTTTTGATTGGTAAATATACAGATGAGGTATACTGTGATATTGTGGATATGGATGCATGCCACCTCCTGTTTGGTAGACCGTGGCAGTTTGACATGGATGCTCAACATGCTGGCAGAGAAAACGTTTACAAATTAGAAAAGTACAGAATGAAATTCACATTGCTCCCTCTACAGACAAAGCACTGTTCTAAAACTTCTAAAGTAGAGGGACGATCTTTCCTTACTATTACACAGACGGATCATGAAATGGAGGAAGCGATTAACGAATCTCGGGAAGCTTATGTACTAATTATGCGGCAGATTCTGGTAGTTGGTGAAGAAGAGCAATCGTCGACCGAGCTACCACGAGGAGTCAACCTGTTGTTGAACGAGTTTGCTGACATCATTCCTGAGGAGCTGCCGAGTGGTTTACCACCTATAAGGGACATTCGACACCACATCGACTTGTTTCTAGGGGTCAGTTCACCGAACTTACCTCACTATCGGATTAGTCCTAAGGAGAGTAAAATTCTCTAACAAAAGGTGCAAGAGCTTCTAGAGAAAGATCATATTAGAGAGAGTATGAAACCGTGCGTTATTCCTGCCTTGCTGACCCCAAAGAAAGACGGGAGTTGGAGGATGTGTGTAGACAGCCGAGCGATCAACAAAATCACAATCGGGTATAAATTTCTGATCCCTTGAATGGAGGATATGTTGGATCAATTAAGCGGGGTTCGTATATTCAGCAAAATCAATCTGAGTGGATATCATCATATCAGAATTCGACCCGCTGATGAGTGAAAAACAACCTTCAAAACGAAAGAAGGGCCATACGAGTGGCTGGTCATGCCGTTCGGATTGTCCAACGCCCCTAGTACATTCATGCGTATAATGAATCAGGTACTCAAACCTCTTATAGGGAGATATGTGGTCGTATATTTTGATGATATATTAATTTATAATAAGACGGAGGGGGAGAATCTAATGTATTTGCGTGAAGTCCTCAGCATCCTGCAGGCCAATAAATTATTTATTAATCTTAAGAAGTGCAATTTTGTCGTTCAGAAATTGTTATTTCTCGGATTTATTATCGGTGCAAATGGTATTCAAGTTGACGAGGAAAAGGTCAGGGCCATCAGAGAATGGCCTACACCAACATCGGTGACCGAACTGAGAAGTTTTCTCGGATTGGCCAGTTTTTATCGATGGTTTATTTGACATTTCAGCTCCATTGCAGCACCTCTCACGGAGTGTCTGAAGAAAGAAAAATTCATGTGGACTGACAAAGTAGAGATGAGCTTTGCGTTTCTAAAATTGAAGCTTTGTACAGCCTGATATTAGCTCTTTCTGACTTTGATAAATTATTTGAAGTTGATTGGGATGCAAGTGGTGTAGGTATTGGAGTTGTCTTATCCTAAAAAAAACGTTCGATTGCATTTTTCAGCGAAAAATTGTGTCAAGCTAGACGTACGTGGATTACGTATGATAAAAAGTTTAATGCAGTTGTACGCGCCCTGCGAACGTGGGAACATTATCTGGTCGGAAAGGAGTTCGTCGTATTCTCTTATTGCAATGCCCTTAAACACTTGAACAATCAAACCCGGATCAGCAAAGATATGCATGTAAGGTGGGTTCAGTTCTTACAGAAATTCTCATTCAAGCTACGACATAAGGCGGACCTTCAAAATAAAGTCGCTGACGCATTGAGCTGGAAAGTAATATTAATGGTGACCTTGGCCAACGAAATTGTGGAGTTCGAATGTCTGAAAGATTTATACCAATCGGACCAAGAATTTATGGATGTTTGGGGCAAATGCAATGACGACCAACCTTATGCAGATTATTATTTATATGAGGGTTTTCTGATGAAAGACAACCAACTATGTCTCCCACAATCATTCCTACGGGAGAAGGTCATTCGAGATTTGCATGGAGAGGGTCTAGCAGGGCATTTAGGCAGAGACAAAACTATGTCTGCGGTTAGCGAACGATTCTATTGGCCCCATCTACGCCGAGATGTCAGCAGAGTCGTGAAGAAATGTTATGTTTGTCAAACAGCAAAGGGGCAATCACAAAATACTGGACTCTATATGCCATTACCCGTACCAGACAACATCTGGGAGGACCTTTCTATGGACTTCGTCCTCGGATTACCTAGAACCCAGCAAGGATTTGACTCTATATTTGTGGTGGTCGATAGATTTTCGAAGATGTCACATTTTATTCCATGTAGGAAAATCGCCGATGCACAGAATGTAGCTCGGTTATTTTTCAAAGAGCTGGTACGTTTACATGGAGTTCCAAAATCTATTACGTCTAATCGAGATAGCAAATTCCTCAGCCATTTTTGGAGGACATGGTGGAAAATGTTCGACTCTTCTCTTAACTACAGTACTACTACCCACCCTCAAACAGACGGACAGACTGAAATTACGAATAAAACGCTGAGAAATTTACTCAGGAGCATATGCACATACACACCGAAGCAATGAGACATTGCTCTACCTCAAGCAGAGTTTGCGTACAACAGCGCCGTTCACAGGACAACAGGGAAGTCTCCTTTCTCTATCGTTTATAAAAAATCGCCCCAACACGCTCTTGACTTGATTAAACTTCCCAAGACTTCAGATTCTAGCATCAATATTCCTGCAAAGCATATGACGGCACAATGGCAAAATGATGCATCAGAGGTCAAACAGAGAATTGAAGAATCCAATGCCAAGTATAAAGTAGCAACAGATAAGTATCGACGTCAGAAAATATATGCCGTGGGAGATCAAGTGATGGTGTTTCTTCGCAAAGAACGGTTTCCAATTGACAAATATAATAAATTGCAACCTAAGCGGTACGAACCGTATCGGATAGAGAAGAAAATCAATGATAATGCTTACGTCATTGGGTTGCCGAACAGCATGGGCATATCCAAAACATTTAATGTGGCAGACATATTTTCTTTTTACCCGGACAATGAATTAGCATACCCGAAAAACTCGGGGACGAGTTTTTCTATGGTGAGAGAGAATGATGTAGCAAGATGACGTGGCGACTCCCTCAAATCAACATCCGAAGATTTTATGAATTACTTTCTGTTTTATTTGATTTCATTAGAATTTCCTTAAATCGCTTTATTTGATTTTATTAAAGATATCGCCTTTATTTAGGGAGGATTCCAAATTAGGGGATTATGAAAAATTATTATTGAATATTCTGAAAATTAAGTTTTTCTCATTTTCTCTTAGAGAGAGTTCTTTATTCGTTTCGCATTCCGCTGCGTCAAGATCTCAAATTTATACGCAAAAAATAAAAAAATAAATTGCATAGTTATGAAGAAAAAAGAGAATCGATACTGCCAACTAAAGTACTAGAATTTGAAATATTACAAATGTTACTAGTTTACCTTCCCTTCTACATGCATGCCAGTTAAATGCAGCCTAGCCCACATTCCAAATCCAAGTCTTTTTCGTAGCTTTACAGCCAGTATGGCACTCATGTCATCGGCCGTAAGAAAATTCATTCCCAACTCGAGAATCTGAATTAGTATTACAGTTCATTTGGTTGAAAATCCAAGCAAATTAAATTCAAGTGAGAAAGGGTAGCTATCAAGTTCCCCATATTGATTAAAGCATATACCAAGTGGTCATCTTCAGATGATTCGCTTAGGACTCTCATCTCTGTGAACATAGGAGGATTTCTTCCCAAGTAAAGATGCTGAACCAAAGCTTTCTTCTGCAAATCATCATTATCTCAAAAAGTAAAGCAAAAGTAGAATTTAGAAAAATATGTATGAATTTAAACTCAATTCCTTGCTTTGGTGGGACTCTAGAAGTTGAGTATTTCTTCAATCAACTCTTAATCTTACCTAATTAACATTTCATAATAAAATCAAAGGATGTTTTTAAGGCATCTCTTCGTCATTGAAGATGATTTCACATTCGCATTTACATATTCGCATAACCAATCAATCGTATTTAACCAACTTATTGATGGCATCAACCAAGCAATTATACCATTTTAATACACAATTACTTGAAATAAGAAAACTTGCAAAGAACAATTACTTGGGAAAAAATCAAGCCGTCAATCAAACAACCAGATAAAACTAAAAGAAAATCATACGGCTGTCCATGGTTTGTACTTCTCCAAGAACCAAGGTATGATAGGAAGGAGGATGTTCTGCGAAGCTATATGCTCCATACAAATTGGCCATATCTTTTCAATTGCATGATTCAACCACCTTACAGTTTCCGAATCAGTAAGTACCTGAATAAAAATAAGAAACCAAATTTAAGAGAAAAAAAAGGGCATTAACGAAAGTAACCTGCTAGACTCCATTTGAGACATGTCTGAGTCAGACATTTATCGGTCCGACACATCAATGATGTGTTCTATGAAAAAAATAAAGACAACGCAGAGACACCACTAAGACATTTGGGACATATATAGGAGACTGTCATTATTTATCATTATTTCCTAAAAATAAGAAAGTAAGACTAAATGGTAATGGAAAGGAAAAATACCCTTCTCTGATTACCCTGCCTCCTTTCCTCATACTGTAGTTTCCTTCGTAATCGCATGATAAATCGCTCATGAACCTTTCAGTAAGAAAAGAAGAGAAATTTAACATCAACTTTATAGTTATTGTCAAACAAAGCACAATAAATCAGCCCGACTACAAAGCCATTCAGAAGTTGCTTTAGAAACTTCAAATTTTCAGACAATCCAATCAGTTAGCAGAAAAATGGATCCAGGGACTGAGAGAAAATTTATACCAGATACAAATATATGAGACAGAATAGATAGGCGATAGGGTGACAGCAGTTGAAAGTAGAAAGAAGCCACAAAAACAGCAGCACAATTCCAGCGTGATGCAGCATAGTAGCCTCCATGAAATCCATTTCTATTTCTTCCCCTCCTCCAACTCCAAATGACTAAATTTTTTTCTGAAAAAACCACGTCATTCCCCGAAAATTTTACTGCTTAGGTTTTCCTTCCATCCTTCTAAATCGGCTCCACCAATTCAAAAGATACTGTTCTGATGCCCATTAACGGAACGCTCCGTCCTACTCCAACCAAACTAGAAACAGAAAATATCACAGAATTTCACGAACACGAAGTCGAACTTCGTAAAACATTAAGAACCCGCGAAATTAAATCTATTCCCGAGCTCAGAAACTGAAATCTCAGCACTCAATTCACCAAAATAGGAATACGTCAACACCCAGATAAAATTTTTCATGACTCAAAACACTAGTTTTCCATCCTCAAGATTGATTATGGATCCTGACGTAGTATCACGTAAGAACAAGGTGAGCAATAGTGAGGGACAGAGGGAGAGGATGCTTGGTCTACATGAGAAAATAAGGAACAGTTATGGTCAGTTTTTGAGTGAGGCGGGTGTCGGTTTACGCGTGTGATCGTCAGTGGGGGAGGTTCCTGTGATCGTGTCAAGAAGGCGGCGATTATGCGTGAGAAGGAGTACGAAGATCTAATACTAACAATCAGCGTAGCCGTCGGATTGTCCGATGATCAGACATGTCCATTTTATCTGGGGCCACGTGGATAATTTAGACAAAAATTGCCCCACATACGTGGCATTAAAAAATATGAAGCACAAAATTTTGACTAGAAACAAATCATTAATAAAAATAAAAATTTCAAATTTACTCTCTTATAATATTAATCCATGTATTATAATTCGTTTGATTAACATAATAAATTAATTTTTAAAATATTTTATTATATTAATTACATCAACTATTATTTATTAATTTATTATTTTTTTCAATAAAATCAAGATTAAATTAAAAAAAACATTCATTTTGATTATTGATTCCACTCACTACATTTATCTAACAAATTGATTTAGTCATTTTCACTCCGAACATGTAGAAAGATGATATCCTTCTCTCTCATGCACATCTTGTGCAGGCAATCGGCTGACCAACTATCCACAAGTAAGATCAACTCTAAACCTATGTCTTTACATATAGATCAACTTACAAACTTAATTTTTTAAATAGCACTACAACGAAAGAGTTAAATTTTACAGGCTTGCAAACCGAGCAAGGGTTCACAACCCGCAAGCCAGGGCGAGGCCTTGTTTAGTGGGCATGAGATAAGGCCATTGAGGCTGAAAATCTTATGGAATTGCACGAAAAGTCTCCCCCCCGAGAGATTTCAATCCACTTTTAGAATCACAATTATTTGTAGATGCACGAAAAGAGAAATACAAATTTAAATACGTGCAAGTGATGAGCTCAACTCAAACCTTCAATCTCACAAAGAAGACAAACCAAGTTTGTCTAAAGAGTTAGAAGTAGTGAAATAAAGCAGCCACGTGTTAGATACTAATTGTTAGATTAATACTTTGTGAAAACCACTCGTACATTTTGGCGCACCGTCTAAACATCCTCTTTATTCAATTGTCACCCACTACTCAATAATTTTAAGAATTGTAATACCATTTATGAGATCAAGCATTGGATATCAAACTAATTAATTACGATTAAATTAATAATTTCAATGACATCTTCATATCTCACCCACATACGTCGCATTACTACAATGGTCTATGTAATTGTTTGCGAGTCGAAAAGTTTATTTTTTAATTTTTAAAACAAAAAAATTTTACGAGAAATAATTAAATCGTAATTAATATAATAAATTATTATTTGATACGTTATTAAATTTTTTAAAAAAAATAGAATAAAAAAATAACTTTTTTTTTTCTTCTGCAAAAATAAAAAAGACTTTATTTTGAATTTTGTAGACAATAAACGAGACAAAAATTGAAAATTACAAATGATAATGAATCTACATAAAAATGTATTTAATTATTTTTCTTAGCCTTGGTATGTGTGTCTGAGTAGGAAAGCGAAACCAGCAGGTTGCAATGGCGGAGGGGCTGATCCAGCTCCGTCGACAGCAATTCCAGCATTGACGAATTCAGCAAAGCCTCTTCTCTTGAATCAATAACTATTTTAATCCCACCATCATAATCCAAAAGCTAGAAAACACTTGTTTTCTCCTCCTATACAAATGCTTAGCTTCCGTTTCTTCCCTACCTCTCTGTTTCCCCACCCTAATCTCACCCGTTTCTACCAGAAATCGCAATTTCTTTCCCAGATTTCAATTTCGAATTCTAAAAATTTCAGATCCCAGATGGGTTCTCACACTACTATTTGTTCACTATCTTCTTCTTCGTCGTCGTCTTCTAAGCTGTTGTTTCGCCAGCTCTTCGAGAAGGAATCGTCCACCTACACCTACCTCCTGGCTGATTTTTCCCATCCTGATAAACCTGCACTGGTACTCTCTCTCTCTCTCTCTCTCTCTCTCTCTCTCTCTCGTTTTCATTGGGTTTCATAGAGAATGTTGACTTTGGAGGACTCCCAAGTGGGTTATAATTCCACATATTAATCTATAGATACTAGATAGGCGACGAGGTTTTTTTTTTCACATTTCATTTCATATAATTTAACTTAAATTGGTAGTGTAGAAACTTATTGATTATTCTCTTCTGTAAATTACTGAAACATGGTCAACTTCAGTTGATCGATCCCGTGGACAAGACAGTAGATAGAGATCTGAATTTAATTCAAGAATTGGGGCTGAAACTGATATACGCTATGAACACCCATGTCCACGCTGATCATGTCACTGGCACTGGCTTGATTAAGGTATGATAGTATTCATTCTGGTGTTTTATTTGAAGAGTTTGGGTTTGATTTATCAATCTTTCTCAACTCATTTTCGAGTCGAACTCTAATTTCGATCAAATGTTTGTCAAAGAGTAAAGTTCCTGGGGTGAAATCTGTTATTTCCAAAGCTAGTGGCTCAAAGGCCGATGTTCTAATTGAGCCCGGAGACAAAATCTGCTTCGGTGATCTATCACTCGAGGTAATTGCACTAATGCTTTATGTTGTAGTCGAGTTTGATCAAAATTCACTCGTGCATGCTTCAACCCGATGTCTTATCCTGGAATGTTAGGAATTGTGGAGAATATATTCAGTTTTGAACCTAATCAGGTAAGTTGAACAAATGTTTCACCTCTGTATTCCAAGATGAAGCATTACCAGTTTTCTAGCAGTTTTGTGGGACTTGGGAGCTCATTTTCTTAGTAATTTCCCAGCATCCGAGCATAGAACTATGGCCAGCCTCATTTGTGAACCCCACCCAAATTTGAATGGTCAGAAGTCGGGCTCATGCCGTTACACTCTTTATAAAATTTGTATGAATGCCTTAAAATAGTTAGCCCACCTATGAAAACTTCAGTCCAGCCTACCCCGAAGTTGGGTTAGACCTCATCTGGGTCAGCCAATTCCCGCCTCTTAAAACCATAGATATGGTTTAAGGAAAGTGAGAGCACTTGCTTTTCATGAACTGACATGAGTGGTGAAAAGATTATCGAGAGCTGCTTTATATCGAATACATAGGATTGCAAACCTCTAGGAAATTCCCCACAATATCGAATTAGATTCAATTTTGTTCTTGATGTATGGCAATTGCAGTGTCAAATTGATCGATATTTGCAGGTTCGTGCCACTCCTGGTCACACATCAGGTTGCGTTACATATGTGACGGGAGATGGAGCTGATCAGCCACGGCCTAGAATGGCATTTACTGGGGATGCTCTGTTGATCAGAGGGTGCGGGAGGACAGACTTTCAGGTACTTGTTCTCTCATTTCAGCCCATGTCTTGAGGGCATCCAAAATGCCGGAGATTTTAGGCTTTGCTGACCTCAATTAACACCCGCCCCTCTTCAAACGAGGAGCTTCCATTAGTGGTCATTTGTGCCTTCCTATATCATCAGTTGGATGCTAATTCCAATCGACATCAACATCCGACTCCACCTGATAAGGAAGAGTTTTGGAGGGTTTGATAGTTAGGACAGAAACAACTCAAGTTTGTGCTAACCTTTTGCAGGGTGGAAGTTCGAAGCTGCTCTATGAATCGGTTCATTCACAGGCAAGAACGACACATTTTTGAGCTCGATTGCATTACGAACTGAAATCAAAACTTTTCATAAGATTCCTCTCATAATTGAATGCTTTAAAATCAAATGATCCAGATCTTTACGCTGCCAAGAGACACCTTAGTCTATCCAGCTCATGACTACAAAGGATTTACCGTAAGTAAAAAGAAAATTCTAAATTACATTTTTTGAATCTGATTCAGGTGCTTACCTGCCTAGCCCTTGATTTCAGGTCAGTTCTGTGGGAGAGGAGATGCTTTATAATCCTCGTCTTACCAAGGATCAGGTACTGTAATGGCCAGATGGATACTAAAGTTTTCGGTTTTTCTTTAATTGAAAAATCGATAAAACAGTCAATCCATGTCCATATAACACTTAATGACTCGTATTTCTATTATTTTGCAGGAAAAATTCAAAAGCATCATGGAAAGTAAGTACATTGCTCAAACAAATATCAATTGCATCTAACTTGAGCAAGCATACAAGCTAAAATTATTGTGCTAATCAACACTGAGACTCATCGATAACTAATAAATGGTTCATATCAGCTTATAGAATCTTAAATTCAATCCTTTTGAAAATAGTTTGAGTTAATATCTACAATTAACTCTTGATAGTTGTTAGTTCTTACCATAGTGAACTGGAAAAAACCTTCTTTAACACCAAATTTGCCTTTTTTGGTCACAGATTTGAACCTTTCTTACCCAAAGATGATGGATGTAGCAGTTCCAGCAAATATGGTTTGTGGGTTGCAGAATCAGATTTCCGAGCCCTGAGAACTCTCTCTTAGATGACACTACTATCTTTGTGACATTTTCACGACATTTAGAACTTTGAATAAATGGTTCCTCTGTATTGAATAACAATTAAAATTAAAACCAAGAGCCAAAGTAATGGTTTCTCAATGTAACGCCCGTCAGACACATTGCTGTCATATGATTAAGTGAGCAGGATATGAACAGTTAAAATTAAGATTTGATGTGCTTGCAATATCAGTTGTTTGGCAATGTTTTTCAAACAAAATAACTAAAAATTCATTCAGCAGCTTCATAATCTACTCTCAAGTGCAGACAATGAGGATTTAGTATTTGTATAATCAAAGTAGAATTTGAGCCACTTAGCAAACTAATACAAATCATCTCAATGTTAAATGTTCACTAGACTAAATGAGACCTCACTGTACTAAATGAGATAATGTCATTTCTTACAGGAAAATAAGAGACTCTTGGTTTTTCTTAAACTTGCAGTCTCAAACCACCCAAACCAGGGGTAGTCAATAAAAAAACAACGTAGAGAATATCATCCCACATCATTAATGCTTACACTAGGAAGTGTCTTGCCCAACTTTGATAAGATTTACTTGAACTTTTTTTGTCATTCATGTATAGCTAGGTTAAACGCACATCAACAAATCCAACATGGTCTTGGATACAATACAATTTCCAATTACAAGCTCAACATGCTTTCAACTTAGTCTATGGAATCCAGCAAGGTTGAAATGATTCAAACTGACTTACTTAAAGAGTATATAGACCTTCATTGGCGTATAAGCTCCAAAAGGGCATGTCACATAAATAAAGACGGACATTGTAAGATTATGCTGCACACAATTTTTTTCTTTACATACAAAGTTGGAAGATACAATAGCTCAGAACACACATTTCTTACATAATTCGAACAAGTTTCTGATCAAGCATGGAGCACTTCAAGTTGAACATCATTGGACTTTAAACGAACATAATCTCCAAGATATTCCTCAAGATGACCAGATAAAGAGGACTTGTCAATGCTTTCATGGTGATATGATTTACAGACAAAGTAAATGATGGTTTGAGAAACAAGTCCAAAGAGAAACACTTTGAAGAGCAACAAGAAGCAGAGGATTCCAAGGGGAATTCTAACTCCAAGGGGTCCAGAAATTCCAGGCACAACGACTATCTCAAACAGCAATTGACTCCCAAGGAATAAAACACTAAGAGTGAAGAAAATAGCTGAAGCAACTATCATATTCCCCTTAATCAAGTTCTTACTCTTAAGCATGGCTTTAATCCCATAGACATCTTCTAAAACAGATACAACGCTAGCCAATTGCCAAACGATGGTTAAATAAATCAAACCGATCAAGTATGATAGAAGGAGAACAACAAATACTGCAATCCCAATTCCGTAGAACCCTAAATTGACTATCCAAGCGAAGAAAAGCGCACCAAAAACAACGTTAAATACAAAAACAATGGAGAAATTCCAAATAAAAGTGACAACGAGTCTTTTCCAAACCTTAGGGACGACGCTCATAACCTTCTTGAAGGTGATTTCCTTCCTCGTGTAAATACAGGCAATAGTGTAAACAACAGCGGAAGTGGCGAGAAGGGAGAAGATGAGGAAGAAGGTAAAGTACGCAAACTTGAAAAGCCAGAAAGCAGCCCATTCAGAGGAGATTGAACCGGACAGATTCAAGTACTTCTGTGAATTCTTCGGTAAGTAATTCAACGACTCTTCGTTGGAGACAATTTTGAAAAAGAGGAGCTCGGTGATTTGAATGTGGGCGAGGAAGATGACAGAGAGAGGCAAGATGAGAACTAAGGTAATTTTACTGAAGATTTTCCGCCATGCGAAGATGATAATGAAGGATTCTTTGATGATGCCGAAGAACCCTAGGAACTGCAGATTTTCTTGCTCTCTATCCATCTCCACTCAACGAAGACTGAACGACGACTCAGGAAGATGAAGCGAAGCTACCAGTCTCATCAGGCTCAGCTTTATCGATTGGTAGAGTGGATAACTATTACTTTTCAAATGCCCCTCGGTCATTGATCTAATTACGTAACAACCATTACGGAGCTGGTCCCAATTTATTTCTAAATTAATTATAGTAATTAAAACTTATTTTTTATATTTTATAATAAAATTCATATTGTTATGCATAGGTTATTAAATTTCTTAATAAAAATATGTGTCCGATAGTCATCTAACTTTTCACTCTAATTTTATTCGGTGTGACGTATCTATTTGATATAAATAATTATTTATAATTTATTTTAATTATTACACTAATTAATTTGTAATACGTAAATGATATTTCAAAATACAAAATTAGAGTTTAGAAATTAAAAAATAACCTTAGTATTACTCTTTTACATGATAACTTATTATCATCTTATATTATGGTAATATATTTATTAATTATTAATATTTATTTTAACTGCTTCTAACTTTTTTTTTTTATGGTAAAATAGAATTTAAGTATAAAAATTTTAAAGATATTTGAATATTATACCTTAAATTACTTTTTTTTTTTTTTCACAAATTCAATCTCTATTTTTTAATTATTAACAATTTAAATATTATAGTTAATATATTTATTAAATTCAACGTGTATATACTAAATATTTTATTTAATAAGTTATTTTATTTTGATTTTTAATCCATTCAAATTCTATCAACTTTTACACGTAATTTAAAAATGGTTGAAGAAAAAATCAATAGAATCTAAAGTCTAGTTAAAAATCCCTTGAGGAACTAAAGACACTATCCAGATTATTAATAACGAAAAGGTAGAAGTCGAAGTTGTAAAAAAAATAAAATGTTAAAATTTAAATTGTGAGAATTAATTGGTACATTTTCTAAGACGTAAAAATATTGTGCAAAATTAAAAAGAATAAACTCATCATTACTAGTAATCTTGATCGATTACAAACGCGACCGTTAGATCAACCTGCCGGTCATTGAAACACCAGCACATGAATGGATCACTAAAACAACAGAGATTTTTTACAAGCATAGGCCACCATTAGAGGATAAGCTCCAGAAGGGTATGCATCATTAACAAGAGGTGTACGTACATACAAAGAACAAATACAACTTGCTGCTACACATATACATACTGAAGACGACGACTGTTAGTTAAACTACTCAGTCTTTCTGCTCAACGCGGATTTCCTCAAGTTGTACAGCATTGGGATTCGATCGGACATGGTTTCCTAGATTTTCATCGAGATGAACAGATAAAGAGGATCTGTCAATGGCTTCGTGGTGGTACGATTTGCAGACGAAGTAAATAACGGGTTGAGCGACAAGGCCTAAGAGAAGGATTTTCATGAGCAGCAAGCAGAGAAGAATTCCAACAGGAATTCTAACTCCAAGTCCAAGGTTCCTCGAATTTGTGAGCGCAATGAAACTATCAAACAGCACTTCAATTCCATAGACGAAAACGCCAAGAATTATTAAGATAGCTGATGAAACTATGATCTTCCCCTTTATCAAGTTCTTGCTCTTAACCATGGCTTTGATCCCATAAACAGTTTCCAAAACTGATACAACGCTTGCCAATTGCCAAACAATTATCAAATAAACAAAAGCGATCAGGTATAACATAAGTAGAACAACCAAGGCTGCGATTCCAATTCCAGATTGCCCTAGACTGATTATCCACAAGAACAAGAACCCGAGCAGGACAAAAACAACGCTCAAAGCAAAAAAGAAGAGGAAATACCAAATAAAAGTGACGAGGAGTCTTGTCCAAACGTTAAGTAAAGTTTTCAGAACCTTCCTAAAGGTGATTTCCTTTTTCGTGTAGAAGCAGGCAACGGTGTAAACCACCGCGGAAGTGGAGGCAAGGGAGAAGATGAGGGCGAGAACAATGAAAGCAACCCTGAAGAGCCAGAAAATAGCCAACTCAGAAGAGGCGACTCTAGTTACATTAGAGTTTCTCTCCGAAATGTTGGGGAAATCATTATACGAATTACTATTATCGTAGATTCTGGAAACGAAAAGCTCGGTGAATAGGATATGAACGAGGTAGATGGCGGAGAGAGGGAAGATGAGGGCAATGGCGATCTTGCAGAGGATTTGACGACATGCAAAGATGATATGGAAGGATTCTTTGATGATGCCACAGAAACCTAGAAATTGGAGATCCTGGTCTCTCTCCATCTCTACTTTCTTCTTCAGGTAATTGCGGGGTCGAGGAAATCTGGATGAGGAAGAAAGGAAGAAGAAAGCCGCCCTATATAATGGCAGAAAAGATGCACGCGAAAACACCCTTCTTGCTTCGTTTATTTACATAAAAACCTTGTTTGTTTTCTTAGAATGTAACAGGGTCAAGACCGTGTCATATTAGTGACGTCATAATTTAAAGTTATTGTTTATTTTGACGGGACCACAAACTAAATTTCAAACAAAATAATAGAGCCCAATTAATATCATTTATCCCTCGCTTGCTTGGAATATATTGCATTAGATTAGTATGCCAATCGTTATATGATGTTTCCCTTTATAATATTATTTAGTTTATGTTAGAATTCGCAAACATTTATTATTAAACTTAGCTCAAAATGTATTTTATTATGTAGAAGAAATTCTACTTATAAAACATGTATTTTTTACTTTTCTAAACGATGTAGAATTGTGCATCATATTAATATAGATTAAACTTTCATATTGAGTCATTTTAGCTTTCGCATAGCGGATTGTCACAATCTTTCTTCTTTGATACTTGACGTCATCGTTGACCATATTTTTGATTGGACAATGATTCTGATACTATTTATAAGATTCTCTGCGCTCCAAGTACAATATTGTTTGCTTTGGTTAAAAGTTTGCATAGATTTTTTTATTGAAATTAGCCAAAAACTCATTGTACTATACAGTGATGAGAACTTTTTATAAACCATGTATTTTTTATTATTCTAAATGATGTGTAATTGTGCACCCTCACTGACATAAGAGACTATCACAGTTTAGATTTTATCATCACCTTCAAATTAAAACATTAATACATGGTAAAATGAGGTGGTTTATCAAATATCTAATCTAATTTTAGGATTGAAACGTGATAACTATATATCAAGTGATGCTACATTAATTTTTTTATTTTTGTGTGACAAAATAAATAATTAATTGTGTTAAGTAAGAAAATAAAAATAAAAATGAACATTAATCTAATACATTAACTGTGAGATCCCTTCGTTGTGATAAAAGACTCACTAAAAGAAATGCAGAAATAAGAAAAATTTCTATTCTTTCTACATTGCAACGACGCCTAACTTTCTCATTAAATGATAAAGGTTTTTTCAATTGCTGCAAAAGAAGAAGACGTCTTCTTCATTTTGAGAAAGAAGCTTCAAGCATGTGTTTGAGCATCCGAAAAAGAAAATAATAAAATTTTTAGTAAAAACTGAAAGAATAATAGAGAAAATATTATTTCAAGAGAACGAATTATTGCGAGAGAGATAAAAGGAAGAAAGTGAAAGAAAATAGGTAAAGTATTTTTGAGTATAGAGAGAAATCTAAGAGAGATCATTCCTCTTAGTGAATATTTTATAAAACATTCGATATCTAGAAAAATATTGTAAATTCTATTTTCATGGTGAGATTTTTCTGCATTCGATTTCCGTAGTTTTTTTTCAATTTGGATTTCCACGTAAAAATTTTTCGGTATTCATTTTAGCTATTATTTCTCTTACTTTTTTGCCGTAATATTTAAACGAAGTGAGAAAATATTTCTAATATTTTTTGTATCATATCTGCTATCGTTTCTCGTATCGCTTATTTAGTGATATAATTATACTGTGTAAATGAATTATGTGTAGGAATCTGGATTTTAAGTGCGACTATTTGTGACATTTCTAAATTTTCTTTAAAATTCACTTGAATAAAAATATAATCTGTATAAAGAGACTGTTAAGAGCAATTTTTTTTTAAATTATCATAATCAGTACTTTTTATATTTTACAGCGGTGATATTATTATTTTTTCACTTATCTTTATTTTTTTAATATTAATAAGATGAATAAAGGATAATAATTAATTTTAATTCGATTAAATCAATTAAAAATAATTTTTTTAAATTGGAAACAAGAAGACCAATTCAACGCCCCCAGAGGACGCCATTGTTGGGCCGAAGCTTCTCGGTACTCAGTAGGCTTTTTCGAAGAAATCTGCAAAAGAGAGTCAATCTAATCAGACTGTTTGACCACCGAGTGGGGAACGAGGAGGAAGGTAGGCATTAATTTGCATCGGGACGAACGAGGAAGCAGATTAGGAAGGTGAGGAAATGGGCGCCGAAGAAGACAAAGTTACAGCGACGGTTTCCGGTCACCAGCACCATCCTCAACCGCTTGATCAGCCTCAGTACGGAACCTTTCAAGGCGTTGCCAATTATCCTCCTCCCCCACCTGTCGTGGGCTTTCCTCAGCCCGTTCCTCCCCCTCGCTTAGCCGATCCTCCGCCTCCTTCTCCGGCTTATGCTTTCGGCTACCAGACCGTCCCTGGTATTCTGCTTTTCTTTATTCAATTTTGTGTATTATTTTTTTTACAACCTCTTGCATCCTCGCTGTTTGATTTGAAAGTTGCTGACTAAGTGAGTTGATTTTTTCTAAGATCGATGGTGTGGTACTTGGTTGGAATGTTCTTATTTGATCTTCTCATTGTCGAGTCAAATATTTAGTATGTTATGAGGATTTGTAGATCTTGATTATCAAAATTGCATAGCAGTTCTTATTTGGGTGGAGTGGAGCGACTGCAATTTTAGTTCTATGGTTAAAGGACATTCTAGTCTCAAAGTTAGATATATATTTTTCAGGTTATGAGGTCGCTGAAGGTAGACCTGTGAGACAGCGTCGTCTACCCTGTTGTGGTCTTGGTTGTGGCTGGTTTCTGTAAGTTTTCGGTCTCCTATCTGTGTTCTTCTTGCTTATATAGCAGCTAAGGCAGCTGTGATTTGAAATTATTTCATAAAAAAGTTTTCGATATTTCATTTTAATCTGTTATTGCTACGATCTCAAAAAGTCTGATATAACCATTTTTTCGTGAAGATGCTACTGCTAGAAAATGATTTATGTTTGAATAGTTGGTATAATTGCTTCCTTTTGTCTTCCACACAGTATTTACTAAGGCTCATTTGTAATATAGTTATAGTTAAGTGTCGTCTGTTCTTCACCTTTAATCTTGGTTTATCTCATGCTTCAATTACCTGCCACCGACCACGAGCATGATTTTAACCTTTGTTGTGAAGGAAACTGAAGTTTGTATTAAATTAAAGATATTATAGAAAATTGGAATATTCTTGAAGGAGTAGAAACATCCCTATCAAGAAGGGCCATTTCTTTCGAAGTGGAAGCTACAGAAAGGGATCGATCTTAAAGTATTTGGAGATGATCCAGAATCAAATCTTACATGTAAATGTACAAAATTAAGAGAAAGATCATATAAAAGCCTAGAATTACGTTAAACCTGTAATACCCGAAAAGTGCTAGAGTCATTTCTCCACAAACACCATTCTTGCTGGAGAATCTCTAGTTCCTTTGCCCAAGAACAAGAACTTTGATGACAAACATTAGAAGGATTCCCGAATTCTTTAAATACCTGAATTCAAGTCTCTATTTTCTGCTAATTTTTACTTTCTATTTTGATGCTTGACAATTCTTAACTATGCTGTGTGAGAATACTAATGAAATTCATAACTGATTATGATTTTGATGTATTGAAGGTTTATCACGGGTTTCTTTCTCATTGGCTTTCCTTGGTTAGTAGCAGCGTTAGTTTTAGTTTGCAATCGGCATAGGATGGACCACAGAGAGAAACCTGGATATGTTGCTTGTGTAATTGCTGTAAGTAAACTTCCTACATTCTCATGCCATCAAAATGTTAATACTTCAAGGTTTAACTAGACAGAATTTTACTTTTATCCGTCGATTTAGTCTTTGTAACTGCGATTATTGATCTTGGATCAGTGAATGTCACTGAACTCAGCATTTTCAATTGTAGTATTCAGTGTATTAGATCGCCCCTCACGAGATTTAAGGTCCCATTTTCCTCGTCTTCACTAAATTTTGGTTCTTTCTCTCTTGCTTTAACCGCTTTTCATAAGCTTTGGCTATTTATTACTCTATAAATCTGAATGTTATGTTCTGAAACTTGTTTATGTCCTCCATGGAAGACTTTAAATTTTGCCCAACTCATCCCCTCGTCATTGTCTGCAATTTATTTATATATCTCCATAATATGTGGACCAAACTTTGAGAAACCCAATGACTTGCTTATCTACTTCCAGTCAAAATTCATTGATTAAAAGCAGCAGAGCGCATGATCCCCTGAAAGTTACTGGTGGATCTTAAATTCTTGGTGTAGCTCAATTAGCAAAGTTATGGAATCTCAAATAATTGGTCAAAAACACTAACTAGTGGGTGGGGTAGGAAAGATATTTCTGCTGGATGATTAGCTAAATATTTGAAGAATGATATTTCCTTAGTGCTCCACATACCTGTGTATGAATGATCATTATATTTCAATTTTACAGGGTGTTGTCGCCATAATTGCAATAGTTCTGGGCGTCACAAGGGGAACTCATGCTTGGTGATCTTCTATAGAAGATGTGAAATGGCTGTAACAAGGTTTGATGCTCAATCTATTTGATTGGGATATTTCATTCGATCAATTTAAATCCTTGGAGACTGTAGAGTGTGCAAAATGATTCTGTTCATTTTGTATTTGAAGACATGCTGGATTATCTATGTAAAGATTTTCAATTTCAGACTCAATAATAACAGGGGAAGGTCGATGACATTCGCTGAAGATTAATAGTGAAATTTGTTAGATTGTTGGCAATTTATTTCGATGTTGCAGAGGGAGATTTTAAGTCGACGGATGAGATGGATCATCATACGTCATAAAAAAACAAGTTTTGTAATTTTATGGATGTAAGAAGTGTAGAGGGTGAAGTGTCCCGAGACTGTCAATTTATTCTTATATTTTGAAAAAACTTTATATAAAAAGTAGGGTAAACTTTAAAATAATTGACGATTTGTGATGGACCCGAGAGTTGGCCCTTTTTCAAAATGAATTATGAAGCATGTCACTGTGTCATCGATTTATCTACAGTCTGGAGATGCTTTCTCGAATCTGTACCTTTGCTTGAATACTCACTATTCTGTATCAAGCTGCAACTGTAAGAGCTTCGTGGCTTTTGATAAGTTTGAAGGAATTGTCCTGTAAACATTGTTACCGCAGATCATAAACTCTTCACGCTCAGAAAGATTTCCGAAAGAATAATGAATAATTCCAGACAAAAAATTCAAAGAAAGATCAAACTTTTTCAACTTTCTACACTTACCAATCTCTTCAGGAATTGACCTAACAAAGAGTATTCTACCACAAAAACAGAGCTTCCATCTTCTGGAGCTTGCCCAGCGATGGCGGGAGTGAACCAGAGAAGATGTTTTCGTAAAGAAAAGTTTACAAGCTCAGAACAGTTACTTATTTCCGCTGGAATCTCACCGGAGATCAAGGTTGTGTAAATGGAAAAAAATTTGAAGTTTTCTGAGTCGACCCAGTGAAGCTGGTAGAAATTCGAGTCTCGCCCATACCCAAAATAGTCAAGTAAATGCAGTTTCCGAGCTCGTCGGATATAGCTCCGGATGTGTCGTTGTTTCCTCCCGCTCGAAGAACTTGGAGGTTTTTCAAATTTCCCAGCTCAATAGGGATGACCCCACTCAGATGGAATTCAGGAAGAGATCGTCAGTTTTCCTTCTCTATATGCAATAGAATCAAATTCATATAAGAAACCAAGAAACATAGCGATCAGATTTTTGGGTTTAAGAAACTGCATATATGATGGAATAAAATTATTCGAGTGTGGAAGCAATAGATTATATGAAATGGTGGGCGTTTCGTCTGCTCGAACAAAGTTTTGAGAATGCAATCGCATCAACATCTCTCCCGTCCTAAAACTTTGTTTTCAGAATTGAACAGTAGAGAGAGAGAGGAACCAATTGCTAGGTCTGTATCACACACGTGACGTGCACTTGACTATTTTTAACTAGTGTCGGTGGGTGGATAACGATCATAGTACAAAATAAAAGTTACAGTATCCGGGTATCTTTACCAAAATTAAAAGGAAATAAAAGCATTAAACAAATACGACAAAGATATGATTTTTGATAAGTTATCCAATAAAAAGGAAGGCATGAATCATCATCATCTCGCAATCCACACCACCAGAAACAGAGTATGACGGATGATATTTCCAACCTCCACATAAAGCTCCTTCTCTCCCTCTCTCTCTCTCTAGAAAAATGGAAAAGTGGGGATATCTTGCAGCCATTGTCGTTTCCGGAGCCATACTGAGATGGGTATGGGGACTGGTTAACTCGCTGTGGGTGAAACCCAGGCAGCTGGAAAGTTGCCTGAGGAAGCAAGGGTTCCATGGACGTTCTTACCAATTTTTGTTTGGAGATTTGAAGGAGGAAACCCAGATGCGAGAAGAAGCTAAATCCAAGCCCATCAATTTCTCAAATGATATTGTAGCTCGAGTTCTTCCTTTGCAATACCAAATGGTCGAAACCCACGGTCTGTTCTATCAACATCTTTTTTTTTTTTTTTGGTTCAAATCTGTTTGGTTACCTAGGAAATGGGAAAATGCAGGTAAAAGGTTTTTCACGTGGGTTGGACCGAAACCCAGAGTGAATATCGCAGAACCGGAGCAGATTAAAACTATATTTTCCAACATTAATGAGTTTAAGAAACCTGATTTTCATCCTCAAGCTGCTTTGATTGCCCCTGGTCTTGTCGCCTACAGTGGAGCCAAATGGGCTAAACATAGAAAAATCATTAATCCGGCCTTCCATTCTGAAAAATTGAAGGTAATCTTTACTCTATTTTTGCCATCCACATCTGATATTGAAGTTTATTTTCGTTAATTATCGATTCATTCGCATAAGTTAGTCATTAATCTTCAGTACAATTGCAAATTTATGCTTTGAAATTGTTAAAACAAAAGGCTAATTACTGAAGATACTCTGCTAATGACAGAGGATAATCTTATAAACATTTGATGAAGTGTCAGAGTTGAAACTATGATTATCAACTCATTGAAATGAAAACAACGATCAGATGGTTCACTTCATCATGTTATTTGCTTCAATTTCCTTAGTTATATTTTTAAATCTTGTCCTGTTTTTGGGGCCTTGATGTAGATTGTGCTACCAGCGTTCTATCAAAGTTGTTACGACATGGTTAGTGAGTGGGAGAAACTAATCTCTACAGCAGGTAATGGCTGTGAATTAGACGTATGGCCTTCTCTGCAAAATCTTTCGAGAGATGCCATCTCTCGAACTGCATTCGGGAGCAGCTACAAGGAAGGCGAAAGGATATTCAACCTTCAAAATGATCTTGCCCGACTCATTAGTCAAGCCATACAATCAGGATATATTCCGGGATGGAGGTCATATGATTCAATTAACGTTCAAATGTGAAGTTTCTTTTTTCATAATCTATAAGCAATCGTGTTAGTGTTAGTGTTATGCTTCTCATTTGGACGATATGAGGCCACTTTGTTATGTTTTGAATGGGTAATGTCACGTTTATGCTTTAATCTCGCATTTTGACGTGATATTTATGTGTCATTTACTCATTGATAAAATTTTTAGATTACATGAAACAATGAATGAATGTGGGGGTAGAATTATATTTTGCAAATTAAGCTGTTACTTCTGGAATGGTTGCAGATTTCTACCAACCAAGTTGAACAAAAAAATTGAGCAAACTGACAGAGAAATACAGGACCTGCTAATTGGCCTCATAAAGAGAAGAGAGAAGGCAATGCAAGCAGGTGAACCAACCGAAGATGACTTGTTAAGTATACTCGTAGAGTCAAATTCGAAGGAAATTAAAGAGCATGGAAACGACGAGAGGCTTGGGATGAGCTTGCGAGATGTGATTGACGAGTGCAAGCTGTTTTACTTGGCCGGCCAGGAGACTACTTCTTCTCTGCTCGTCTGGACGATTGTCTTACTGAGTGTGCATCGAGAATGGCAAGAGAAAGCACGAGCAGAAGTCCTTCACGTCTTTGGCCATGGCAAGCCTAATTTTGACGGTTTAAATCACTTGAAAACTGTGAGTTTTATATACATATATTTTTTTTGATTTTGATTTCGAAGATATGGTCGATCGATCGTAGTATTTTAGAACGCATACGTTTTTTTTAAGAATTATTCGATTAATAGTTACCTTTAAATGCTACATTCTTAAAGCTATCAGATGACTTCTTCGATTGATCGATAGTGTTGATAAATAAAAAAAGTGGTTTCGAAAAAACCTATGAATTTGTGATGGTTTTGTAGGATAATTTACTTATGCCAAAAATTATTTTGGAATTTCAGGTGACGATGATTTTGCATGAGGTTCTAAGGCTATATTCGCCAGTGGCATTTTTGACTCGAAAAGTCGAGAAGGAAATTAAGCTTGGGAGTGTATCGTTTCCCCCGGGAGTATTACTATCGATGCCGACTCTTATGATCCACCACGATCGAGATTTATGGGGAGACGATGCCCAAGATTTCAAACCTGAGAGATTTTCCGAAGGTATTTTCAAGGCAACAAAAGGTCAAACCTCATATTTTCCGTTTGGATGGGGTCCTCGGATTTGCATCGGCCAAAATTTTTCGATTATCGAATCGAAGCTGACTTTGTCGATGATTTTACAACGCATCTCCTTCGAGATTTCTCCGTCTTACGCCCATGCGCCTCACACGTTCGTCACACTTAAACCTCAGCATGGTGCTCATATAATCTTGAAGAAACCCTAGCTTAAACTCATATTACGTTATCGTGTGTGCTTATTATGCATCATAGTTTAATTTGAACATGATGTCATATGTATCTACAAACTATATTTAAAATTAAAATATTATCATGTTATATTAATCACAAATATTTTTGCTAATAAATTAATAAAGTTAAAGTTGCGGTAACTCTAATTTAATCTAGAGATGGGAAATAACTCAGTTGTGTTGGGCCAAGTAAAAAAAAAATTGGATCATCAAACTTACGAAATTAGGTTAGAATTTTCAACTCGAAGACGAGTAGAGCTAAGCGAACTAAACGACATCAATGAGTAGCAATCACTTGAACGTGTGTATT
This sequence comes from Begonia peltatifolia, assembly GCA_022433055.1. Lineage (NCBI taxonomy): Eukaryota > Viridiplantae > Streptophyta > Magnoliopsida > Cucurbitales > Begoniaceae > Begonia > Begonia peltatifolia. The sequence goes on from CM039527.1 coordinate 3,267,166, forward strand.
TATAAATTTATTATAGTATTATAATATATTTTTATTGAATATACATAAAAAAATTACTAATATGTTTTATAAAATTATGTTGTAAGTACATTGAAGAAAAAATGAAGAAGAAAAATAGAGAGAAAATAATCTTTTTCATTACATAAAAAAGCTTTAGTGAATACATCTACAAGTTGGTAATTTGTTCACACGTAATGAATTTTGATAAGCTGTGATTGAATTTATTCACGGATGTAATGACAGTCCACTTCAATATATTTTGTTCTTTCATGAAACATCGGGTTAGCTGCTACATGCATAATTACCTGGTTATCTCAAAACAAAGGCATTGGAGTAACAACCATACCTTCAAGATCACTAAGAAGCCTTTTGAGCTGGACATGCTCACAAGCTGCTGAAGCCATAGCACAATATTCGATTTTAGCACTAGACCGAGCTACCACTTGTTGTTTTTTGTTTCTCATGATATTAGTGTGTTCATTGTTGTTCATAACTATTACATGGGCTATTGTTTCTATCAAATATCGTAAAATACTTTTGACTATACACAAATGTTTGTTAGTTAAATTATGCATATGTTGGCTAACTAGACGGATAACAAATGCAATATGAGGTCTTGTGATAGTCAAACAAATGAGCTTGTTCACAAGTGGCTGGTAATAGCATGGTGAATCAAGAAATTTTCCCTTGAATTCAAGTTTCAATAAACTATCTAAAGGAGCTAAAGGAGTAGCTGCAGGCTTAGATTGAAACAAATTAGCATCTTGTCACAAGTCAGAATATACTTACACTGATTGAAAGACAACCCTTTGGTAGAAGTAGCTATTTCAATGCTCCAGAACCTTTAATTGGACATTGAAGTTGAAGATTCCTCCTTAACCTAGAAATAGCATGTCTTATGGACATAACGAAGAATTAGAACTTTTTGTAAAACCAAAAACTTCAAGTATTGAATTCAATTTGGCATGCCAAGCATCAGAGCTTTGCTTCAATCCATATATAGATTTATGGAGTTTGCAAACCAAATTAGAATTATCGCATTGAGAATGCTTAGAAGGCAACTTCATAAAAAACTTCTTTGAACTGATAATTTAAAAATATATTTTTGACGTTCATTTGACATAAATTTCATCTATTGTTAATGACTACAGACAGAAGAACTCTAACAGTAGTAATCTTGGCAATAGGAGCAAACGTCTCTTTGTAATCAACTCTTTACTTCTGAACGAATCCTTAAGCTACAAGACATGTTTTTATGACGATCAATGAATCCATCATAGTTGAATTTAGTTTTAAACATCCTATGACTGCCAACTGCATGTTTTCCGTTTAGAAGAGATACAATGGTCCAAATTTTGTTTTCTTCGAGTACATTTAATCCTTCTTTATAGTTTTCTTCCATTAACAAGCTTCTTGGAATGTCTAACCTGGCGCATCATTACCAGGTATTTGATATGACATATCATTGGCAGACATATGTTCATAGGTAGAATCTTTCATTGCCATAAAATCATCAGCATTTGAAATATTATTATGAGAAATACTAGATGGTGAGCTCTTTGTATCAAATTCTGGAGCATTTTGTAAGGGAAGCAATTTTGTCGGTGTCTCATTTTTCACGAAAAAAAAAAAAAGAAATTATTTCAAGAAATTGAACATCTCTAAGGACATATAATTTCTTTGTTCACTGCGTTATAACACTTGTATTTCTTTCGTGTTTGAGAGTAACCCAAAAATACATATTTTATTATTCGTGGATCAAGATTGTCACAGTGAGTGACATATAAATACATAAAATATATGCAACCTGCAACGATCAGGCCTCACCTTTAAAGATCTGCGAATCATGCGGTCTGGCACTACTAGAAGGATCCGCGAATCGCCAATCAAGCCCCACTCTCGAAGATTCGAGAACTGTACTTATGACATTCTCCCTTTGCTGAATGAGTTATTATCTTACCAGTTACTCAAACTCTAGACCTGACAGGATTAAATACTAAAGACAAAAGTAGCTAGTACCCGGAGAGAGTTGTTGTAGGTCCTACGAAAATTAAATGCAATGTTAAGGCAATTCTAAAGTTCCTTTACCTTAATGGGTTGTGTAATTGAGAGTTTGTGCAATAATATAAAGCTCTAGCAAAACCCTTACTTATCTAACAGAAATGAACTTCTATTAAAGCGCTATTGTAGATCAAGCTTTTGAAGAATTGAAGTCAATGAGTTCCACACCCACGTGGAATGATCGTAGAGAGGGGGGGCCTTGATGCCCATTATATATATATATATTTGCTCCGCCGCCTGTATAATTATTACCGGCTTACCTTCGTTGACTTTTTGATAAAAGTTCTGTAACTCTTTAGCTAGATAGATAGTTAGATACATAGATAGATAGATAGATAGAGAAGGGTAGAAGTTGAATCTTGTAACCATGCCGGGAGGGGGATTTTTTCCGGCACGGGGAGGTACAGAGTTTGAGACAAATATCGTGTATAATGATGGCCGCTGCCGGTGGTCTAGTGTTGGGTTACGATGTCGGCATGTCCGGTGAGAAACCTCTTTCTCTCTCTCTCTCTCTCAAACACAGCAGCGTAGCTACTTTCCTCTTGGAGATGGCAATGGCGGTATGGAGCTGGAGCAAAGTGATTTGTACTTGTAGATAATTATCCATTTTAGGAGCCGAAAGTTGCCAGAAACTAATAATTCCTAAACTCTTTTTAAACACATAAATCCTTAATTAGAATTTTGGTTTTATCGTGTGTGATTTGTAGAAAGAAATTGCGATTTTAAAGCGAGAGATGAGAATTATGAGAAATTTCAAACAAGAGAAATTCGAGATTTTTAATAATTCAAATATAATTAATTCTTAATCACTCCAACTGTCGCTTACCACTCGTATGAGTCTTCAGATTCACCCGTTTGACAAAAAATTGCATTTCTTAAAAGTAGGGACTTATCATTCACCCTTAACTTTACCTCACTCTTTTAAAAAGTTAGAGCATGGAATATCAAGTGGGAGTAACTTTATAATTTTATACTCTAAAAAGTTAAAGCATGGAATGTCAAGTCGGAGTAATTTTATAATTTTATACTGCAACGATCCAACAAATCCAGTTCATCTTTATCTTCGAAAATTTGCGACCGTCAGTTCGACCATACCAGAAGTATTCGCGAATTGTGCTCATGACCTTCTTCCCATGTTGAAAATTTTTTTATCTTTTCAACTATTCAAACTCCGGACTTGATAAACTTAACTATGAAAGACAAGAGTAGATGATGCCACTTGTACTCTGAATTTTATTCTCATTAATTAATATGTTTTTTAATTATTTATCTTAATTATTATAATAATTTATATGTTATGTTATAATAAAAATTTAAAAAATAAACTTAATAATATCTTTAAATAGTGTTCGTTGAAGCTTAAAAATTCTTAAGATCTCCTTATTACGAAAGTGAATAAATACAAGAAATACATTGCAGCAGTGTTCGGGTTTAACTGTTGTTCCTCTTCTTGAGGATATCTCATTAGAATTTAGAACCAATGACTTGTTCTCTTGATAGATGATAAAACATCTAAAGATGAATCAAGAAGAAGCGAATAAAAAAGGGCCCATATACCCTCAATGCAATTACTAAATCTATCACAAAATCAATAAATCTATAATAATTTCCTTCGTAGTCTAGTACACGAGAAGCCAATAACTCCTTGTCAAGTCAAACGAAACAAGAACATCTATATAATTTGAATACTGTCAAATTAAATGAATAGTTCCAGATTGACTTTAGCCTTCGAGAAAATCTACTTAAAGTTGCTGATGAATACTTGGAAACCCAGTGTCCCTCTCTCTCTAAAATGGAAACGATGGGTATTCTTGGGGCACTTATGGTGTCGGTTGCTGTTGCAAACATTCTGAGATGGGCTTGGAGACTCCTGAACTGGGATTGGGTGGAACCCAGGCGGCTGGAGAGATGTCTGAGGCAGCAAGGGTTGAGCGGAAAATCATACCGGTTTTTATTCGGCGATTTGAAGGAGGAGACAAAAATGGCAGAAGAAGCCAAATCTCGTCCGATCAACTTCTCAAATGATATTGTAGCTCGAGTTATTCCTTTGCCAGACCAAATCCGGCAAACCCACGGTTTGTTCTATCCAAAGATGGTGTTTTTCAGTTTTCTCTTAATCTGTTTGGTTACCCAGAAAACGTGGGAAAATGCAGGAAAAAACTTCTTCATGTGGGTTGGACCAAAACCCAGATTGCACATCACTGATCCAGATCTGATCAAGACCCTATTCTCTAATATTAATGAGTTTGACAAACCCGATCCTCATCCTCAGTTCGTTTTGCTCGTCTCTGGTCTTGTTAGCTATGGGGGAGCTAAGTGGGCTAAACACAGGAAGATCATCAATCCTGCCTTTCATTCTGAAAAACTGAAGGTAAATTAATAACAAGATTATATGAGGATAATCTATTAAGCATTCTTTGAGGTTCCTAGACTAAGTTATTAGATCAAAAATAATTTACTGTTTCAATTGTTTTAGGTTCTGTTTGACCCCAATTTTAGTTGGGTAGATTGGAGAAGTATATTAATACTGTGATTTTATATTTTCTATATATATTAATTTTTGAATCGCAAAATTTTTTTATATTTTGATTTTTAAAAGTTAATTTCTCTAATGCTTGTGAATTTTTTTTTTCATCTAAGATTTTTCATAAATTTTAGTGTTTTTGTTTTTCTATCTTTATTTATTTATTTTTTTTAATTATTAGCGTTCGTTTCTCAATAAATTATAAATGAGTTGCACATGTTGATAGATTTGATTCAAGATTTTTAGCTTCTTTGGTTGATCTTAATCTATATTATCTTTTTGCATTTATTTAGAGTTTATATTAGCACCACTAATTTTGCCTAGTCTTCACCTTTGTTTTCATATTTTGAGTTTCTTTGAGCAGATTATGTGGCCGGCGTTTTATCAAAGTTGCTACGAGATGATTAGCGAGTGGGAGAAGCTAACATCTTCGGGAGAAAATCGTTACGAGTTTGACGTGTGGCCCTCGCTGCAAAAATTGACGATGGATGTCATCTCTCGAACCGCGTTTGGGAGCAGTCATAAGGAAGGCAAAAGAATATTTGAGCTCCAAAAAAAGCTAACCGGACTTGTTCTTCAAGCCGTCCAGTCAATCTATATTCCTGGATGGAGGTAAGAAGGTTGAAATGTTGAAGTTTTTGAAGGGACGAAGTAAACTTTAATTCACAAAACTGTAATTTATTGTGCAAATAGAAAACCAGTATCCATTGTTCACAAGTAACACTATCAATATCGTAAAATAATATAAATTGTTACTCACGGTAACTAGATTTAGAAAACATATCTTTACCCATTAGATTTAATAGTTGTACATCTAAAATTTTTCCCCACAGTAGTGAACGATAGAAACTCAATTTATATCTTTTGAGAATCGAACAATAATAATAGAAAAAATAAAAATTACGTGGAAAAACAGAGATACCAAGATTTACGTGAAAAATCCTAAACAAAAGAAAAACTACATGTAGAAGAGAAATTTACTACAAAAAATCAAGGTACAATTGAGTTTTGCGACTCAAGTTTCATTATATAGAAAAAACATAAAACTCTAATATTTATATACAAGTCTAATTCAGATCAATTAAAATTTGGGTCACATTGAAATCTAACAATTTTCACGTTAACACGAATTCCACATGACAAGGCGGGTTACTCGGTCTTACCCAAAGTGAATCTAGAACGCTAAACTCTGACAATTTCTATCTTAAAAGAAATTCTTATGCAAAAAAACGAATATGCAAAATCTCTTTAAAAATAATCTCCTCTTCCACAAAGACCTCTGATAAGCCAACTCAGCAACCGATATTGATCAAATTTAAGCCTCGATTAAGCAAGAAGAAATCACATCTCCTTCTCCATAATATCACTGAGCTATTGTTGAAGACTTCTTACAAGAATCGTTATCCTCGAACACATTCAACGCATAACTCACAGTTTCACCGTATCGTCCCGGAGCTTTAATATTCCGCTTGGTTTTTTCTTCTGTGATACCACTCTGACGTGAAACTGAAATTGGTGATTAAACATCTATAATAGGCTGGCTCACCGGCTCTGATGTACTCTCAGATCCCAACATGAAGTTCACCTGAAAATCTGACTTCTTCCGAGTCTTCTCAACCATTCTTTTAGAAAGTGAATTCACAAACTTCACAACTTTATCATCCGTCACTATAGAACCTTATAATACATGCAAATTTGTAGATTTTCCGCGTCCCTTTAAAATAACTAGAGCACCGCTACTAATCTTCACAACTCCACCAATGATATATTTCTACCATTTCACATCCAGAGTACTCAACGAGATTAAATTCTTATTCAACTCGGGAGCATGTTGAACATCCTAATTTTGATGGTACCAATCTCAGCTACCTTGCAAGACGTGTTGTTATCCATTAACAAAACACTCTCTGAAATAGTTTCATATGTCGAAAACAAGCTCCGGTTGTAACACATGAAACGAACAAACTAAATCCATAATCCAGTCATTGTTTGACTTTGAGTTTTCCTCGAACACTACTGAAGATATCCATCACTATAGTCTTCTTCTTTTGCGACAACTGTTTCACCGGACGTCATCAATTGTTTTCCCTTGTCAACAGTTCTCTTAATATTCTACAATTCATGGAACTCAGATTTAATGTGCCTCCTCTTCTTCTAAGGGACGTCGACAGTGGGTCTGTGAAATCCCTAGCGAACACAGAGTTGCTGAAAGCTGTTCAGGCGGTGCAGCAGGTCGGCAGTAGTAAGGCAACAACGGCGAGGAGCTTCTCCTCTTCTTTTCTGATCGACAACGACTACTGGACTGTGGAGGTTGGCTGGTAATGCGTCCAATGAATGGCCCGCGGTCGGTTTTCCTTTGACAAAAGCTTCTCCTCTCTCACAGTAGCGACATTGGTAGCGATGGTGTAGATTCAGGTTTCTCTTCTTCCTTCGCGAAGAATAATACAACGACATAAAAAATTAAAATCTTCTTTTTTCTTTGGTTTCTCTCTCCACCAATTGTAATTTTTACAAAAAAAATCACAAACCTAAAATTGTTCGTTACCTCTTGTAAATCAAAAATTGATTCTTGGAAACCTTCAACTTCACTTAATACTAATCGTTAGAATCGAATAATAATAATTGAAAAAAGAAAAATTACGCAGAAATACAGGCAAACTAAGATTTATGTGAAAAATCCTAAACGAGAAAAAATCATGGACAGAGCACTATAAAAAATCAATGTACAATTGAATTTGCGACTCAAATATTAATATATATAGAAAACATAAAATCCTAATATTGATATACGGATTCGATCTGACCTAACTAGAATTCGGTCATATCGAACTCTAACACTATCTCTTGGCTCAGATCGTAACGTATTTCATTGATGCTTAAGAAACTTGATTTTTGGTCTAAGAGAGGATATGTAAATGTTAGAAGATTATGTTTTATTTTCACCCATTCAGAGAGGGTTGACATTTAAAATGACAGCAGATTTCTGCCGACCAAGTTGAATAGAAGAATAAAAGACACCAACAAAGAAATGCAAGATCTACTCTTAGCACTCGTGAAAAGGAGAGAGACAGCGATAAAATCGGGTGAAGCAACCAGAGATGACTTGTTAAACCTCCTCATACAATCAAATCTAAAGGAAATTGAAGAGCATGGAAACAACGAGTGGCTCGGAATGAGCATGCAAGACGTGATCGACGAGTGCAAGCTATTTTACTTGGGCGGCCAAGAGACAACCTCCACTCTGCTTGTTTGGACGATAGTCTTGTTGAGTGTGCATCACGATTGGCAAGAGAAGGCAAGAGAAGAAGTCCTTCAAGTCTTTGGCCATAATAATAAGCCTGATTTTGATGGTTTAACTCGCCTAAGGATGGTGAGTTACTCTCAAATTTTATACTATAATCTTCTCTAATGACGCAACATCGTTAATTGGCGTAATGAATATCTTATTTTAATTATTTATAATTTAAGTTAATTATTACAATTAATTAATGAATGGCATATAACTACACGTTAACCCTCACGTTAGTTTTGGGGAAATGGATTAAATTTTATAAGTTTGTGCCTTGTTTCTATCTCAAATTACAGGTAACCATGATTTTGTACGAGGTTTTAAGGTTGTATCCACCAGCTGTAACGCTGAATCGGAAGGTCGAGAAGGAGACTAGGCTGGGGAGCATATCGGTACCGGGAGGAGTGTCAGTAACAATACCAGGTCTAATGGTCCACCACGACAGGGATTTGTGGGGGGAGGACGTCGAAGACTTCAAACCGGAGAGGTTTTCAGAGGGAGTTTCCAAGGCGACGGGAGGAAAAGTCTCGTATTTTCCGTTCGGGTGGGGTGCTCGGATCTGTATAGGTCAGAACTTCGCGATGGTTGAATCGAAGATGGCTATTGCCATGATTTTGCAACGCTTTTCCTTCGAGATGTCCCCGTTGTACGCGCACTCGCCCTGCGCATTCATTCTTCTTCAACCTCAGCATGGGGCTCATATCATCTTGAAGAAACTCTAGCTTAAGCTCAATCACTTGGAAAAATTAGCGTCTGGAATAAAGTATAATTTAGATTCAGTACAATCCCTTCCTCTTCGGCTCTCCAATGGCTACCCTCTCTACAGACATTTAACAAGTCTCGTCAATTATTGTTCAAACCAGAAAAGTCCAAGAATTTTATTAATTCAAACATAATTAGTTCTTAATAACTCGGAAGTGTCATTGATCACCCGTACGATTTCCCCCCTCCTCTCCAGTTGACGGGTTTGTTTCTCCATGTAAATCAAAGTGTTATTGGATCCTCCAGTTAGATGAAAAATCGCCGAGACTCTCGCGAAATCAGTAGTTGTATTTCTCTTTAACTCTCTTCTCTACTTCTTGCCGTCAAAATCACAATTTCTCTCTTTAAATTGTGTACCAGAAGATGAAAACCCTAAAGGTGGTGACCTGTTTGCTGAAACTCATTGCTTCAAGGACTAGTCTAAAAATCAAGTCTAAGAATCTATTTGCTTTAGTTTACCCTTTAAAAAATTTGATTATGGAATTTCCGGTGGGAGTAGTTTAAGAATTTTATACTATGAATATTAATTGGTGTAATTAGTAATTTATTTTAATTATTTATTTAAATTATTATATTCATTGATGAGATAATTCATAAATATCACATCGTGACGAAAAATTAAATTATAAATTAAAAAATAAACGTAATAATATCACTCTTTGATTGTGTTTGTCAAACCTTAAAATTCTTGAATCTCTTCCTTAATATGAAAGTGAACAATTACCACATTTCATTAAAGAAATACGGTGTAGCAGTGTTCGAGTTTATCGATTCTTACTAATTTTTATAAATCACTAAATGACAATCAAGTCCCAACTCTAATCATTTCCATCTTAATTAGGCACATGCAAAGATAATCACATAGTCACATGAAATAAGAACATCGTTGCAACTTGCAAACAAAAATCACGTGGCTGCTTTTTCATACTGGACCTAACTAAGTCCTTTCCTAATTGCCAAAGTTTCAAAAGAAGAAAGAAATTAAGTAAATGACAAAGGTGCCTACCAATACATTAGGTGTGCCGATGTAGGGGAGCCCAAAATAATTTAATTCATCAACTCTAACGAGTTAAACGATCTGAATCTAACGAGTTAAAAAAAAATTTCAATCTAAATTGAATCGTGAATCAAAATTAAACGAGTCGAGCCCGGTACACTACCAAGTCGGTCGATCATTTTTCACATCTATGCTCACGTAACAAAAAGTATTATTTTATTCAAACATTAGTCAAGTTGCAGTTGTCTTCAAACATGCACTTTCCCTTTCATGATTTGCCCTAGATCATGTTTCGGGAATTTATTATCCATAAGTAACCAAGTTTTAGCGAATCAACTGTCTTATGAATTGGAATGTTACTACATTGTACACTGTGGGCCAAATAGAGATAATAAAAGAGTCAACTGAGTATAAAAAAATTTAGTTAATAGAGCCAAGCGAGTTAAACGAGTCGATTCTAGCAAGTTTAACGAGTCAGATTTAATAAACTGGACTAAAAAAATTTTCAACTTAAACTGACTTGCAAATTAATTTTAAACAGTTTTAACGAATCGAGTCTAACTAATAAATACATATAAATATTTTCAATTTATGCAAATGTAATGTATATTTTTAAAAAAATTTAATTATTAAAATTATAATAATTATTTATCAGTATAATATTAAAATATAATAATGAGTTGTTTAGTTAATAAAATTATTTTATTAATAAATAAAATGACGTGTATTTAATTAAAAAATTATTTAAAATGATCTAATAAAAAATATCTCATAAAATTAATACAAATATTTGATAATTATATCATTATGTTCATCATAATTTTGTTAGTAAATATTTCATTATCAATATTTTTCAATTAAAATGACAAAGAAGGCGTTTGCTGAACTTAAAAAAATTTAACTGCTAATAAGTTAAAATATTAATTTGAACCAACTCGCAGGCTAAAATTAATAAGAGCCGAGTTGCTACAGCACCGACAGGACCGAGCGCCAGCCCCCTCTATGTCCAAAAGTCAACGTTTTTATGAGAAAGGAAGTAAATGAATACTTCCCAATTCACCTCAGCCTTACGAGAGTTTTCGATCGGCGAGATGATGATACTAGTGAACCTAGTGTCCCTATCTCTCTCTACTTTCTCTCTCTAAAATGGAAACGAAGGGTATTCTTGGAGTTCTTGTAGCGTCGGTTGCTGTTGCAGTCCTTCTGGGATGGGCATGGAGAATCCTGAACTGGGTTTGGGTGGAACCCAGGCGGCTGGAGAGATGTCTGAGGCAGCAAGGGTTGAGCGGAAAGTCATACCGGTTTTTATTCGGCGATTTGAAGGAGGAGACAAAAATGGCAGAAGAAGCCAAATCTCGTCCGATCAACTTCTCAAATGATATTGTAGCTCGAGTTATTCCTTTGCCAGACCAAATCCGGCAAACCCACGGTTTGTTCTATCCAAAGATGGTGTTTTTCAGTTTTCTCCTAATCTGTTGGTTACCCAGAAAACGTGGGAAAATGCAGGAAAAAACTTCTTCATGTGGGTTGGACCAAAACCCAGATTGCACATCGCTGATCCAGATCTGATCAAGACTCTATTCTCTAATATTAATGAGTTTGACAAACCTGATCCTCATCCTCAGTTCGTTTTGCTCGTCTCTGGTCTTGTTAGCTATGGGGGAGCTAAGTGGGCTAAACACAGGAAGATCATCAATCCTGCCTTTCATTCTGAAAAACTGAAGGTAAGTTAATAAAAGATTGTGACAGGATAATCCATAAGCATGATTTACCAATCGAAATTAAAGCATTTGGATCAATGCAGAAAAAAAAACCGAATTTTAATCTTTCGCCATTGATGTTTGAAAACCAGGACGGCTGATTTTCCCTCTGAAATTAGGCTTAGGGCACTTTTCCCTCTGCATAATTCTTCTCTATTTTCTTTGTATATATCTTCTTCCATCAAAACGATATGTAGGCAGAGAAGTCAAAAATGAGCGTGAGTAACTTCAGTAAGATCTGTATGAGTCCCTATCATAAAGAGTGATCCCACAAACCAGACCAAAATCAATCGTTAAGTTTGAAACTAATTTAATGATTTATAACATTGTTGTGGTCTCTATATATATTAGTGTTTCAATTGTAAATAAGTTATGCCTGTTGACAAATTTGATTTGAGATTTTTAGATTATTTGGTTGATTTTAATTTAATTGTTTCTACAATCTTGCTACATTTAATTAGAGTTCATTTTTAGAGTTTGCATTAGGACGATCAATTTTGCTTCGTCTTCGTCTTTGTTGTTGCCGCTTTTCGTCTTAGATCTCATTGCGTTTTGGAGTTTCTTCGTGCAGATTATGTGGCCAGCGTTTTATCAAAGTTGTTGCGACATGATTAGCGAGTGGGAGAAGTTAACATCTTCGGGAGATAATCGTTACGAGTTTGACGTGTGGCCCTCACTGCAAAACCTCACAAGGGATGTCATCTCTCGAACCGCATTTGGGAGCAGTTATAAGGAAGGAGAAAGAGTGTTTGAGCTCCAAAGAAAGCTAGCTGAACTTGTCGTTCAAGCTGTTCAGTCAGTCTATATTCCTGGATGGAGGTAAGAAAACTGAAATGTTGAAGTTTTTGAAGGGACGAGATAAACTTTAATTCAAAAAAACCTTAATTGATTATGAAAATAAAAAACCATTATGCATAAACTGATACTATTAAAATCATAAAACAATATAAATCGTCTCTCACTGTAATTAAATTTGTGAGGGATGCGTTTGAAATGGCTGCAGGTTTCTTCCAACCAAGTTGAACAGAAGAATAAAAGAAACCGACAGAGAAATGCAAGATCTACTCGTAGCGCTCGTGAAAAGAAGAGAGACCGCGATAAAATCAGGCGAAGCAACCGAAGATGACTTGTTAAACCTCCTCATAGAATCAAATCTAAAGGAAATTGAAGAGCATGGAAACGACGAGAGGCTTGGAATGAGCATGCAAGATGTGATCGACGAGTGCAAGCTGTTTTACTTGGCCGGCCAAGATACAACCTCCGCTCTTCTTGTTTGGACGATCATCTTATTGAGCGTCCATCAAGAATGGCAAGAAAAAGCAAGAGAAGAAGTGTTTCGAGTATTTGGCCGTAATAATAAGCCCAATTTTGACGGGTTAAATCGCCTGAAAATTGTAAGTTTATACTCTTGGTTTGTTTCCAATTATGAAATGGAAAAGCTAGAGTTATCTTTTCATTTTAATTATTTATAATTTATCTTAGCACCGTAAATTAAATATTAAAACTACCATTATAAGTTAATTGTTATAACTTGAGGCTTTGTTTTTTTATTTCAAATTACAGGTCACCGTGATTTTGTACGAGGTTTTAAGGTTGTATCCACCCGTTACAACGCTGAATCGAAAAGTCGAGAAGGAAACTAGGCTCGGGAGCATATCGCTGCCGCAAGGAGTGTCAGTGACAATACCAGCTCTAATGGTCCACCACGACCGAGATTTATGGGGGGACGACGTCCGAGACTTCAAACCGGAGAGGTTTTCAGAAGGAGTTTCCAAGGCGACGAGAGGAAAAGTTTCGTTTTTTCCGTTTGGATGGGGTGCTCGGATCTGTATCGGTCAGAATTTCGCATTGGTTGAATCGAAGATGGCTATGGCAATGATTTTGCAACGCTTCTCCTTTGTGATGTCCCCGTTGTACGTGCACTCGCCCTGCGCATGCGTTCTTCTTCAACCTCAGCATGGGGCGCATATCATCTTGAAGAAACTCTAGCTTAAGCTTAATCACTTGGAAATATTAGCGTCTGGAATAAAGTGTAATTTAGATTCAGTACAATCCCTTCCTCTTTGGCTCTTCAATGGCTACCCCTTCAATAAGACTTTCTTTTGCGCAGATGTAGTGCTGTATGATTGTGAAAAAAACGGAGAGAAATCTCACCGCCTTTCCTGCAATTTCTTCTATCGATCGGAAGAAATATCGAACAACCCACATCGGAGGGAAGGTATTGAAGAGGTCGGGACTTTCCGGCGTTGACTCCGCTATTTGTATAAAAGGCCACTCCACCTGAACTTACTATTTTACCCTTACGTTTTACACAATTTTCAGTTCTACCAAATTCCTTTTTTTTTTTTTCAGTTTTTTTTAGCATTTTCTGAATTTAATTTAATTTTCTTGTAATTAAATTGAAAGAAAACAAAAGGCAAAATGGAGTAGCATAATATAAAATAAATTAGCTTTATATTTCGGTTAGAACACTTCTGGTTTCAGTAATTAAGGTGGACCACGGCATTTATCAAGCATAAATGCAGTCACAGTAACCTGAAAATTAAGACATCAACACATTGCTTAGAAATAAAATAAAATAAATTTTATTTTTCAAAAACAAAAGAAAAACTCACTGTATATGAGAATTAGATAAACTTTTTTTATAAATAATATCATATTTATTTTTTTATTGTATTATCTAAATATATTTATTATTGTGTTAAATAATAATTAATCTTATAAAAATCAATACATTAATCGTTAAATATGTTTAAAAAATTAAATAAGAATGAGTTAGAAATTTTGTAAAATGGCACACTTTCCAATAACATTGGAAATGAGAAAAGAGTAAAATAAATAATAAAATATAAATTGTTTTGAAAGTTTTATGTTGAGTTATTCAAGAGGGACTGTATCGTAATTTCGGCTATGACTGTAATAGATTTCTTATTTTTTTCTCTGAACCAACCCCTTATTTTTTGCAATTTTGGAAAAAAAAGAAGTACGAGTTTGTTAGATCTTGGCTCTGAAAAACACAGACTTACTTGGGTCGGTGATGACGATGAGACCAGAGCCTCTGAAATCACAATTCCAGAGGTTTCTTCCCTTGGACTGGTAGTAAAGGTTCATTGCTATGGAGGCATGGTTGAAGAGATTATCCGGAGCAAAACAGGGGCACCCCTTCTGCATTATCCTACAATCCACTAAAGAACATGCGTAATTCAGATTTGCCAGCAGCGTTGCTTGATCTGACGATGGCTTCGCCACGCACCAAGTTCTCTGCATTTTTGAAGAAAATAAAAAGCTTCACTAATCATCAATGGCGGATCCACATTACTTCCCCTCAGTAGGTTTGGGTTGATTTTTTGAGAATTACCTGCTCATTGGCCATCGCTCCACCTGAAAAACAGCGCAGAGAAAAGGGAAATATTTTAGAAACAGGGGTTTTAGAGAGATGAAGAAAGTCAAGATCAGATCTGAGCTAGATTAATCGATTTAAGTAGTTCTGTTTCGTTAAGAATCATCTGAAATGTTCTCGAAATTACAGGAAAAAGAGAGAAAATAAAAAAAAAAGCCATAAACATGCAGGAAATGAGCTTTCAGAGAGTACATTTAGAACTGACTGAAATCTAGAGAGAGAAAAAGGGTAGACCTGAAAGGAGAGAGAAGAGGAGGAGCAAAGGAGGGAGAATCGCTTTAGCCATCATGCAAAACAGTACAGAAGCAAAAACAGAGCTTCTACAGTGGGGCAGATATAAAGAAAGATGAAAAGGGCTCGGGAGAGAGAGAGAGAGAGAGAGGGGCAAAGTGGGAATTTAAAGAGTCAGAAAATGGCAAAGGAAACGGCTACAAGGATAGGGATGGGACGGAGCCGTTATAGACGCCGGACAGAATCGTCTAAAAAAACAAAAAACAAAAAATAATAAATTAATAAACAAACTATGGCAACGCACGGGGAAATGAATATTTATTTGTATCTGCGAGTTTTCAAAAGTAGGTAATTTAGCTTAACACTTCAAAAGTACAGTTTAAGCTTATCTTGATCTAATTATAGGACAACGTAGACAAAATAAGAAACTGATAATACAAGGTCTTGATCTTGGACGGTTGGATCAACTTGCAGACCAATCCAAAGGGTACGTTGAAAGATTATTTTGTGTCGTGTTGCACCATTGAATCACATGGTTGCGGAGCCTAATACCATGGTTGTAGCGTTGGACTACACGATGCGGTGCCAGATAGAGAGTTGTCGTGCGGGACTACACATTCGCGGAGCCATGATAGACTTGTATAATGATTTAACTTTAGAGGAGGATAAATGATGGAATTAGGTTATTTAAAAAATTTTCGTGATTAAATATTAATTGATTTGAAACTCAAGTATAATGTGTTTTTCTAACACGCAATGAATTTAGAAAAAAAAAAAAAACAATAATCAAAAGGTACGAGAAAGATGCAAATGATTTGTTAACGGGATTCGACTGACCATTTGGATTAGAATGTTGACCTCAGCACGAATGTCGAGGCTGAGTTCTTGGTTTGAATCAAAACAAATTAACCCGAATTGAAGAGTTGCATCTAATTTGATTAGGGTTTTGGGTTTTGGGTTTTTATCAGAGACCCGATGATTATTGAGGGGGTGGCATCGATCTTTCCAATGGCTAACCTTCCCTTCCGTCAATTTTCTCCAGCTCATTGGTGGACCAACCCTAATTCGCTCAATCCAAAGTCGTGTTGGACTGCTCTGAGACTTCATCCAAGGTTTAGATAATCTCTTCATTCTTATTTATGTTTTTCAATAGTTTAACTACAGCTTCTGTCATTGCTATTTGCTGTGCTTCTTAATTCGTTCTCTCCATCATTACGATAGATGATTAAGGCTTGATCTTCTCAGAGTTTTTCATTTAGCAGAAATTAATGGTGATCTTTTTCGTAGTTTAAGCTCATTTTATACACACACTTTCGCAATTTTCCTTGTCTCTTTTCCATTGACAACATTTTCTTGAGAAAATTGAGGAATCGACTAATGGTCGGAGCGATTGAGGATTGCAACCCGTTATGGGTCTCGCACACGCAGGGATTTTCTCTTAGGGCATCAAATTCAAATCCCAGAATTTGTTTCCCGAGAAAATTTCCCAATCCAAACCTGTCTGAACTTTACCACGCAAAGTCTTTCTCTCTCTTATCCACATTTCCTCTGCTGCGACTCTCTCCTGAAAAACACAGTGAATCTCTCTTTCCTCTTCCTTTGAAAGCTTCTTCCTCCCCGGCTTCAGGTAATCCACAGTCCGCTCCCAACATTTTAGTTTCACTCGTCAATCCTGTCGTCTATACACTGTTGGATGAAACTATTTCTTCTTATTGAGACAATTTTTCTGATTTTGGGCAATGTTTTAACTTCAATTTTGAAGTTCTGGTTTTTCCCAAACTCATGGAAGACACCCCAAATAAAATGACAAATGTGGTCGTAGATGTTGCTGGATTTTACATTTTACGCTATGTTACTCAATTAATAGTTGCAATGATGAAAGTATTTCCAATACAAGCGAAGCCATCCAATAATTTTTCAAGCTGTTTAGTTTGTGACATTCTTGGACGACAGTCTGGACTATATTATTTTGATTATGATTGGTAAAGACTAGATGACTAGGTACATTTTAAAAGTGTGTTTGTTGATCTTATAATTAAACCTTAAACATAAGGAACATGGAGATTTGAAGTTTGAATAAGGGATAAAAGATATTTACTTTCGCAGTCCAAATTCGACTGTCATGCGATTTTTTCAGTAATCCAGAGAGAAGGACAAACCAAATGCACAAGTGCTATGCCATTTTCATTTGGCCATGAAATTTTTATGAACCAAACAGCCTCTCTGGGATGGAGAGATTTATTATGTATAGATATAAATACAAAAATTAGAGTTCAAAATCATATCATACTTCCATATTCTAGTGGTAGTCGAGTTCTTATTTTGTAGATTTTCCTTTACAAAATGACCATTTAAAATGCATAGTTTGTTACAGTGGAAAGTGAAGAATTCATAGAAGAGCCAGGGACGAGTGTGAAATTTCAGACCTCCCTAGTTTTGCCGGGTTATTCGAGTCCGTTGTGTTTGCTTGGCACTGGTTAGTTCCTTTAATATCATTCAACATTGATTATACTGTCCAATGTCTAATATTAAATCACAAAATTTGATATTGTAATGATAAAAAGGGTCCTTTTCATGGCACTATCCATCGATGTTTAACTTAGATTTTTGTGCAATAATACAGGATATAGAGAGAAGGTTTTTGCAATTATTGGTGTTAAGGTCTATGCTGCTGGATTGTATGTCAACCCATCTATCTTAGATGAAATCAAAGCTAGAAAGGGACTACCAACAGCAGAAGTTGAAGATGATTCTTCTTTGTTCAAGTTGATTTTTCAGTGTAATAATGGTCGGCTTGGATATTTTTTATTGCTTTTTTGCCCGATTGGCTGAATGGAAATTCTTAATTTCAGCCCCTTCTGCAAAATCTTTGAAGATTGTTCTCGTGAGAGAGGTCGATGGTAAAACATTCTGGGATGCCTTGGACGATGCTGTCTCTCCCCGCATCAAAGCTCCGACACCCACCGACAGTTCAGCCTTGTCCACATTTCGGAAAATCTTTGAAGGGAGGCCTCTCAAGAAAGGAACTTTCATATTTTTAACTTGGATCGAACCATCGAAAATGCTGGTAAGTTAGAATCAAGTACGAGTTTATACGGCATGTTTCCAAAGTATCATGTAGAAAGGAAGGTTTTTACAAAGATACCAACATGGTGGATGGGTTGCAAGGATTATCTTTTATAGATTGGAATATGAGTGTTAGAGCCTCGGAAATTTGAATATTTTTTTTATCAGTTATTGATTCGTACTCAATCATTCTCAGGTCAGTGTGTCGGGAGAAGGGCTTCCGGTCGGAGTGGATGCTACAATCGAGTCGACGAATGTGAGTTTTGCTCTGTTTGATGTGTTTTTCGGGGAAACCCCTGTTTCTCCTACCTTGAAAGCTTCGGTCGCTGATGGGATATCAAAGAACATCATTTAGATTAATTTTTCTCAATGTTGGTTTGTTTTGTTTTGTCTTGTTTTTCTTTCATTTGACTAAACAATGAGTATGTTTGATTCTCACATGTATATTTTCTTTCATAATTCATAATAAATTCCAGTATAAAATTAGAATATAGAATGAAAGTGCACATGTAATATAGTTGCGTCCATGTCGGATAATTTAAATTTTAATATTTGAAGTTATTTACGTGTTAAAGTTTAAATTATTTTCTTAAAATGGAAACTTTCATATTTTATTTATCAACAAATTGGATCTTACAGCCAATTTCCCTTTGAGCCAGAAAACGTGGTTTTTGAAGGTTTAAATTCTTCTCTGTAATTTTGGTTTCGGAAGAAATTCTTTCATTTGCCTTGATTTTTTAATTTTTTTAAGATCTCCTATGTGAATTTCTATGTTGATTGTTTTATGTTCTTTTTCAATTTATTACTTTTGCAACATAGATAAAATTCCAAATCTCTAGCGTATTGATGACACATTTATATGTAATTGTTTTTTTAAAATAAAATAGAAAACAATTCCAAATTCAATGCTCATTTTATAATATTTACTTACCCGTATATTTTAATAAGTGATAGTTTTGACTAGAGGTGACAAACGATTCGGTCGAGCTGGAAAAAGTCTAATTTACTAAGTTTAACGAGTTAAAGGAGTCGAGTCTAACGAACTTGATAAACAAAAAAAATTCAACTATATCTATCTTGCAAGTTAATATTAAACGAGTCAAGTCGAGCCGGCACGCTGAGTCTAACTAGTTTTAAGTAACCCAGTTTAACGAATCAAACAAATATAAATATTCTCAATTTATATATAAATGTCATGTAATTTTTTTTAAATTTTAGTTATTAAAACGATAATGATTATTTATTATTATAATGTGGAAATATAATAGTTAGTTGTTTACTTAATAAAATTATTTTATTAATATATAAAATGACATATATTTAGAAAAAAAATTATTTGACTTGTTCTAATAAAAATATATTACATAAATATCATTACCAATACTTAACAGTTGTATAATTAAAAATTATACACGTACTAAGTTGGCATCTACCGAAATGTCAACCATTTGTAAGTAAGAGTAAGAAACGAGTCGAACCAACTCTGAAAAAGTTTGGCTCACCGAGCCAAACAAGTCTAGCGAGCTCAACAAGTCGAACATAACGAGGCTGGATAAAAAAAAATTTCAACTCGAAACAGCTCGCGAGTCATAATTCAACTAGCTGAACCTGCCACAGTGCCCCGACTTGGTGTGCTGGTGTTAAATTTAAGTGATTGGATAAACTTAAGGCGGAGATAAAAGGGATTAAGAGTAATTAAATTCTTCAAAGTTAAAATGAAGAAATAGATGTAATAAAATTCAAGGATTTGACGGCGATTCCACCCCTAATTCAATTAAAATGTCACACAACAATTGCACACCCAAAATCACCCCAAAAACTACGTTACAAATTATAAAAATCAAGGAGTTTTAATTTTTTATTTTTCAAGAGAAAAATATGACATCATTTTCTATTTGATTTATGACGTCATGTTATTTATGGAAGCATACAACAATAATAATTTAGGGAAGCATACAGCAAGTTAAGATATTGGAACAAAGAATTATGGAAATTTAATAAAAATAATAATTCATTATAAGAAAAAGGAATTAATGAGTCAGTCAATAGTCAAGTCTCGTTTAAGTCTTCTAAAAAGACGAAGGCGTAGTAATAAAAATTAATAATATTCAGATAAATAAAATTATTATAAATAATACCCATGAATCTTTGGTGGTTGTCTCAGAATATTTCATCGTTGGAGAATGCTGTCGTCTAACTTCTTCCCGTTGCTTCTTCTTCTTCTTCTTCTTCTCCATGGTTTTGAAACTCAGTCTCCTAATGGTTATGTTGAAGCTCGAACCTCGGTTGCAAACATATCAAATGATGGTCGTTCTTTGCTGGATTTCAAGTCCATGATTGCCGACCCTTTTGGAGCTCTTCGTTCTTGGAACGATTCTCTCTATTTTTGCAGATGGGAAGGAGTCATTTGCGGCCGTCGGCATCGACGAGTCACCATTTTGGACCTCAGCCATAAACGCTTGGTCGGTTCTTTGTCTCCTTCGTTAGGTAACCTCACTTTTCTTAGATACATAGATTTGCAGAACAACACATTCAATGGGAGAATCCCGGAGGAGATAGGTCGTCTATCCAGATTGGAGGTTTTGTCTCTCGCGAATAACTCATTAAATGGAGAGATCCCTAGAAATCTCTCCCGTTGCTCCAAGCTCTTATTTCTGAACCTTGGTTTCAACAATCTAGTCGGTGACTTTCCGATTGAGATATTTGGCATTTCCGGCCTTCAACGTCTTGGATTCCAGGAGAACAACATTTCAGGTGAGATCCCGCCTGCTATAGCAAATCTTACTTCATTAGAAACTTTGTTGATTGCAGGTAATGTCTTGGGTGGAGGCATACCCTCTTCAATCGACAATCTCAGAAACTTGAAGATCTTAGCAATAGGCGGGAATCGACTTTCAGGCGTCTTACCTTCATCTATGTACAACCTTTCATTGATCGAAATTTTCTCTGTCGAAAGTAATCAACTTCATGGAAGCCTACGGCCTGACATGGGCCACTCTTTCCCTGAGCTTAGGTACTTCCAAATCGGCTACAATAACTTTACAGGCCATATTCCTCCCTCCTTCTCTAATGCGTCAAACATAGAGTATTTTGAATTAGTTGAGAACAACTTCTTTGGAAAAGTGAGTGTTGAGTTTGGTGGCGCCAAAAACTTGTCAGCACTGCTTTTAGAAAGTAATCATCTCGGAAGTGGTGATCCCGACGAACTGAATTTTTTAAGCTCATTGGCGAATTGCAGCAAGCTATCTCGACTGAGTTTGCATGACAACTCATTTAGAGGAATTCTGCCTGGTTCGTTGGCCAACCTTTCCTCTCATCTCCGAGAATTTGAGGTCGGACAAAATCAATTGTATGGTGAAATACCATCAGGAATTGGCAATCTTGTGGGCTTAAATTTTTTAGAACTGCAATTCAATGATCTTACAGGAGACTTGCCCTCTGAAATTGGCAGGCTTCTAAACTTGAGATATTTCAGTGCAGCTTCAAATGGTCTTTCAGGAGAACTTCCTTCTGCCATCGGAAACTTAACAAAATTGATCGCACTTGATCTGCAGATTAATAATTTTCATGGAGGCATTCCACAGAGCATTGAAAATTGCCAGGAGCTGTCCTTCTTGTCACTTCGCAAGAATAATCTTAGTGGCAGCTTTCCGGAACAAGTTTTTGACTTTCCAAACTTAGGACAATTGCTGGATTTATCTGGCAACAAGTTTAGTGGAGAATTGCCTGCTAAAATCAGTAGTTTAAAAAGATTGACTTCGTTACATTTATTTGATAATCAACTTTCTGGAAATATTCCGAGGGAACTTGGCGATTGCGTAAGTTTGGAATATCTCATCATGCGGGGGAATTACTTCCATGGATCTATTCCTCCGACCTTGAGTTCGTTGAGAGGCCTTCGACTACTTGATCTTTCTAACAACAATTTGTCTGGTCAAGTTCCAGATTTCCTGTCAACTTTTTCGCTCGCCTATTTGAACTTATCTTTCAATAATTTTGAGGGCGAGGTTCCAACTAATGGAGTTTTTTCAAATGCATCTTTGTTCTCATTGCTCGGGAATGAGAGACTCTGCGGTGGAATCACCGCTCTGCGCCTACCCAATTGTACTCATGAAGTAAGTAAGAAGCCAAAATTGACCAAGCTTCTGAAAATTATTCTGTCTCTATGCATTTGTCTCTTCGCCTTGGCTGCAATATCATTCTTTTGACTCTGTTTGGTTCCTAAGAAAATGAAAAAGAAAGCAGAAGCATCAAAATTGGAGGACCCATTATTCCTGGAGGTGTCCTACGGCGACCTCCTTAGAGCAACAAATAACTTTTCTCTAGACAATTTGATTGGGAATGGATACTTCAGCTCTGTCTATAAGGGTTACCTCGAAACGACAGGAGAGACAGTCGCCATTAAAGTTCTTAATCTTGAACGCCATGGAGCAGTAAGAAGTTTTGCATCCGAATGCGAAGCGTTGAGAAATATTCGTCACAGAAATCTATTGAAAACAATAACTTCATGCTCCACCATTGATTTCCATGGAAATGATTTCAAAGCTCTTGTTTATGAATTCATGCCTAATGGAAGTCTAGATTCATGGCTGCATGTCAGCAGTAGTCCAGGTCGAGAGGGAGGAGAATTGAAATTTCTTCAACGTGTAAATATTGCGATCGATGTGGCTACGGGACTCGATTACCTTCACAATCATTGTCATATCCCAATCGTTCATTGCGATTTGAAGCCGAGCAACATTCTTCTAGACGAAGACATGACGGCCCATATTGGAGATTTTGGACTAACAAAACTTCTTCCGGAACTAACAGACTTTACTGAAAATAGCTCGATCGGAATACGAGGAACAATTGGTTACGTTGCTCCAGGTATGACTAACAACGAATGCATAATTTATTTAACATG
>CM039527.1:3290171-3399253 GCA_022433055.1 Begonia peltatifolia
AAAAAATCTGTTTTGTCCCGTGAGTTTATTTATCTGCAACTAAAAAAACATTCTCAAACCGATTTGTATTGTTGTAATTATTTTTTATTAGTTATATTATAGCAAAATTAAAATTTCAGTAAATGACTATTTTAATAAAAAGTAATGTATTATTTATTTATAATGTTTTTTTAAATAATTAATGTATTATTTATAATTAATTTTAATTATTACATTCATTATCTGAGGATATACAAACAACGTTTTGTGATGTAAAATTACAAGTTTTTGAAAAATATCATTTAGAAAATTAATGAGCAGTAATTATGTGAACATGTAAACAATAATACATTGATCTTAAATGTAGTTGACAATGTTACAAACTATTGGATTGTATCAATACACTAAAGTCAGGAACACGTCAATAGAATATGAAGGTATTAATGATGATATTAGAAAATAGGGACATATGCATAGAAACGTTCGATGGTCAAAGTGTAACAATTTCAAAAAAATATGGACGTAAAAGTTGGATGGTGTAAGTCTTATTAAAGTGATCTCAACCCCTAAACTACTAGGTTACAAATGCAAGTGGCATTTCATAACAAAACAAAAGGGTTGAACAAGTTTATTCTTAAAATATTATTAATAAATTATTTTTAGTTCAAAAAATATTTCAGTCAATGAGGAGACTTATGCTGCGATTTCCCCTTCTTTGTCTCCGTCGCCGAGGGCAGAGATCGCATTGCAATGAGTTTGGTCACTATCTGGCTTTCATTTTCTCAATATTAGGCTGTGTTCTTTTCACCACGTGCACTAAATGTGATTTATTAACAAAGTATTTAGTGATAACTAATGTTTCTATTAAGATTAATGGGTCAAAAAGATTATTCTTGTTTACTATTTATTATTTTACTTGTGTAGTTGAATTTATTAATGCTGATATTTTTTAGTTATAATAAAAACTATAATGTAATCCAAATATTTTAAAATCTCAACTTTGTAAACACATATTGAAATTAAGCGATAAGGCGAAAGTCTGGCTACGGAAATATTAATACAGAAAAATGATAGAAAGTTTGAGGAAAACAAGAGTAGGTCGTGTAAAATAAAATAAAATCTTAAAAAATTAATATTTTAAAAGAAAACATATAGGGAAGTCAAATCAACTTGATTAAATTTGAGGGTGTCGAATGTAGTCTAAGAGGACATTGTAACGGTATTTAATAAAACATTACAAAAAATTGGGTAACATGATAATTGATTGAAGAGATGTATACAAATAATTCTAAAAATATTATATCATCTTATCACAATATAATGGATAAAACAATAAAAAATAATAGAAAAAAGGGCCATCCATAATTCATGAAAAATATGAAAACCTATAAATAATTTTTTTTTTTTACATAGAGTAAATATCAATGTACGCGGCAAACTATGGAGTGAACATGATTATTTATTGTCATCGTTTTAAGTATGGTATGATACTTATGATTGAGTTTTTAATAATTGAAATCTATTTTAAATTACGATGCAAATGAATATGAGAAATAATAAATTTTGAAAGGTGATTGCTGTTCAAAGAATTCCAAACCACGACTTAAAATGATAAAACAATTAGCATTACAATAGCAGTTGAGTCGCAGCTCTGGAATAGATCTACTTATCTAAATTACAAAACTAAGTACATTTTTAAAGATTTTTCGGTGATTATGAAAAGTCTATTTGAGAATCTTTAAATACGACATTATTATACGAAAAAGAGAACCTTCATCAGCTTTGAGACATATTTTAGAGAATTTTCGATAGAGGATTTTCGACCTCGAACGAGGCCACTAACAAACACATGAGTTATGTCATTATGGTGACATCAAAGATAAATATTTCTTTCTACTTCTTTCTTCTCTTTGATTTCATGATGTTCAATACTTTCTGATTTTATTTTCTTTCAACTATATTAAACTAACTCTCTCACTTTGGAGAAGAAATGAATCGTTTAATTATATTATTATTTTGACATATTAAAAATTCTGTTAGTTGAATTTATTATTTATTTTTTTATATTCTACTTTTAATATTTTCAATTGCTAATTACTTATTGAATGATTTTATATTTAAGGTTTGATGTTCATGAGAGATAATTCTGAATATGATTTGAATATTACAACTCAAAGGTTTAACAATTTTAGAAATGTTAGAGGTTTGCGAAATCAATAGAAAACCACTAAATATTATTAAAGGACTAAAAAAATAATTTTTATTGAGATATTAAAATAGTGACTTTAGGAACTAATATCAATTTCACACTCGAGAGAGGTAGTTTAACAAATTAAGGTTTTCGATTTATAAATAATTGTTTAACTAAGGAGCATTTGTTTGATAAATATTTGTGAAATCAATTCTCAAGATCTTCTATGAATGACAGGTTGTTTCGTTGTTGATATGCTTTTGAGTTGTTTATTTTAATTTTTTCAAAATCGTATTTTCTTTGTTTGGATAAAGTTAGAATTGATTAGAGCAATACTTGATGAAATTAATAAATTACATACTCTATATGGATTCGACAACCTTACTCATCATTATATTATAAAACTTAGTACTGCACACTTTTAGTAATTTTACTATGATAATTTCTAGTATAAGTTTTTGGTGCCGTTACTAGAAGTCTTTTTTCAGTTTTATTCTATCTCATCATGTTTTGTAATTTATGCGTCGTGGTAAAGCATTAGAATTAGTTTCATTTGAACGTCACTACCTAAGATCAAAAGACCAAAAATTGAATAGGTTGAAAGAATGGTCCGACAAGTAGGAAATCCAGATGTTACCCTTTAACCAACATCTTATAATTTGTTTTTTTGTTCATTTATCCTTGAAGTTTGTTTTTTGGTCCATTTAACCTTGAAATTTGAGAGTTTAGCAACCAACATCCTCTCTAACGGAGGTGATCGATCTGGGTTAAATAAAATAAGCTGAATTGAACCGAATCAGCTATTTGGATCCTATTATCAAAAAAATTGGAATTGAAGCCGAAACAAGTGGATTTCAAAACCAAACCAAAATCGAATCGATTTTTTCAATTTTCTAATACACTTGGTAAATAACATAGATTATAAATGTGTATGATTTAGTGTAAATTATTCGTTCTTTGTTGAGATGGTTTGTTAGAATTGGATCTCTCTAATTTTTTATGCTATTAATAAATTAAATGCTAAGAGCATCTTTTTATGATTGTTTGTTAATAAAAGAGATAATCATATACTGAAGTTGAGGTGCAAAATGATAGCTTTTTTTAACTTTTAGAGAATTTATGTTTATTTTCTACAACATTTTACCCGTTTGAATATTCTCAAATTAATTATTTTCGTGTCTTATACATCACAGACCAACTAATATTTGAAGTCACGATGTTTTAATGTCAAATGATCACTCAAGTTCTTACTCCAATTAACGACACTTTCAATTTTGCAATCATTGTCCATTATTTTGCACTAAAATTATTTTTTTCTACAAACTATTCCGTGTTATTTAAACAAAATCACATATTTTATTTTGTTATTGCCACAATCCGGAAGCAAGCCTAACAAAAACACTTATTCTAAAAAAAACACTCGATCTTCCAGCACAAAGTTCTATTTGCAGCAGAAGACTTAATCTAAAATTTAAATTCATAACCCACAAATATAACTCTATTGGTCCAATCCATTAAGCAGTAATCTAAGAAACAAAAACTCTTTGATATAACTAATTACATCGATCAATCTACGTATATTATTGTTGTCGTTATAGAAAATTTGTTTAAAATGTGTAAATACAGATTATATTACGAGGATTGGAGTATATAGAAAGATAACCCATGACCCAAGTGTGTAATTATTTTATTTTGTGATGACCAAAATGAATATCACAAAATCAATCTATTTACGGCTTATGATTCCCATTTCATTAGTAAGATTGAGTTCCTGGAGCCAAAAATATGGAAATTAATATGGCCGACTCTTTTTTGTCTTTGACATACATCTCTCATTCCCAATCCTTTCCGTAGGGGGAAATTAGTGGGCAGCCTCAATTGGCTCGACATTAATCATTATTACATCGATTAATAAAATGAGTGCTTAGTTATATCGCGATTCGGCCACATGCTGCCAGAAAAAGAAAGGTCCATATAACTCTCGTACGAGAGTTGGGCTCGCTCACCTCAAGTTCTCAAATGGCTCACGACGAAAATTGAATTTCTTTTATAATTTAATATTATTATGGTCCACTCTAGTGATGAGTTGAATTACGCATCTATGACGACCCACCAAATAAAGACGATAACGTTAACAATATCTAACCTTACAGAACGCAAGATCATAAAAAATGTCCTATCAAGTGATCGTCTTTTTTTTTTTTTTCATTGGACTATTTTATGATAAATTTAATTGCATATTAGTGTTCTTCTAGTTTTTGTCTTTGTCATTCAATTAATAAGTCTAATTCATGATTATAATTTCACTTTTTAATTTTCTTATTAATTTTTTAAAATAATTACTGAAATTTTATGTCGAGATTTACGATATATTGTAAACATATATAGTATATCACTTATGTCAATAAAATGAACAAAGTACTTGTAAACTTCGTGTCAATGCGTAAAATTAAAGTATAAAATAAAAAATAAAACACGCGATTAGTCCTCATAGTTAGGACTGGTTTGAATTTCGTCCTTATAATTTCATTTTTCTCAAATAAGTTCTCATAGTTTCATATTCATTTCATCTAAATTCGTCAAAAAATTTAAAATCACACATCAAGATATCTTATTTTTATTCAAGCTATCTATCATACTTGTACCAACAAAGACATCTAAAATAAATTTTAGCTAAAATAAATTTAGTTAGTTGGCTTGACCTTATTAATTATCCACTGAACCCTTCTAAACGATTGACCAGGTAAAAATAATTAGCTAATTTTTGGTAGCCTAAACCCAATAGAATATATATATATATATATATAAAGGTGACATTTTCACTAAGTACATTAATTAAAATCAAAAATAAAATTACAGAACTTAATCAGAGAATCAAATTGAAACAAACTCTACACTACGATGATCAATAGTATCTTTTAATGTGAACATAATATTACCGATTTTTATTGACATTGAAATTGATAGAATATAGTAGAATATATTTCATTTATAAATTAAACAATAAATTTATATTTATTAAGAATTTTTATTCATGTGATATGTTTAATAGAAACTTTGATGAAACCAAATAGGCAAACCTTTTTATTGAATAATAATCCCAAAAGATGAATAAAAATCATCTTATTTTATTTATTAAGCACACGTGTACTTATTTAAGCCTTCTGAAATATAACAGGAAGCACCGATCCATCCAAAGCCGACAGCCTCTGTCCATTTTCGACAATAGAACCAAGGGACCCACAGTTCAAACGACATATCGGGCAAACTTCAGTTGGGCACCAGTCGAAGTTATACTGGCCGTTCGCTACGTTCTTGACGATCCTGAAATAATTAGAAATGCTTGTACCTCCCGGCTCTCCTGTCGTGATCAGTCTCCTCTGAGTTGTTGAATCTACTTCTCCGACCCTCCACGCCGTCGACTGGACACATATTGTTGCAGCTGAGAACACGATCTTGAAATCCCTCTGCTCTCTGACCACCGTCTCTCCCTCCGCGAACGGCGTGAAGATCACCGGAAATCCTGGCGGACCGTCGACGTTCTCTTGTCCGACGTACAACGGGCAAGAGTTATTCCTGTTGATCAAAGTGAAGCGACCGCCGGAGTCCGTGATAGCCGGTCTGATGTAGTACTCGACGCCCGCCTGAAGAGCTTGGCCGTCGGTGTCTAGTACAGCGGGGTTTTGAGCTGCAGAAAGAACCGCCATTAATAACCAGAAGAAGCTCAAACTTCCGCCGATGATTGATGTCTTCGACATGATTACCGTAACGAAGAGAAATCTCTTGCTTAGTTGGAAAACGGGTGGTAAGTGAAGGTTTTGAACGATTGTGTTTGTGATCTAATGTTGAGAATTAGATAGAGTATTTATAGTGTTCGGATGGAATGAAAGTGGAGGAAAGAGGAAGATGGGAAAGACAACACGTGGGTTTGATCTACGATCGAGAAAATCATAAAAGTCCATAGTTCTGATCCATGAACAGATACTTGTACCGTAAGAAAAAGAAAAACCCTAGAAGAAGATCAAAACCTAGTTCGATTCGTCTTTTCTTATAGCAATGGGTGTCTTAGAACGATAAGAAAGAAGAAATGACTGTGGGAAAGTGACAAGTTTCCTGGGTTGAAGATGAAAATGTCTAAGGAAATAATTATAACTTCTCATAAACTTTAAAAAAAATGTGAAATTTGGTCAAAGATCACTTAACATTTATTGTAAGTTTGAAGTTGTAATTTGCGTCATTGTTTGAATCATGTCTATGTCACAATTTTTGGTTACCGTCTAATTAATTTCAATTTATGTTGGCTCTAAACCTATCATCGAATTCTAATATAATGAATTTTTAGATATAAGGTAACAATTACACATTGAAATCGTAAATTTTATAAATTATATATTTTTACATCATAAAGTCAATTTCGTTAAAATAATCAAATACAGTATAAAATCATTAGGCTTTAAGTATATAATATAACGTAAAACTTCAATACATGACTATTAGTTGTCTAAACTCTAACTCATAAGATAAATAAAAGATTACATTATTTAAATAAGAGAGTCGCTCAATTAATCGATTATATTTCACAATCGGTTTGTCTTGACGACGACAACACATAGATTAAAGTTTGAAGATCATAAAAATAAAGATTTACGAAAGAAATATTTCATTGCTAAGAAGATGAAGATTGACATTTGTGTTCATATTTAACCATCACTGGCAACGTCTATGATCTACAAAAATATATACTTGGAATTCAAGGCAAGTGTGCTGGAGAGAACTCGAGGTGATGGGGATTGTTAAGCTTTTTCTTTGTTTCATGCGATCTCGTCTTCGTCCAGCTAATAGTGGGCGGCCACGTAACATTCCTACCTAGGATGTTCAAGAGGCAAGTTGTGTTTTTTATGTACCATATTTGACTAACATTTATGTTTTACTTGGTTTCAAATATAGTGGAAATCAAATTTGATGCAAAGTGAGAAGAGAGAAAGAAAATAATTAAATGAGTTTCTTGAAAAATATTATTATTCTTATAACTTCGAATGATATTACGGACAATGCTGTATAAAAATTTATTTTATTTTTAATAAAATTTCATTCACATAATTTTAAAATATAAAAATAAAATAATTTTGTGAGAATTACGTAAATCTTAAATTATTAATTTCTCTATTTCACTACCATGTAATTAGTGTCACATCTCATATCATTAGTGTCAGATTTAGAGGAAATTTATACTAAATAAATTAATAATTAAGCCTTGACTATTGATTTGAAAAGAACACAACGTGGGTAACTTCTCATTTATGACAAGGACTTCTTGTTAGAGGGCGGCTTTTATGATATATTTAAAATAGGTTGACTAAATTAATTTGCATAATATTGCCAACAAATTACCACAAAATATAAAACTAAATAATTATTGCTTAAACAACAACCCGAGCCCAAAATATTAAAAATCTTTGGGTTAGGTCTGATTTCACGACCAGCCATGAATTAAACAAGAAGGAAGGGGTGGTGAATTCAACGGAGTTTGCGTTGGAAATGATATACCCAACAAATAAATGTTATAAATATTTTTTTATTATAATTAATGAATAATTTTTACGTTTGCGTTATTTGATATACTTTACAAATTCAAAGAAAAATTATTGATTATTTATGTAATTTTAAATTTACATATATATTGATATATGTGAAATTAAATTTAAAAGGAAATAATCACATTAGTCCGTTACTTATATTTGAAATATATGATTTTCAAATTAATAAAGTTATAAATACAGTTTGTTTAATTGAGAACGTATAGTAATATCCCGACTATATATATAGTGACATAAAGTAATTGTATTTTATATAATCTGATTATATAGAACTATACCAGATGAAATTATTTTGTTCTTGTAATATACATTAAATAAAGAACAATTAATTTTATCATAATGATGTTCATATATGTATGATTTTAATTCATTTATTTAGTAGACTCCTATTTCATTTTAATTTATTTTTTGATTTACTCGATAAAATTTTGTATGATTTACATTACATAAATCTTTTATTTTTGCAATAAATTAAATGAGAAGCTAGAAATACTAACATTGATATAATGAAATCCATAATACAAGATTCTATTGTTTGTTAGTTCAATGATTAAATTATTAGCGCGCAATTCAATTAAAAATTAATGTTATTAAAGGATAAAAATATAATATAAGAGGTTAACGAATTTTATATCTAGCACTATTACGAATTTTAATGTAAGATTAATACATATGTAATATTTATATCAATGCACATTACTTTTAGTAAATATACTTTATAATTATAAGAATATAACTATAAATATTCAGTGAAATTCTTTTAAAGTTAATAATTATATTATTTAATATAAAAAATTTATATTAATTAACAAATATTATTGAAATTTAGTATTATAAATCCATCGTTCACTATGTAATGTTATAACACTATTTAATTTCTATATTATAACAATAAATATATAAATAATTAATTATAATTAATCATTTATAAACATACAAATGAATATATTATAATTGAAAATATATAAATAATTTTTTATGTTTTAATTTAAATAGAATATCTAATTAAATGAAATTTAATATTCAAATTCAAATTAAAATTAATTATTTAACAAATTAAATTTTTGAAATTTAGATATAAATAGATTTAAAAAATCTGATCTGATAAAATTTTATCTAAAATTAATTTATAATTTATTGATTATTTAAAAATATATTTAAAAAATCTCATAAAACAAGATTATGTTGAAAAATTATTTTAAAAATATATTCTAAAAATTATTTTAAAATGATTTAATTAATCAATAAATTGATTTATTAAATAAATTAATTACTAATCAAATTAAATTTGATGAAATAAAATTTATTTTTTAAAAATTAATTTATATTAAAATAAATTTAAAAATTAATTTTTAAAATAAATTTATAAAATTATCAAATATAATTTAATAAAAAAAGAATTTAAGAAAAAAATATATATAATTCCTTTGAAAGAAAAAATGTGAAATTTTCCATATTCAATTTTAAGAGAATATTTTCTAAAATTTAATAAAAACGTCTTATGTGTTGAAAATACGTCTTTTTATAAATATAATAATATATTATTCTTGTAAACTAAATATACACACATCTAAATATTTAAATATAAAATTTTTTAAAAAATACTCCGACAATTTCAAAGTATTTAAAAAAAACAATTGATCCGAAATTAAAACTATTAAAATCAAACAAAAATAATTAAGTAAAAACATTTCTCTAAAATGTATTTTTTTATATTATTCTATAATTTAAATCTAACCATTTTTTTCAATATAATTATTTATATTTTTTTAAAATATTTTTTTCTTAAATTAACTATTAAAATTAATAATTTTAAAATAAATTTAAAATGATATAAATAACCTGGTTGCTATTATTATAAATAATAATAAATACGATCGAACTACAATGGACCACCTGTTCCGTCTCGAGGAAACCGAACAAAACCCGACTGATCGTGAACTCAAAATCCAATAAACTTCTACATTTGAAACGAAATGTTTTAACTAAGAAACTGTCATCTGCTACCAGTTTGTGGACGATTGTCCAATCTACTACGACTATTACTGTCGAGCCACAATCTTGAATTTTCCAGTCTGTTGTTGCTGCAATCAAAACAAACTCATTTGAACAATATAAAGCAATATCAAATTTCAAAACCAGAGTCCCAGAATGTTTACCTTCTTCCAAAGTTCAGAATGCTGTTTGCAGAAACCAGCAACGACAGCACCCTTTCTCTTCCCCTCTCTGTATTCTATACAAAGATCTTCATTCAACCCACAAGTAACATGAAAAGACAAACTACATTTCGGCTCAGAACAATCAATAGCGCACCCACTCCTGCTTTTACAGATGCAGCATTTCTGGTCCCACCTTTTTTGCGGAATCGCCGAGCAATTGATCTCTTCTCGCCCTTCTGGATCCTCAAAGAAGGCCTCTGGCACAAAGAGGACGCACACGATGTGAGCCCATGAGCCGTCTTTCATTGGCTTCATTGCTCCTCCCTTGGTTGGGCAGAGGCTGCAAGAGACGCCATTTTCAGAACCTTTAGGTGAGGATGAGCATTGGGCACAAAACCAGTCGCCTTCTGGTATTTGTTTGAGTAATGGGTTTCCATAACAGGAAGCGTGGACCATTAGATCGCAGCCATCACACAAGACGATTGGATCTGATGGATCTCCGTCTGTGCTTTGACAAACTGCACAGAGAATTCCGTCATCTTCTTCATCCTCGTTTGCTTCCTTTTCATAATCTTTAAATTCTTTGATTCGATCGATTTCTTCAATTCCATAGGCCGGAGATGGGGTTTTCTTTTCCTCTTTCTCACCACTGGTCTCTTTTGCTGATATTTTTTCTACTTCTTCCTCCATTTGTGGTTGATATTCGATATTAAGATCAAATGGTAGATAACCATGTTCGAGTGCGAAATCTGGCTGAACGGCCCATATCCTTTTCTTCGCCGGAAGGAAATAGGTGGAGGTGCGAGCAGCAGTTCTGGCGGCGGCAGAATCCGCGGGAGTCGATTCTCGAGACTCCTTTCGCTTCTTCGCCGGAAGAGAAAGCGAGTCGACGGAGCTATCGGCCAGCCCTAGTTCCGATATTCGTTCTCCATTGAATTCTTCTCGCTGATGTTGCAGAATGCGGTATCGTTTGAGAGGAGGTAGGCTATGGAAATGGGTATCCATAGTTTTCTCTCTATTTCTGGATGAATCGGAAAAATGAAGAAGATGGAACATAGATGTAGCTTATGCGAAATTGGGATTTTACAGTGATTTGAAATTGGATAAAACCCGGGAAGAAGAGAGCTCGGAGTTCACAATTCGAAGGTCTGGCTATGGCGGGAATCAAATTCGTTCCTCCATTTTTCTCCTCCAAAACTTTCGAACTCCTTTTGCATTTTCAGTTGCCAAACCCGCCCCCGCCAAATTAAATTATGTTACTAATTTTCATTTTTTTTAATTTTAATTTTATTGAACAATTAATTAACATAATTATGTCATTAAATTTAATAAAAATATATTACCTTATAATATTTCTATTATATAATTTACTTGTATTTTTCAAGTACATTAGTGTATTGAATATAATGATTCGGTAATTATATTTAAATTAAGTTACTTAAAAATTTTGATTTAATTTAAAACTAATTAAATTGCAAAAATTTAATTTAAGTGAGAATTTATATTGTCACTGATAAATAGAGAAAGAATAATGTTAAGTTTATATCTTTATTTTAATCTATCAAATAATTATTAATATAATTAATGTAATAAATAATTAATTTATCATATCAATATTGATTGACGTGTCAACGTGTATTTTAATAATATAGAATAAAAATATAAACGTAACAATAATCTTGATAAAAATGACAATAAAAAGAGTCGCTAATATTTTTTGGTAAATTTAATTTATCGATGATTAACCACTACAATTAATTAATTATTTTAATATTTATAATTTATATTTATTTATATACAAATTAATTAGCGACAACAATTATCTATCCTTCCTCTTGAAAGTAAGGCTGAAACTAGAACGATTTAATGAGAAAAATTACAATAAAAAAGATTTAGTTGAAATGGAGTATTATTATTTATTTGAAAGAAAAAAAATGATCAAATTAATTCATTTTCAAGCTTTTTATTTTTTATTTTCCCAAATCCATATTATATTCTAACAGACCAGATATTTTTAATACCTTAAAATCATAAGAACTAAATAAAATAATGAGAATTTGTATAGCATACTTTTAATTTCCCATTACACAATGACATTCGCCTATCATTTATTAATCAGTGTAAATAATATATAATTTTAATTATTTGTAATGTATTACTATTTTATTATTGTTCTCGGGTTGAAACCGAGTCCGAGTCAGTTGAACTCTTGGGTTGGGGCTGGCACCCCCCCTAACATGGAACAGACTATAAGCAGAAGATTAAAGATTCCAAACCTAGTCAATCAATTAAACACAAAAATAGTCAATTTCAAGTACTGATACAAACATGACCACAAGCGAAAATAAATTTAACAAAGAAAACAAGCATAATCAACCCAAATGGTTAAAACCACGTCCACTTCTTAGTCAGGCTAGATCTGGCTCGTCTGCCTCCAGATTCCAGCAAGGACACTCCCAAAAATGGAGTGGCACACGCTCGAAACTGCACACGGTACGGCAGTCAAAGGATTTCCAAAGTGTTGTGTCGCAAGGACGACCCCCAGCACAGAATTCTAAATTATAAGACACATTAATCACATAATATCACTATAAGAATCAAGATATCTGTAACCATTAATTATATTTTGTGACAAACTTCATCATAAACTAATACTTTAAATCGACTTTCCCCTTTCACTATGAACAAGTTCTTTTTTTGATCATGTACCAAACAAATCCAATCTCCTAGAAAAGAAAAAAGCAAAATCTTTCGGGTAAAAAGTGTTTTTAAGCGAAGATCTATGGACTAACCTGCATGCCAACCTCAATGGAGATGGTGCGAGAAGACGAGACATCAAGACCAAGCATTCTCGAAAGAACGTAGCCGAAGAAAAAACCCGATGCGTGGAGTAAGGAGGCAGCAAGAACAACTTGTTTTCCAGACATGAGAATTGCAGAAGCACTCTGAGCAATTGCATTTCCACATAAAATTGCCACAGTTGCAACCGCGATGGGCGGCATCAAGGGCGAAACGAGTGTAACAACTCCTTGAAAATATTGATTCAGAAAGGCTCCGGCAAGGACCGGAATAAGCACAACCTGGATCGATATGATTTAATATTACATTTGACAATAAAACAAACAATAAGAAACATAATTTGATAAGAAATTTTATATTAAAAATGAAAAGTTTTAAGAAGTCAGGAAAAGTGATCGCCACCCGAACAAGAAACAATTCATGAATCGCAATATCCTTCCATAGCCAAAGGGAAGAAGAAGAAGAAATTCAGTTTATGAAGTTGACCTGAAGTGTGGATAGTAACAATCCAACGGCATCTACGGCAACGTACTGACCGGCGAGTTTGGCTGTGAGAAAAGGAGTCATGATCTGCAATTTCGTAGTTTCACTTCGCACAGCAATTGAAAATTTTAGCTCTAAAAGAGAGCCTTCGATGTAGCAATATTTTCCAAAACCAATTTAAGACAAACTTACATGCTCAAATGGAATTGAACAAAATCAAATTTGGGATTGCTTAGATTTCGATCATTTATCAATCCATAGAAGCTATTACAGACAGCAGAAGAATAGAGAGAAATGTCATTTACTAACCACAGCCGATATGGTGCTCGCAGCTGTCATCAACACTGAAAGTGCTACATTTCCACTAGAAAAACATAACAATTATCACATCATCTGCCCTTGGAATTGAGTTAAGTAAATAATTCATCACTTTTTACGTATTAAATTGACAAACCGTGCTATGTAAGTCACTATATTACTCGCTGTTCCTGCAGAAAAAAGAGAGAAAATCAATGCGTGTTTATGGAGAGAGTATAGCAGAGTCCATAGACAATCATACCACCAGGGCAGCAGGCAACCAAGATTAGACCAGCTGCATAATGGGATGGAAGATTTAAGAGCTTGCTGACGATGAACCCGGTTAGCGGCATCACCTGCAACGATTGTGACAAGAAAGTTTGCATCCTAATCTTACCTTAGATGTGGGTTTATCATAAACTATAAGTTTGATCATTTAAAGGACAATGGAATTCCAAAACTAGCAAAGATTCATAGCCCAAGATTATAAACAAAGTGAAGATCATAAATAATTCATATTGGATGCATTGCAATGATGGAAAATGTCATTTCTCAAATTTGTTTAGACAATCTTCAATTCGTTCAACTACTCAAAACCCAGGCATAATAGAAAGAAACTAACCGAATATTGGAGCAGAAACCCAGAAATCAATTCCTTAGGCATAGAAAGGGCACCGCGAAGATCATCCAGAGTAAGCGTCATGCCCATACCAAGCATGGTGAGAGTAATACCCATGACAGTCCATTTCGGCTGGACCCAGTTGAACGAGCTTGGCTTCAACAGTCCCAAAAGGCAACCCAAAGCTACCCATACTGGAAATGCCGTCGACAAAGCTTCGCCAATCCACTCAATCCACTGCCGCAAACTCCGATCTCCCGCTGCACCTTGACTGTTCGAAGAAACTTCGCAACGAATGGGAGGAAGTACTTGCTTCTGAAAATGCTTCGATTTTGGAAATAAATTATTGGGTTGATAGCGAACGGGATCATTTAGGGGTGATTGCGATGGATTTTCTGATCTTACTAAAAGCCGAATGGCGGGAGAGAATGTAGAAGAAAGAGTAATTCTAGTAGGAGGAATGGATAGAGACTGTGGTTGTCTGGTTCCGGCTAAACGGCTAGAAATGGAGTTTGAGCTTGGTTGGAGATGGAAACTTCTACCTGGGTCTGAAACCAAAGACGCCATCTCCTCCCTCTATCTCTCTCTATATCACAATTTGATACGATGTAAACAAATCCAGGTGCGAATGGTTAGTCAAAGCTGAATTGGGCAGGTGAGAAACTGTCTTAACATCGTTTTATGCGCTGCACTGTATTATTTTACTCGAACTCCAATGTTTTGATTCTGTAAATTCATAAAATCACTTTTTGAACATGATGGTCAGAACACGAACAGAAATTTCAATCAAATTGATTGGGAAACTGGAAAGTGCTTAATTCTGTATTAAGATGTGGGTTTGCACTTCTAAGTTTGTTTAAGAAGTAAAATTACTCTAATCTTATACAATTGTATACTTGATATTAATTCACTTATTTTAATTACACTAGTTTAGATATAAAATAATAAT
Source organism: Begonia peltatifolia (assembly GCA_022433055.1). Taxonomy (NCBI): domain Eukaryota; kingdom Viridiplantae; phylum Streptophyta; class Magnoliopsida; order Cucurbitales; family Begoniaceae; genus Begonia; species Begonia peltatifolia. The sequence continues at coordinate 3,305,245 of CM039527.1, forward strand.
TGACTTCTCAATAGACAAACTTAAAACGGTGAAGATCCTTAAAAACAAGTCTCAACGGGGATGTTTTCATCCAGTAATCTTAGTACATTTTTCAAATAAAATAAAAAAATATATATACACGAGACTAATTCATTAGCTACAGCTAATGTTATTACATACTAAAGTTTCTTCAAGCGTCTTTTAGTACAAATAGGCAGCCAACCGTGGAAACCAACCTGTCGCCGGCCGGAGATGATCCATTTTCAAAGTTCTGCTGAGCAGAAGCGTGAAATTAACCATCAGAATATCCATTGGAACTGGATAATGATAATACTTACCCCACGAGAATAGGTTATATTGTAGATTCTTTTTGTTTGTGTTGCTGCTGCTAAATGAGAGAATTTTGAGCTGCAGATCAAATTTATCAGAATGATTAATAAATAAAATCCGCATAAGGACTACGTTGAGTGACAGATTGGCAGATTGATGTGTGTCCAAACTTAGTCTTCTAAGATAAGGATTGCACCTAGAGTTGTATTCGTTTATTTATAGCGAGGAAGCAGGTATAGAGGCATGTTCTATACATTGCTTTGCTATCTTCTTTACTCAAGTGATATTACTTTATAGCACAGATTGCCGAACCAAACTAGTCATAATATGCGAGAGAGTGGCCAAAAATGAATTCAACTCACAAATAACAGCAGGCTTAGAGCCATCTGAATAAATTTGTCACTGAGAAGCTGCTGTCGAGGAGTGTTCCAAATGAAAATGTTAATGAGTTGGAGGTCTTGATTCTCCTAAACAAACACAGCAAGATAATACAAACACTGTTAGAAAATTCAAAGTCCAAACCATGATTTCTGAAAAATTAACTACAGCTGTAGTTGAAAAAGTTTTTCGACCACTTAAGTGTGAGATTTAACAAAAAACTAACAGATTTTAGATAGAATGTAATCACTAAAATTTAGGAAATCTTTGTCACAAACAAGTTAGCTTGAAAAGTGTAACAACAAACACGACAATATTTTTTCATTTGGAATGACTTTTTCCATTTTTACATCCTTCCTTTCAAGCTTTGCATAGCTTGTATTCCTCTTCTTTCTTCATTAACATAATATATTCCCACTGTTTGCAAAAATAAAAACTTTGTCGGATGTTCTGATTGATCAAGTCATTGTCCAAAAAACTAAAACATTGGTAGATCAAACTAATAATGAAATCATAAAGTTAAAACAAACAGGACAGCCCTAAAAAATCCGAAGCACCAATTACACATCTAATTTCACAAAAACCTAAAATCTTGCACAAAAACTGCAAACTAAATTATTCAAAGCTGCCAGGCTTATATATATATATATATATATATATATATATATATATATATATATAGCGTTTTGTGAGCATTTAACAATCCAAGTACATGTAGTGAGATTTTATGGTTTATCTGTAAATGCACCTTTCCACAAGCTGAACCACATATTTTGTGTTCTAAAAATCTAGTTGTGTAAAACTTTACATTCGATAAGCGAAGCAAAACCAGCTTTTCTTACAAAACACATAATCCAATGGCAACCCACTTGGTAATATAATACGAAATGTATGAAAAATGATGAAGAGAGCAACAAAAAATGTCAAACATTCAAAAGCTAGACACCTAAAATCTGACACCATTCCCTACATTAAAAAAACAGAATAAGAAAGAAGAGCTTAAAATCCTCCAAGCTTAGCAACAATTATCAAAAATTATCACATTCGTCTGATTCAAAATACATGAAAAAAAAGGGGGGCAACCCACTGAGGTCAAACAAGACATAGATTAACAAAATAATAATTAGAACTACAACATTTGCAGTAAAAAAACATGGTGAGGGTTCAAATACCTCGGGAGTTGGGACATACAGAAACTAGCTCGTGATGTTAGTGGCAATGGATTTCCTGGCAAGTGCTCCATTCTCCAACCTATGAACAAGAAAAATGAAAATGGTACATTAAACAATATCATAGAACGATTTTGAAAAGACTGCATAGAAAAAAAAAATTCAAAGAGATGAAATATTCAATGTGGATAAATATGAATATCCGAAAATTTACTCCAGCTGACTAACTCTATTATTAATAGAATCTCGTTAAAATTTGCTCCAGCATGTAGAACATGAAAAAAATGAAAAATTGAGAAAATTACACGAGATAGAATAATGGCCAAGGTGCCATCTTCTCGAATTAAGGGTATCATTAGTGACACGGTTTTAAATGATTGCAAGTAGGAACATCTCAGATTTCTCCTTAATTGCTAACGGAAGTGCGGAGGATTACAAATTAAAAAAGAAGAAAGGGGTTATCAATAAAGTTGGTTATGAGAAAGCTAAAAAAGAAGAAAGGAGTTGTCAATAAAGTTGATTTTGAGAAAGCTAAAAAAGAAGAAAGGGGTTGTCATTAAATTTGATTTTGAGAAAGCTTATGATCATGTTGTTTGCGGTTTCTAAGACTTTGTCCTTCAAATGACCGGTTCAATTCTAGGTGGAGAATGTACATTTTGGGCTGCCTTCATACATCAAATTTATGTTCTTATTAATGGTCGCCCATGAGGTCAATTTCAAGCCACTAGAGGGCTCAATCCTCTTTCACCCTTTTTATTCTTAATTATTGGTGATGTCTTCAAAAGATGTTAAAGAAGGCCAAAATTAAAGAATTAAGTAGGACATGATGTCATCCATGTATCTCACTTTCCGTTTGTTGAAGACAATTATTTTTTTCTCGATTGATGATGGAACAAAAGTTCAAAATTTAGTGGATACTGTGAAAATATTTGGTTTGTAGTCTGATCTCAAATTAAATTTCAACAAAAGCGACACAATGGGCATTAACATCGAGGAGGATGTGATGATCAATTTGCTACAATGATTAAGTGTAGAAAAGGTAGTTGGCTTTAACATATTTGTGTCTTCCATTGGGAAGTAACCTACTATTTTCTTCTTTTTGACGGTCTGTGATTCAAAAAGTGAACAATAGATTAGATGGGTGGAAAAACAAATTTTTTTCAAGGAGAGGTAGACTTACCTTAATCCATGTTGTTATCAATAGTATCCCAACATAGTATTTATCTCTTTTTATTCTTCCTTCCAAATTGGCCGATCAGACTTTTTTTGGAAGATAATGATAACGTCATTAAACCTCATCTTGTGTGGGCATTTGTATCTTTGAAGTTAGAAATAAGGCGTTACTGAGAAAATGGCTTTGCAAATTTCCTGTGGAGCGCAATTCTTTAAGGCATATAGTGATCAAAAGCAAATATGGTAATCAAATGTTCGGTTGGACAATGAATCAAACTAATTGAGTCTTCTTTCGCAATCCATCGAAATATATTTTTATTTATTTTGCATCTTTTCAAGATTGCGTTGATGTTAAAGTGGGTGAAGGAACCTTGGTCCGCTTTTGGGAGGACAGATGGATGGGAGATGCATCCTAATGTGTAGATTTCTTGACCTTTATTGCATTTCTCTAGACAAAAATCAATTTTTGCCCCCCTTTACAACACTAAACCGCATAATAACCTTTAGGTGTTGACCTTCCCAATAGATATGACTAACACAAAGTTATGCAACATGGACAGTCTGTAGGCGGCTATCAATTCCTTTTCTCCAAAAATGAATATCCGTGATTATCGTAGATGTTCAGTGCCATTTACTAATTTTTCATCTTAGATCCGTCTTCTTTCAACTCACTATCTCTTCATTTATCAACTTTTCTTTCTACAAATTCATATAGAAGAAAGGAGTTCTCTCCAAAATATAAGATTTTGCTTGGGTTTTAGAGAAAGGAAAGTTATATGAGAGCAATCAAATTCAGAACAAGAATTCATCTAGAGCTCTTTATCACATTTTTATCTTTTAAGGTTAAAAGTGAAACTAACAATCACATAATGTTCCAAAGTGTAGTGGCTAAACGATTGCGGACACACTTCTTTTCTTCTTTCAGCAAGTCGATGGGAATTTACATTAATATTGGGAGCATCATCAATGATGTTTATTTTGTGAACAAGAGGTATAAGAGAATTTTATTTCGGAGACTATTTACTGAGTTATTTGGATATTTGAAAATAAATTTCTAAAAAGTGATTTATGATATAACGTTAATTTTCTTATTACTAAATGAATTTATAACTCTAAGATTTGATGAGTTATACTTTTTGTCTAACTCTCTCTAATGAGAGAAAAATTAGTTTTCATTAATGTCTTGGGTTCATTGTAGGGGAAAATCTCTTTCTCCTCTCTCTTTGGACATTCTTTTCTAAATGGGTATTGTTTCTTATAAAAAAAAAAAACAGATAGAAGCTACACACATCTTTCACAGTAACAACGTAGCATGAAAGTGTTTTCATAGCAATGAGAACAAAGCCCCAAGATCAAAGAGTTTGATCTATGTACATATATTAGATGGAATAAACAAATACTCAACACATTAACACAATGCAAATACACACTAGTGTATAGAATTAAAACAACACATGCTTCAAGGGACATTCTGTCCAACTTTTGCCGAGCCAAAAGAAAAGAAAAATGGTGAACACCCATACAGTTACAGAATAAGCTACTAAAAAGACTTCTAAACTTCAAACTAAATCTCTTTAGCCAAGACCTGATTGTAATCTTGACTCTGATAAGTTCCACCTGGGTTCACCGCATTCAGATATCCTCACTTTGAAACCTTTTCTTCCACAACTATCTCTAACTTAGGCTAATTAAACCAAGCAATGTCAAATAACAACCTTCATTTTATCTGTCACCAAACTCGGTTATATGGTTATGCATCAATGAAGCATCAGGTATGACATGGACATGAGAAAAACGCAGCAGTTGGCCAAAAGTCAACCATTCAAACATCCCTCAACATAATTGAAACTCATTGCAGCAGAAAAAGAAAGAAACCTAACAAAGATTGATTACAACAGGAATCATTATCAACCTGCCAACCAAGACATTAACACGCGAAAAGATCAAAGCAAGATGATGAGCATAATATGACTCGAACCCAATAAAACAATAAAAGAACAGATGAAACGGAAAATAAACACCATGGTTAAGGCAGAAAACCGGCCCGAGAACAACCACAGGATATACCTGGAAAATAGGCTATTCTCAGAGATAAATTCCTTAAACAATACTCAATATCTCTAACACATTCTTATACTCTCTATTTATAAAAAAGTAACATAATTAAAATACATAAATTACCTTATAATATATAACTAACATTACTAAATTATCCCCCTAGTATATTCACAACACAAGAATGGAAGGGTACAAAAATGGCAATATCTTCAAAAATTAAATGACTTACTTGACTGAATCATCACGTGGCTCCGTTGACTGGATCAAGCCTGCAGTGACTCTAGCCAAATCTCGTGTCATTTCTTGCACCAGGCTTGTGAGGCCTTGCCTCGCAGCAGTTAATTCCTTGACCTTAGTCTGAACTTGGAGAATTTCATTCCGCATAGCCCCAATCCCACGAAGATTCACTTCCATTCAATGAGACTTTTCGTAGAATTCTCCATTGGAACATCTTCTCTGCCTTCAAGGAGTCTCCAAAGTGAGCTGCTCTTTGCAACTCATGCTGAGCAGCTTCCAGTTCTTGCTTAAGAGCAACATGAGTAACAGCAAGCCTCTGGTTATCGACAAGGAGGCCTTGGATTCCTTGATGCTGTGCTCCAAGACGCTCCTCAATGATTGCAGGATGAAAAGGAAGGGGCTTACCACGCATCCCACAATGTCGCTCTCTTCTTTCCTTGAGAAAGGTTGGATGAGGCAGTGGTCCAAGGCCCCTGGCAAAGGGATGTGCTGAATTGAAGAAGGTAAACCAGCATGAGGTGAACTTCTCCGTGGAAGGGGCAGCCCTCCATTTCTTCCTGACATAATTTCTATCCTTGTTGTAAAATAATAGTTTCCTTCAAAAATTAACTACACACTCTCCAATGTACATAGTAGAGACCGGAAAACCACATAAATAATGATGAGCTGCATATTCTAAATTCAATAAAGTATTATACCAAATAAAGAAACTCAAACATACTAAGGTAACTGGAAAATGAAGAAAGAAGAAGAAAATTTCCTATATTGCAACTGGCATCCTCGAATAAACAATCACATCTCATACATCATAAGATGTGTCAATAAAGTAACTCCTGTGAATTGATAATTAGCCTACCCATTTTAAAGTTCTACCCATGCGTCTCTGTTTGTCCCAGTTTAACAATTTCATTTGACCCATATACTTTAGTAAAATTTGGGCATACAGGTTTATAAAATTGTGCACCCCCCCTTGCAGTCCTCGAATCAAGGCGAGTTCTACTTGACGTATTTGCCAGCTGCTTACGTTTGCAACCATAACCTTCCAAAATCTCTATTTCTTACTGAACCACGAAATCCTGCATAAACTTCAATCGTTTTATAGTTCTGAGATGATTAAAGAACACAGCATCAAGTTTGCTCCTCACCGACCATATCAAATGGAAAAAACAATCAAACATCAAATATTGTCCAAGTAGGCAAGCTTTTTCTCCAAAAAAGTAATCAAAACAAAAGCCACTCTAGCGTCGTCTTCGAAAATGGAAGATTTAGCTTCATCAGGGCAGCAAAACAAGTGGTAAAAATGGCAGATAAAAGAGTAAAGAGGGTCTACAAACCTCAGCTTCGTCGACGGAAGAAACTCAAAAGTGGCGTGCAGAGTGAAGTAAGGCAGACGGAATGTTCGCTACTGGAAATCGCGCAAGAAGAAAAGATCCGACCCGGCATCCGGAGATTGCTGAGAACCTGAGACGACCGGAAAGTCATATATTTTCTAATTTTTTAATTTACTTATAAATTTTTTAAGAAAAAAATTCAATTATGGGTTATTTGTCCTTTGATTTTTAACATTTTTTTTTCTGTCCAATCAGACCTTATCGTATATATCGTTGCAATTCAAAATTTTCCTTTAAATTGATCACGTTAACTTTTTTTTTTATATTTAAAAATTTATTTATAAAAAATAAAAAATGATATTCAATTTACTTGAAATTTTTACCACATATTTATTATATCATAGGAAGATAATCTGAAAATTTTCATCATTTTTTAATACTTATATGATTTATTATAATTACTTTATAAACTAATTAATTAAAATTATAATAAATGGTACAAGTGTTTGAAAATCACGAAAATTTTCAAATAATCTTCTTATAATATGCTGAATATATCATAAAAATTTTAAATAAATTGAACATCGTTGTTTGCCATTGACATGTGAGAGTACGGTCGGTTCAATTGGACCAGTCGTCATTTCACGCCAAATAATAAATTAATTTTTAAAAAATAACAAACAATATTTAATTTATTTAAAATTTTTATCACATATTCAGCACATTATAAGAAGATAATTTGAAATTTTTCGTAGATTTCTAACACTTGTACGATTTATTATAGGGCCTATTGGCAAACCGCATTCGAGACCCTATCTCCGTGCTCCCTTTTTGTGATCGATTGGCCATATGCGCCCGACGGGGGCTTTGGTGATCTCGCGTGACCAACGGTGGGCGTGGCTGCTGTAATGGCGGTCGTGTTCGCTTGCGGGGGGCTTGGTTGCCTTTTAATTAATTAGTTTATAAAATAATTATAATAAATCATACAAGTATTAAAAAATACAAAAATTTTCAAATTATCTAGTTATAATGTGGTAAAACTTTCAAGTAAATTGAATATCGTTTGTTATTTTTTAAATTAATCTATAATTTTATAATTTTTAGAATTTTTAAATATAAAAAAGAAGTTCACATGCTCTGCACGTGATCAATTTAACTGAGAATTAAACGGAAATGTTTGAATTGCAAACGGCGTATACAGTAGGGTCTGATTGAGAAAAAAAATTATTAGAGACCAAATGATAAATGACCACATACGATAAAATCTGAATTGAAATTTTTTCTATTTTTTAACTAAATTTCAAGAAAAAACCTAAAAGTCAAGTTACAAAAACGAACCTTAAAACTACAGGGTCAATGTCATTTTATACTTCAAAATTTGTGGTATTTCACAAATATGACTAAAAAATTATCATTCACAATGTTACCCTCGAAATATTTTTATTCTAACAAGTCGACCCCTATGGGATGTTCGTCCTTGAAAAGTCACCAAGAACGAACGTCCGTTGTTTATTAAACGGACGTCTATTGCCCAACCCTATAAAAAAATGAGCATCATTTTTACAACCCGCAGAATCGCTGTTTTATAGGGTTGGTTAACAGACATTTATTTAATAAACAATGGACGTTCATTCCTGTGATTTCTCAAGAACAAACGTCATTCTGGCACCCATTCCTCAAGCGTTTTGGAAGGTACTTGAAAACAGACACCCGTTCCAAAATGAATGCATGTTCGTTTCCGATGACGTTTCAAAACCCAGAATGGGTGCCTGTGAACAAGCGCTCGAAAATTGTTGAATGGAAGCATGTTTTACGTTTAAAACTAAGAATAGAAGTTTGTTCGTAAAAAACTGACGCCCAATAATAGTTGACTTATTTGAATAAGAACAAGTCCAGAGTGATTTTGTGAAGAATAATTATTTAGTGGCATCTTTGTAAAATACCTTAAAGCTTAAAGCTTAAAATAGAATTTACCATAAACTATATTTATTGAAAAAACAAAGCTTAAATTATCATATGTTAACAAACGAACCATTATTGTTAATTTTATGCGTAGTTGACCGTGTAAAGCAGGGGTCAGTCATTTCCCAATACATTTTACGCCAATTTCAAGTGTAAGATATCACATTCTAATTACAGACAATGACTTAAAGTTGAGATCGTTTACTCGCGAACATGTTTTGAATATATGTCAAATGCGATCGATCGCAAATAGTTAGATTATTAACGAATGATAGTTTGAAATTTATTTTGTTAAAAATATATTTTAAAATTTATTTTGTCACTTACTCTAAAATTTAGAGTTTCTATTGATAATTACTTTAAAATTTTTCTCAAGCTTAAATTACTTTTTAAAATTTTGAATAATTATCATAATTTCTTTTTTATGTAATTCAATACTTTCCTAGTATTGAATTAATAAAATATTAATAAATAATTACACTTCCTAAATCACTTTATCAATGTTTAAAATATATAAAGAACAATACCAAACTAAACCCTAAACACTTCATATAATTTTATAAACTTAGTAGAGATACAAGCACTCGAAATTATTAAAAAGGTCGCTACTTGATAAAAAAAATTATGAAATTATATTATTCTCGTCGAGTTTTAACCTAAAGTTTTGATACACATTAACTGAAAATAGCATGCATTAATCGTTTTACTTGTTTGAAACACTTTAATTAGATCAAACAAGTCGATCACTGTTTTACATAATCAAAACCTTGTTAAGAATCTAAATTAACAAAGTGCTGTGCATGAACCACAAGAAAAAAATATTGAACAAATTCTTTAAAAAAAAGTAGAGATGCATGTGTTCATAGGTTGTTAAAAATATATTGGACATATAATTTATTTTACGAGTTTAAATCGAAAAGATATAATTAATTAGTAACACCATGATAATCTATCATAATATCATTTTACATTTTTTTTGTTTTCTCTTCTATTTCTCACTTATTCATTGTTAAGCATTGATCATTCAATTCATTATTGAATAAGACTAGTTTTATCATTTAATTCTGCACTCTAATCTGACGATACGACCTGTGTTACCAATATCGTACTTTGATTAATAATAAAACTCGTGTTAATTATTATTTATACAATTGACACGTGATATTAGAGATTGGGCTTATTATTACTTTAATTTAAATAATCCGTAATTTATGATAATTAAGATGTTTATTTGAATGAACATTACATCCTAAAGCAAAAACTTGGAATGTTTTTATTGCCAACATGAACTGCCCGTGATTTTTCTTTACGGTGAGTCTGGATCCAACGGCTGATTTCAACAATAACTACGCCCTCCACCTGTTCGACGAAATGCCTGACCCAATCAGCGGTGAAATATGAACTCACGTGAATTTTCAGTCTCTCGTATAACTATTTTCCTCTCTTCACTTTGGGCTGTTTTTCTTGACTACTCGAAAGTAGCAATGGAAGCTTTATGGAATTTGGAGGATAAATGGAAACTTTCAACTCAAGAATCTCTTCTTCTATTTGTCTGTACAGCCTTGGTCGCCATCGGGCTCTGTACGGCCACGTTGCTGAGAAAGAAGACCCCGAAGAAGCAACTCTTGGGCCAAGAAACGGCCGAGATGGGATCGGAATGGGACAAAGGGCGGCCTCGGTTGGTGACGGTGTTGATGGGGTCGGTGCGGTGGAGTAGGCCCAATAAGTGGCCTGTTAGGCCGGAGCCGCTACTTCGCACGGAGGCTCGGGGGCTGGAGGTGGGGTGGCAGAGCCATAACTCGGCCTCGCCGGTGTGGCAAAGGCCTATATTGATGGGGGAGAAATGTGAGTTGCCTAGGTTTAGTGGGCTCATTCTGTATGATGAAAGAGGAAGGCCTCTTCATGAACCTCAAGTAGACGTAAGTCTCATTCTCTCTTTTTACACAGAGAACTTCGTGCATATATTTATACATAAACTCGAATTCTAACGTGGGCTGAATTGGTTTGACCCAATTAAAATTATTGAATCTAACCAGTTTCTTCTAAATTTCTACTTTTTTTGCAGGAAATTCCTATTGCAGTAGAAAGAACAACACTGAAGGATCTACTGTGAATTTCTACGAGTCTTTTTAAGCTCTGAAACTTTGTAAAAATGTAGCGACTGAAAAGAGAGAGAAAGGGTTAGAGAGAGAGAGAGGTTTACGGTAGCATAATGTTGTATACTCTTTGTTTTGTAATTGTTATGCTTTGACAGACACTGAATCCCCCGCTTCCAACATTCTGCCGTAATAGAAAAAAACCAGAGGATTTAAAATGGTAGAAACACAGTTAAAATACGATTAGTCCGATCATGTTCTTTCTTTTCTCCCTTATGTAGTCTGTTTCATGAGCCATGCTCGAATCGGCAGCAAAACAAGAGATATCTCGTAGCATTAATGAGCTTCGACCCTAGAATATTTAATTTCATAAAAAAAAACAACCAAGGTGACTAAATTGACTCAAAATAGATTAAATCGGTGGTATAAGTAAACAAAAAGGTTACGAGGAGCTGTCTCCAGCGGCTCAACTAGAAATGACAAATGAACTAATTGAGTTGAACCAGAAGTAGTTTGGCTTACTAAGTCTGACGAGTTAAACGAATCGTAACCTGAAGCGACCCGCGAGTCATGAGTTAAACGAGCTGAACTGAGATTATATAAATATTTTTAATTTATATTATTATAATATAAATTTTTTATAAAATTTTATTTAAATTATAATAATTATGATACTTATATTTACTAATTTAATTTAAAAATTAATTAGGTTAATATATATATAATTGAATGTATTAATAAAAAAATTATTTGAAATTATCGAATAAAAAATATCACATAAATATCATTAAAAATATTTTGACATCTAAAAAAATTAAAATTTGAAAAAAATTACAAATTAAAAAAAAATCTCTAGTTTTCAACATCCAAATTCGTAAATTCCTCAAGAATTTCATTATCTCGTTGTTGATATCTCGTTTTAGCGTTGATACAACTTTTGATATAAATGAGCGCCTACACAAAATTTGGTGCAAGTTTTCTTATTCGTTTATCATAAAAACGGCTATCTGCAATAAAAACAGATTCTGATATTACAGTATAAATAGAAGATGTTAGTAAATTACGTGACATTATATATGGTAGAAATGTCTTTTCTACCAATATAAAATATTAAAATTTTCATTTTAAGAAAATTGATAACGAACTTCAAAATAAATATTGAGTTCATTTATAAAATAAATAGAATAATTTTCAATTTGTAATTTACTGCATATATCATAAATACTATATTGTTGGCTAAAACTACCTCTACCATCACCATTACTACTAGGGTAATTTTCGGTACGTGAAAATCGTGAATAATAACGATTAACATTAAATATTTTATTTATAAGAAACATATAAATTAACAACTTCATTTGTTACGTCATCACTAATAATTAAAAGTGCAATATATAAATTTGTAAAAATCTCATTGAACATGACACATATTATTTTTAATTTAAATGTTTAATCCATTATATATGTCTAACAAAAAATAAAAAGAATGTTATGTTAATATTTTAAAGTAAAAAATTTATTTTATTGAAAATATTACTAAATTAATATACCAATCGATATTTTATAAAATTACATCTCAAAAGAAAAAAAATTTGGTTGAAAATACTAATTAAAAAATAAATTTAAAAAATCAAATAAAATTTTGTGAAAAATATCATATAAAAAGTGAAGTAAATTTATAAAGGAAGAGAGGACCAACTAAAGATGCTAGCCCGTCCGTTCGACCCGCTACAATAGTGGGCCGAGCCTAAGAATTGAACTCGCGAGTCCGTCAGGGATTACGCCAAACGAGCCGGCCAATAAGCTTGCTCGTTGATTCGTCCGCCTAGCCCCGCCTCTCCCCTGTCGAGAAGACAAACAAACACAGCACCAAACACAATAACAAAGAAAGTCGCTGGTTCGTGGATGCAAAGAGTGAACTCGATTTGGGTTTCGAAGAATGAAAAGATATGAAAGCTAAAATTCAGAAAATTTTCTGAAAGAGTAGTCGACAAAGTGACAAAATGGCAAAACCTGTAATTCGGAGAGTGCCGTCCCCTCCTCTCTCTCTCTCTCCTCTTGATTTACCTCCCCACCCCTGCTGCCCTGCCCAATTACTTGTTTTTTCCTCCAAACCCACTTCCAGTTCCTCTCTCTATACTTTGTTTTGGTCGCGTCGTCTAGATTCAGGAAGATTTAGAAAGACCGTGACTGTATAGGGTCAATCTTCCCCCTCTAAACCTCCATTGTCGCCCCGTGTAAGCTTTCTCTCTCTAGACATGGTTTCTGAGTTTCATCTGTTCAAGGGACTACACCGTAGATTTTCTGTAATTTAGGGTATAATTTTGCAGGAGGCATTGTCTGAGGCGAAGACTCGGCTGTGGTCGACGTTGCCGAGTTGCCACAACAAGTGCAACGGTCAAATGACCGTTGCTGGGTGGGCCGGGGGCAGGGTGGCTTGCGAGCCTGGCCTGGCGAACCAACAAGCTGGCTCGGTCCTTGGCAAGCTCGCGACTCTGGACCCTAGGCACGGTTCGGCCGGCTTCATGAGACCGGACCAGGCTCGGCCTGGTCTGCCAATAAAATAAATTGAGGACAAAAAATTAAGTTTAACGGGTAAATAATTCAAAATATTATAATTTAAATTATATATTAATTTTCTTGACAAAATGAATTTTAAAAGTTCTGCTGATCGATTTTTTTAGTTTTGTTAGATTTTGTTTTGGTTCAGTTGTGATATTAATTGTTAGATTTATTTTGTTCGCTTTAGTTAAGCTTGCTTTTGCAACCGTTTTAGTTAGTTTAAGCTTGTTTCAAGGCAGTTTCATTTTTTTGTAATTTTTTATTACATCAGCAATGGCTTCAAATCCATCTCGTTACTCTGTAATGTCGATGGCTTTGGACGATCGTGCTCTAGAGCCACGTGCTCGTCTGCCAGAAATTTTTCTGGGCTCAGGGAGTTGAGCTCGTGCGTGGACATGGGGCCGGAGGAAGAAACCCCAACTTGTTTCGAGGAGTTAAGAACGTCGTTGGAGGGTTGACCGGAACTGCATTTTTGTTCGCTTTCTTGATCAGCCGAGAGAATGAAATCGTTGTCCTGCGTGCAAAAATCAAGTTCAGATCGTGGAAATCATATTTTAAAAAATAATCATAGTTGATAATCAAATGAAAACAAGACAATAACCACTTTTGAAAAGTAAACAAGGGAATGAGAATTAGAAATAAAAAATAAACTATTTTCTTAAAAGACTAAATAAATCGAACTAAACAATTTATTTTAAGTCGACCCAATTTCAAATGACATGGCAACGAATTTGAAAAAAAAATAAAAAATTTTAAAAAAAATCTAAGATAAAATCGATTTTAAACTTTGAATTATGCATTTTTTTAAAACAAACCCTAAACTAAAAATTTTAATAACTTAAATGTTAAAGTATCTAAAATGTAACAAAACAAATTTTAGTGGCCGATTAATCACCGTCCGTTCTCGAGAACGGACGATTGTTATAAAACCAACATTCGTCTGTTCTATCCAGTGCCACGTGACAAGTGACACGTCGGCACGGGAGGGTTGAGCGGGAAATAGAGACCGTCGAGTTACGTGCATTGCGCTTGACTCAACAACGGTCGACCGTTCCTCATAACACAATCATCTGTACTCTCCATTATTTACCGAGTCACGAGTCGGCCAACCCGTGATTCACATGTGAGCTTATAGTTGAGAGAACGACAGTCTGTTCTCTAGAATGGTTGGCCGTTCGACTATACTATATAAAGAAACAACTCTCCATTCTCACCTCCCACCTCTTAACTCCATCTCCACTCTAAAACGTCCACTATATTATTCAATATTTCGTAATTTTTCTCTTTATTAGCGGCGTTGATGGATTATGATTCAAGTAGATCGATTGATGTAGACGAGACAACAACGTGTGATGCCAACATGGACTCGTGTTCTGATCCATACACAGTAATTTTCGAGCATTCGATTACTCAGAAGGAGATAGAGAAATAGAAGTGCATTTGATCTCGAAAACCCTAGACAATGAACTTCGAATATCAGTTGACTCGGATGATGATGATGAAGCAGAAAATATACCAGTAATAGAAGAAATTTCAATGAGATTTTTTTGGCTAAAAACTATAGTTTTTTAAATGTTATTAGAGAAGAAATAGTCGAATATGCTTTGCAAAATGGTTATGACGTCAAATTTACTAAAAGTGAATTTCGACGACTCACGCCAGTATGTGAAGACGGATATGAATGGTGACTCTATGGTTCAATCATGCAAAAGGAGCTTACGTTTCAAATAAAGAGATACACCGATTCTCACAGTTGTGAAAAAAAAAAAATCGACGCGTGAGGGCAAAATAAGTGACAAATCATTATTTGGATACGTTTAAAAGTCAACTTACTTGGAAAATTCCTTTCATTATTGAGACAATGAAGAAGAATTTAAATGTTAACATTACACAAAGTCTTGTCAAAAGAACAAGAAGCAAAATTCAAAAACTTAATGAAGGAAAGGGCGACGAGCAATACAAACTATTGCGATTGTACGCAGGAAAAATATTTAGATCAAATATGGGTAGCGCAATGTGCCTACATACTTACTTGGTGGGCTCTGGCACTAATGAGACATTTGTATTCGAAAGAATGTACATGTTTATGGCTACTTGTGAAGTAGAGTTGTTACAATGTGACAAACATATTATTTGTTTGGATGGTTATCATCTGAAGGGCTCGTATCCCGGCCAATTACTCACAATCGTCAGTATTAATGGTGACGAGAACATATATCTCGTTGTTGTTTCCAATGTAGAATCAGAGTATAGGTACTAGTGGACGTGGTTTTTGTAAATATTAAAGGAAGACGAACAGAGTGAAACGGGATACGAATGGACATTTGCTTCGGATCAATAAAATGTATAATACATTTCCAATTGTTATTTCAAATATTAGGGCGTTGTAGATTTATATTGTTTTATGTTGACTCTATTGTTTTTACAAATATCAAAGGTTGTTGCCTGCGATGTAGAATGAATTATCATTAATTGAACATCACTATTGCCTCTGACATATGTAGGTAAATTTCATGGACTTATTTCGGGGCAGAGTATACAAAGATGACATGTGGAATGCGACCAGAGCAACTATGCATTTTCCTTTCGAGATAAAAATGAAGAAATTACATCAGATTAACGCGGATGTTCACGCATCTCTTTGAGGCACAGAGCATAGATTTTAGGTTAGTCATGTGTTTTCTTCAATTCCCAACTATGAAATAAAATTGAATAATTTATGCAAATCATTCAATGTAGTTCTATTACCGGTCAGGGACAAGTTGATTCTGACCATGTTCGAGATTATCTGAAAATGCTTGATAACTCACATTGTAAAAAAAATATGAAAAAATGCACTCGTCAATAGACGTCCTGTATCATCAGATAAGAAAAAAGCTTGTTAAGCTAGAACATGAAACTCGAAATTGGAGTGCTACATTTGCAGGCATCTTGGGAGGGCAATGGTGGCGTCGTGGCGTCCTCCATACGAACATCGTCAGCTGATGTGGAGGCCCTTCGATCTCCCTTCACCGTCCACATCCCCGTCGACTTCAACTAAATCCATCTGAATCAAATGAATCCTGTCAAATACGTCGCCAACCCGCTATGATCTCATCTGCTCTCTAGGCAGTAGCCTGATCCATGATCACTCTACGATCTTTTGAATCAACGCGTCGTATGGTAAATTGTTGTTGCGTGTCCGCTTGATCTCGTACATGTGACTTAAAATCAAGAAATCAACATCGAATAACATTCCACTGTACAGCTTCTCCATAGAGATCCATGCAGCTCACGAGATTTCTATGTCCATCTTACGGTAGAATGGTGTGAGATAACATGTTCTGACATTCAAATCTCTAGATCTTGGCATAACGAACCCTTCTATGTTAGAGTTACAATGAATTTGCTTAAGCAACTCTAGTCTCTCAGCCGATCTTGAAAAAGGACAGTCCTAGAAGGCATGGTAGTATCTCTCTGCTCCTTCTTTGGCAAACCCGGTCAGCTCATTCACTATCTCTGGAGTTATCAGGGTCTTCGTACCCAATATGTACGTCTTTACCATTGTCTACCTCATGAAAAAGCTCAAGTTTGCATAAAATAAGAGAATTATTCGCTCGTATATATCGTTCTACACACCATAGAACCCTTGCAGGCAGATTCTGTCGAACATCTTCTGGATCTCCAAAAACTCTCAACCTTTAAAGTTAATAGTCTTCAAATGGATCACCAAGCGGTGTATCTGATCTAGCTCAAACTGCTTTTTACAATTTTGATTGCAAAATCCAAAAGACAAAAACCCAAGTCGCGACACTTGTGCTGGACCTCCTTGGCCGTTGATAGTTCCCCACGTTTCGTCAGGCCACTTTGTGGCCGATCTCGTTTAACAACAATTCTCTGAGACATTTTGAGAATTTTTTGGAATTTAGGAATTTTGAGATTTGGAAGTAGTAGGCTAGGATTTGTGAGTTTGTTTAGCTTAAAATCGAAGGAAACATTTGCGAATGGAGAAATCTAGAAGGTGAGGTGTGAAATGCTTGATTTTGGCAAAAAATTACGGGAAGGAGTTTTCAGAAGCTGAAAACTAACTGTGCGGCTATTCCCTTATATACTTTCGGAGAATGATCGGTCGTTGTCGGGTGATGATCCTCAGTTATTTGTCTTAATTTTCAAAACGGGGGATCAATGCCCCAACAACGACCGATCGTTCAATGAAACGGTCGGCCATTCTCTAACGACTAGCCGACCGTTCTCATCCCTAAAGATGTAGTGGGGGGTCAACGTCTTGACAACGGTCGACCGTTCTTGATAACGACTAATCATTTGCAGAAGACTAGCCTATCGTCCTCATCCTTGATGCTGCGGCGGGGGACCAATGCTCTCACACGGTCGGCTGGTCTTTAGAACGGCCAGTCGTTAGAACAAGACTAGCCTCACATTCTTAAGTCAAGTGCACCGCATATTGCATGGAGTTTAAGGTAATGTTTCCATTGCCACATGTACCACTCCGGTTGACGTGTCACATGGCATTAGATAGAACGAACGGTGATCAATTAGCCACAAGGATTTGTTTTGTTACAATTCAGATAGTTTAGGATTTATTTTGTTACCTTTTAGATAGTTTTAGATTTAAATATTAATATTTTTAATTTAAGGTTTGTTTTAAAAATAATTCATAATTTCAAATTTAAAATAATTTTATTCAAAAATCTTTAAATACAAGAGGAGAGGAAGTTATGCGTCTTATCTTGCTTCAGAAAGTCTTTTTGGGAGATAATCAATCCTTGCCTCTGTGAAAGGTTAACATCAATTCATAACAACAGAGAGTTAATCCAAACTGGAGAACAACTCTCAACGATGGAGGATAATTGGAGTTCATTTAATCTCATCAACTTTACTCCTTCCAACGAGACTCTTGTCACCAAGTATCTCTTCGGAAAAGCACAAGGCCAACAAGTATTTGACGTTCCAATACCCGACATCGATCTTTATGCTCATGTTGGGCTTTGGGACAAAGTTTATGGCGAGATCAAGGACCAAAACACGCTTTATTGTTTCACAAAGTTAAGAAAAAAGACGAACCGAGGAGCTAAAATCGACCGGACGGCCGAATTCGGCACGTGGAAATCACAGAGCGACACCGAGATTCACTTCAAGGACGTGATGCATGCAGGATCCTTGCGAAAATTCACGTTCATGGTTAAACAAGGCATACACATGAGAGATAGGTGGGTGATGCATGAATATCGACTGGATGGATGCTTTGAAAACAAGGTATTTTTTATTTGTTAAAAATCTTTTGCATGTTTTTAGACCTACGTTCGTGCAATCTTTACTTCTCAAGAGTGGTTATTTTCTTCTTTTCATTTGATTATAATTATGAGTATTTTTTAAGCTATGATTTCCGTGATCTAAACTTGATTTTTTCGTGCAGGAAAACGATTACGTTCTTTGCCGGCTGATCAAGAGAGCAAACAAAAATGCAGCTCCGGTCAACCCTCCGACGACGTTCTCGACTCCTCCGAACCAGCTGGGCTTTCTTCCTCCGGCCCCATGTCCGACGCACGAGCTCAACTGCCATATCCCAGAGAAATTTACGGCAGAGGAACCCGATTTGGAGCACGTGCCCCCCGTTATGACTCAGCACGACTGTCAAAACCCAGCGACAATACAGAGTGACGAGATGGATTTTCAACAGTTACTGAATTTATTTTTTTACTAGACTTATTTTTTATTTTCTGATTCAAATGAATAGAAAATCAAACTTTCTCGAAACCTAGCATTTGTTTGGATGAGGTTCGTTAAAGTCACTTTCATTTGAAACCTGAAATAGTTATTTTTTGAGTGATTGGATTAAACTAGATAAAGCTAATTATTCGGGAAAGTGCAATCATTTGGCTACCACCTAATTTAAAATATAAATTTCTAAAAAAATATTCTACAATTTCTCTTTTTATTTAATAAATATTTAAATTTTTCCATTTTAGATTTTCATTTTCCTAACTCCCATCATGCCCAAGGAGCTCTCCTACTCTTGCATTAAAAACCTTCTCATATGAAAATAAAGATCATTATTTACATAAGGTTAATGTTGGGTTCACCGTCCACTTATATACTCTACTCTTATATTTTGATCTGATACTCACGTCTTAATCATTAATTAATTAATACGATAATAAAAATAAATTATAAATAATTAAAATAAGATATTACTTACATTCAGTAATGAAAGTCACGTACTGAAATATTTAATTAGAATACAAACTTAACATAACTCTACATGCAATACTTTCTTTTTCTCATATTACAAATGATATCAAGAATTTTGAAAACTTTTTAAACCTCTACCCGAGATATAAATTAAAATGAACGTATCTTATGAAGATGTTTTGCGTTTAATTATTATATTTCCGTGCAAGTAAAAACAGAACTTTATCACAAAATTGATATTGACTTCAAAGGAGATATCAGAATTTCTTATTACTATCTTCTAAGTTACAAATGTTGATATTTTTCTATGAAACATGGATCATCAACACAAATACATCAACACAAATTACAAACATAACATACGTAAAAACAGATGAAAGGGTCTAGAAGAACACAAACAGAAGCAAAATAAAAACATGTCTAGTGGCCTACACCAGGGCTTGGGACAGACTCGAGAAACCGATTCCTATGCAGACGAGGGTGTCTTACAGCACTCGAGAAATAGGGTATGGCATAAATCTTTGAAAGCATCATCAAATTGTGATAACCCAATGAAGGAATCTCACTGTTTTTGAGTTTTCTGGCCTCTGTGGAGGCTGCATGGCCTATTAAGAACGCACAGAAAATGATTAACAAAGCTAGTCTTGAAGTGCTCATGTTCTCCATGGTAGTGAAAACGAGAAAACAATATTTATAGAGAGAGAGAGAGAGAGAGAGAGAGACGTAAGGGTCAAGTTAGATGATATGGGTTGTTGAATTTGAAAAAAAAAAAAAAAAAAACTTTTTGAGTTGTATAGTAGAAAAACATGGGCGACAAAATAAAATTACACGACTTTCTTAAAAAAATTATGATGAAATGTCGAATTAAAGTAGCTGAAATCATAATAATTCCATTATTTTTGGTTAAAAAAATGAATATTCTCTCAAATAATTCTTGAAAATTCATTGAGTTCTTAGGAAGTCAAAAATATAAGGTTGAGAAATGGAGATTTGGTTGGAAACTTGAGGTAGAAATGGAATAGTGTAAGTTAGGTATGTAAGAATTAATCTTCAAACCCACTCTCTTTTGTCTGATAACTCACGCTTCGACCATCATTTTATCGGCTCTCATCCCCAATGCTTTGGCAATCAAAATCTTGTATATATAACGATAATATTACATTTAGTCTCTTAATTAATTAATAATTATTAATTTTTTTCATAAGTAGTGGAGTTTCTCTATTTCTTTTTATTAGTAAGATACCATAGAAGTAGGTTAGCTCCAGTAGTGAAGTGTTTATAATACTTGGATTGTACAAACATGCGGGAGATGAGCTTACTTTAAGCAGCGAGACAAAGTAAAAAAAAAAAAAAGACCTTACATCGTGTGCTCGGACGTTCAATTTTCTCGGTTGCATTTGAGTCGTGACATTGATTTGGTCCACAAGTTGTAACAAAAATAAATTGTTACAATATCAGCTCAAAGTTGGTAGTCAAATTCCAAAAGTTATGAGCACTAAAACATTTGTTTACAACCTCAAGTTAGAAATTTGAAAACAAGAAATTACCAAATGTTGATCTAAAAGTTGTCATGATAACAGGTCGATGTTCAATTCTCGAAACATTATTTTTTACCTATGCCTAAACAAAAGCTCAGGCCAAGACCCGTTTTGACGGTGTAGTAATATTACTACATTTTATCGAAGGCATTTTTAACCGATTAGAACCTAACTCTCTACTCTACCGACACATGCATCATGTGTACTAACAAAACTTTTATGGTGATTTAAAAGAAAAATTGAAGTGGACAAAATTTGACATCATGATGTGCCAAAAAAGTGTAGAACATGGAATGAAAAGATTTGAGTCGGATTGTAATTTTCATAAAATTTTTAGTGATTAATAAAGGTTCATTGAATCCAAACTATGTCACTTTTATTTTTGGAATTCAATTCAAGGAAGCATTGATTTTCTGCCACCCCCATAACCTCCCCATTATATTCCCATCGTGTTCTTTTTCATTTCAATTATTTCACATTTGAAGAACATTACAAGTAATTTAATTGAATTATTTTTATGATTCTATAAAATTCGGAGTAGATTTTGAGGCACAACCCTAATTTGAATACATTTCAAATTGTCAAAATTTCTTTCGAAGGATAATATTTATATTTTGACGTTTTTTTTTTTGGGTATAGTACAATTTAGACTTTATCGTTTGGTGTCATTTATAGGTTAAATTTTAAACTATTTTTGTTTACTTTAGATCTTGCTTTCAATTTTTTCGTTAAATTCAACATGTATATATTATGTTTTCTATTTAATCGGGTGTTTCAACATCATTTCTAACTATCGTTTTTTGACTTGATCTAGAATACGTCAATTTCTCGATATAGTTGGACATCACGAGAAAAAATATCGTCAAAATATGAAATTGGAATAAGAAATCGATTTAAAATATCTGATCAAATGAATAAAATATACATTTGTTGGATGTAACATATAAATATTCAAATTGTAGATGATTAAACTATTAAAATTTAATTTGCTAATAAAAAATAATTTAAAATTTAAGAGGTCTAAATTACATATTTATCCTACTTATTTTTCTATTATTTTTCACAAATTTGTAAAATGCTTATTTAAATTTTCAAAAAATATGCATATAAATTAACATGAAATTCAAATATTGAAAATCTATTTTTTCAAATAACAATTTTATTTTAGGGTCTCTATTATTATGATAATATTTATTTATTTCTTTAAAAACCAAAAATGATTATCCAATTTACAAACAGCAAACCCCATCGACAGACACGTAGAGACCCAAAGTGATAATGGTGATATCCAGTGCTTCTTCCTCTGCGGTCTCCTTCTCACTACCTTCGATTCTCAATAATGGCGGCCAATGCAGTGGAGGAATACCCAAAAATCCTGTTGGGTTCTGGAAGGTAATTTCGAAGCCTCCATTGTTGCCGACCACAACAGCGACCACTCTTGGCTCCTCCCGGAAGAGCTGGAGCTTCGAGGTTCATTCCCAGGTCCTTTCTCGCGTTCCGTTGGAGCAGCGGTGGATGTTTGAGGGCGAAGAAGCTGATGGCCCTGTGAGTTTTTCCTTGTCTCCTGGCTTAAATGCTGCCAATAAAAGGTTTTATTGTTTAATTCCGTTCTGGATGTTAATAAACTTGAGAAATTGAAGAACTATGGATAGTTAAAATCTTTAGTTTTTCCCCGGTCTTGGAAAAATTGGATAGGGTGGTCATTTTTTTAGTGGCGAAGTGAATTTGTCTTTCGTATATCTCGGAATTTGTATTAATGCGTTGTTCTGCTTACCAAATGAGCTGATTTAAGGTATTTGTGATGGATGAATTTTTCGCTTCGTCAGAGGTAAATTTTCTTTGTCCAAATATCCTCCCAACTGGAAAAAATTTCACCGTTCTGATGTTCATTTGACTCCACACAAAAAAAACTACATTTCAAACCATAATGTGTTTCTTTTCTTTATCTTTTTTCGTCTGTAATTATGGCAATATCCTTCCAATTTTCTTTTTTCTTTTTTTTCCTCTCTCATAAGAGATCCATCGGAAAGGCTGTTTAATTTCTCGTGTTTTCATGTGTATTAACAGTGTTTCAAAGTCTATTGCAATTTTATGTGTGCCTTTTCATTGCATTTTACCTGGAGATTATGTCTCTGTCTTGCCAGGACATTTGGAACACAACATGGTATCCCAAAGCTGCAGATCATGTGAACACAGATAAAACATGGTACGTGGTTGATGCCACAGACAAAATTCTCGGACGACTAGCCTCAACGATTGCAAATTACATCCGTGGGAAGAATTTAGCGACATACACTCCAAGTGTAGACATGGGAGCATTTGTAATTGTGGTATGTAGTGCCAAATTTTCATATTTTCATCAGTTGTTTAAAAATGGGAATACCCTTATAGTTTGTCGCATAACTCTCGGGTTTAATAAACACTTTACCGCAGGTATAACTTTTAGGAAGCTAATACGTTTTCCTTTTAAGGGATCTGGTTGTCTAATTTTTCTGCCTCATATATTCTAATAAATAGTTATTGTCTGGTGCCTTCTCAATATCAATTGAAATATTGGTATCATTTGCTGAAAGAACCTTTCTTCGTGGACATTAAAGGTAAATGCAGAGAAAGTTGCTGTTTCTGGGAGGAAGAGGACTCAAAAGCTCTACAGAAGGCATTCGGGTCGACCAGGTGGAATGACCGTGGAAACTTTTGACCAGCTACAGCAGAGAATTCCAGAAAGAATTATTGAGCATGCTGTTCGTGGTATGCTTCCTAAAGGAAGGGTACGGCGTTCCTGTTCATAAACTTTTATGATATTACAAATGAATTGTGAATTTACTTTTAACCTTATATAGGACTAATCACTTGATAGATTATTACCTCCTATATAATGATCAAGCCGATACGACTAGCAGTTATGCTTAGATCGATTTTTATTCGCAGTTAATCAGTTTGATAAATTTTTCTCACTAGCTATATGTTCCTCAAATCAGCTGATATTTCCCACCTCGGTTAAATATTAGGTTTTTTTCTACAACTTCCCATGAATCATATTTCGGAGGTAGTGGATGGATCTCCCTGGACTGTTCGACGGTTAATCGAGCCAACCCGTGTTTATTTTTCTCTCATGATCAAAGTCTCATAGGACAAAGAATTTGATGTGTTCAAATTAAGAGTTTTGCAGCCCTAGTTATTGTGAATGGTTAAAAGTTATGCTAGCATGCAATAATGTCAAATTGAAACCCTTTATCTCGTTGCAGGACATTTAATGTGTAACTCTTTTGTGACTACTTATTTTTCCCTATGTCTTAAAGAGAATAATCAGCCAGATAAGTTATGATGTCTTGTACAGCTTGGCCGAGCTCTCTTTAACCACCTAAAGGTATACAAAGGGCCAGAGCACCCACACGAGGCTCAAAAGCCAATTGACCTTCCTCTCAGGGACAAGCGGATTCAAAGGCAACAGTAGATTCAACCTCACTTTGTATCACAAAATTCAGGAAAGATCTCTCTTACCCACTTTCGATGTCATTACGTTCTTTGTTGTTGAGGCTATGAAATTTTTAGTTGCCGTCGAGCTGGTGCAGATTTATGATGTTGGTCAGTGTGATTTCTGTTGAATCTGCAATATACCAACTTGAATTTGGATAAATTTCAGTTGTATAATTGCTACTTTCATGAGTGAATTTAAATTCGTCCAAAGTTTCTAGTTTATTTTGTGCTTTTTCCTTGTTTGGACATCGATTGGAATTAGTGAAAGCAACATATTGATCTTAGTCTTGTCATTTTTCTTTTGTTGAAAAGTTTTTGTCAGTGTTAGTGTGAATCGTGGAGGAACATCTTCCTTATTATAGGAGATAATAGAGATAATTATTGCTAATAGTAGATTTTGAAGTTATGTTCTTGATTTTAAGAAAATATATCGTAATTTGAAAGTAGATAATCATCTATTTTTCAAGATGGTTTCCTGATTATCAGAATAAAATAAACATATTAATATGAGAAAAATTGCTATTTCCAAAAAACACATTGATGCATCGAAAGCAAACTTGAAGTGGAAAAGAGTAATTATAAAAATGGATCCGAAATAAGGAGAAATTTTTAATTAACACTTAAACTTTTAATTTTGGCAACTGATATTTCGTATTTTAAAAAGTTAGTAAATAAGTTTCTTAGCGTTGAATTAGCTGTTTGTTTCAACACCTATGTCACCTTCTCCTACGTCTCTCCTTGAAACCACATGCAATATCACCAAAAGCTTCAGGAATGCTCCCAGGTGAAGAGTTGACAACATCGCCTCTCCCTCTTTCGTTCTCCACTTTTTGTAGAGCCTCCCCGTAATGGAGATGGATAAATCTGTCATTGTTTTCGAGATCCGGAAGATTTACTTCACCAGTTTTGGCATTGCTCTTGTGTTTTCGTACATTTGTGTTTCTCTCCGTTTGAAGTCTCAAATTAGTTGATTAATAATACTAGGTATTTCTCGCAGAGGCTTCTTTCCAAATCAACAAGGAGCTTTAGAAGGAGAGAGATGAGACCAAGGTCGATGAACATGTACGCGATTTTCTCATTCGATTCTAATTGTGAAATTGGGTGGTAAATTGCTGTGAGCCACATTTTTTTGGCTGAGGATCTATAATTGTAGATAGTAACAATTCAATTAATCCTTTGATTTCTGCTAATTTGCGGCCATGGATTTGATTCATGAAAAGAAGCTGTTCGAGTACCAAAATCAGAGAATTCACAAAAGAAATTAAAAGTTACACTTTAGTATCCATAATTATCTAGTGAAAAACTTAAAAACAATTTCGATACGATTAATATAAACCTTTTCCTGTAAATTGTGTACAATAAATACTAGATAATATTACTTTCGTATATTTATAAGTGTATTTATTGTTTCAAGTTTTTTAAAATTTATCCTTGTTCTTTCTAATTTAGTGTTATTCGACCTCGCTAGTATAGTAAATTCTTTCTTATTAAAGAAAAAACAATCAAAAATGAAAACCAAGACAAGAGACATCATAGCATTTACAGGTCAAGAGAGAGAACTTCTAAGTGGCATTGAATTGTACGTCAGGCTACGTCTACGTATTTGAAACTATATACATTTTTCAAGTCACGTGAACAACACTAATCAGAACTCAACGCCAGTATTTATTTGAACAGAAAAAGAAGGCCTAATACTATTAATAGTAAGAGGAGACTCCACTTTCAATACCATTCCTGCCTTTCCCACATTTCCGTTCCATTTGGACCTGCCAATCTGCGAGTTCAGAGAATTTGTTCAAAGCGAATTCACCATCTTATGCCCCATTTTCTAAAATTGGGTATTTGAGGGTAAAAACTTACAGATAGCGACACAAAAGCCGAAGGGCATGGACTGACTGCACAGCCATAGATGAGGCTGAGTTGTTCCTTCACAGAATGAATGAGTTCTGTTCGCAACCCAGGATTGCTTCCACCAAAAGTGGGGCATACACTAACCATAAATTGAAACCATATCAAACTACATTTAATGATATGGAACAAAATGGAGGAACAAAAACTGGTATCAACGTGCACAAACTACTATATAATTGTAGCCTCGGTCGAGAAAAATGCAGTCAGAGATATATGCACAATAAAGTGTAGTTTTATCAAAAGACTGATCTTTTAACTAGTACAGATAAAATTGGGAGTTAGTGTGTCTTTTCATGTCTTTTCAGTACACTTGAAAAGGATCATCATTTCTTAGATATGATTTTAACAAGGACATGAGAGAACACAACAAATTCATAGTGCTCAGGCTATGCTTCAAATGCGGCCAAAGAGATCCAATCATATAACAAAGACAGAAGATGGGATACAAATAACACACAAGCATGTAAGCTAACCTGCATTGGATGGTTGGCCGTACCAATAGGCCAGATCTCTGGCAAGCCAAAGCTTGTGCAACTTCAAAAGTGAATGATTTGTCAGGCCATTGTACCATTGGCGTTATTCTAGTTCCCCACTTATTCTGGAAAAAATTATTTCATAAAGGCTAAGTTTATAATATGCAACTACTGAAATGCTAAGAATATACCATAGAAAGAAGCCAAGCCTAATCAATATTAGTTCATCATTTAACCTTGTAAGAGAAGCTGTATCTCATTTCTCCTGGATATTGACCCTGAGCTTGTAAAAGGCCTCCACATAGGGGCAAGAAGGCACTTGTAGTTAATCCTTCACCAGCCACATAGGTGAACTGACCATTGGGAAACTGTAAATCGACGAACGACTGCAGAAAGAGGATGAGGTAGACAATGTAAACCATCATCGATAATTGTATGAGATATGATCCAAGGCTACTGAATTTCATGTTCATTATTTATTTACAAACAGCAACCCTACTCAAATCAACTTAAAATTCAAACAAAACAAAGAAGTTAACCATATTTTATTTTTTGCATTCAAACTCTTGACGTTTAAAAAAAAAAAGGAAATAAAATGAATGAATATTCGACCGTGAACAACATATACATAACTTTCTTGAAGTTTTGAAAAATCTTGATTACTAACAAAAGAAAATAATTGCAGATCCTTCAAAGTCGTTGTACTCAAGAAACAACTTACACAGGCTAAGGGATTGAGGCAAAGCATTGACATCAACAGCCACCTTCTATGTTTTGACCATACAGCAGGACAAAGAGAATGCATCCCATTCTGACAATTAAGAAGTATTGAATCAGAAATAGTTGCTGTAAACAATGACATAAAAATCAAACTTTAAACAAACCACCCATATCCATGTTTAAAAATAATGGGGTTCAACAAAAAAAATCAGTGAAGGAGATTGTGTGTGGTTTTGCCAGATGTAATTATCTAACACCGTATTTCAATTGAAGCTGGAGTTACCTTCCTATCATAGCCATACCAAAGCAAATGCTGCTTTGATAAATGGATAGGCAAAAGAAGTGTTGAATCACGAACAAAGAGTACTGGCCCAAGTTGCACAAGAAAAAGAGATGAATTTCCATTTCCTGATGCAGAGTTGCCATGTGATGCCTCCACCCTCCATAGGTCCCCCCTAGCAACCAAAGAACTTTCTATATCACGAGATCTACTATCGTAGGTTGACGAGACATTCATGAGCCCCTGCATCCAGTAGAAAAGAATAATTGGTAAATTGAGAAACATGGAGTGGAAAACAACACTAACTTTCTTTCACAAAGAAAATAAAACATAGTCACTTAGTTTAGTGAAATTCACAAAGTAAATCTAAGGGTATTTATCAAAACACCATATGAAATTTCCCTTTTAGTAGGTAAAAATTCCAAATGGCCATCCCTCAAATAAAGTAGATACTTGTATCATGACAAAATAATTCCAATACAGCTGCTCATATAAAAAAGGAATTACTTCTGCAGAAGGAAAAGAAATAGGACTAGCAGGTGATGAAACCTCTTCACGACATAATCACTTAAAACTCTATTTTCCAATGATAACAGCTTCATCTCTCCAGAAACTATCACCTCATATAAGCCATCCCTCATTTAAACCACATAGCGTGGAACTAGTTCTGGAGAATCTATAGAGCCAAATTAACCATTCATAAACAGAGTTTAGACTGGAACACCTTGCACAAATCAACTCATGGGTCTCATTACCAATTGTAACCTTTGTTTGATTGGTTTCAATGAATTGCCATAGTTATAAGTCTTGCAATAGCAAATAACTGTTTTTCCAAAGCAACACTTGAAAGACAGATTTGATTAGTTTTCTCCTCTAATTCAATAATTCGATGCACATTATTACATTCTTCACTTTACTTCACTTGAAAATTATGAGACGTACAAAATATTATATAGCAGTGATAGAGAAATGGACATCAAAACAGATATAGAAGACAAATTCATTCAAAATCTTTACCTGTGGTTTACCCAAATGTGCAATTGATCTCAGATCAAAACCGAATTTCTCATCATCGACTATCGCATCAGAATTAGCATCATTCTCAGCAACTCTGACATCCCGCAATCTTTCAGCCAACGTTCCTAAATCTTCCTGAACTGCAACACCTAAATCTGCTCTCATCCGACTCTTATCTCCATCCATACGAACTGATGTCATCTCATTCTCCTCCGCCCTAAATGGGATAGGCAACCTCCTGAAGACCTGATGGACCATTCCATTCAAGCAAGCACCAAGATCAGCCCCAACTTGACCAATCCTGTTGCCGATATCCATAATCGCAGTGACCCCATTAATGCTACTATGATCGACTACCAGTCCGAAATCCGTATTACCAAAATTCTGGGTGGGAAATTCGAGATCAAAAAGTTTCGAATTCGGAGGGTTTGGCCAAGGAAAAGAAGGTGGAGCTATATGGGACTGAATCAACCCCGAGAAGCCCTGAGCAAGGCGATCCGCAAAGTCCAGGCCGTGCCTTTGAACCTCTTCCCATGCTTCGAATGACCTCTCCACTGACATTTAGCCTAGATTCGG
Organism: Begonia peltatifolia; assembly: GCA_022433055.1. Taxonomy (NCBI): domain Eukaryota; kingdom Viridiplantae; phylum Streptophyta; class Magnoliopsida; order Cucurbitales; family Begoniaceae; genus Begonia; species Begonia peltatifolia. The sequence continues at coordinate 3,334,701 of CM039527.1, forward strand.
AACCCTACACCGCGATTCAAAAACTCATACAAAATAAAAATGAGTTATTTTTCGCGAACTACCTGAGCTCGAATACACTGACTTGGTTTCCAACGATAATCGATTAAAAGCAACGCGTGTACTGAAATCAAGGCTGAAATAACTAAAACTAGAAGCGAGAAAATCAAAATCAAGAACTTGACTATCCCAGCTGCAAGAAATTGAAGAGTTCAGCAGATTGACCAGCCTCAATACATCGCGGGGTAGATGAAAGAAATCAACGAAGAAATGAGAAAATGAAAAAAGCAATCGTTGGAGAAGAACAGATAGAAATTAGAAAGGGGTGCTGTGAGTTCTCAGACTAGAGAGAGAGAGAGACAGAGACAGAGACAGAGGTTTTAAATTGCACTTGGTGCGTAGTACGCCAATGAATTTGCCATCAAACCACGTCACTCCTAATTCCTAAAAGCTGTGGATCAGTCTAGAGAACATGGATTTTTATTGGAAAACTGATAAAATCACCCGCTTCGAATGTTCTCTCCGTCACTGCCAATAATCTTGCACTTTACAAAAAGAGTAAACTGAGGATATGATGCTCTAGACACCCTTTTTAAGTAGCCATGTCTTCAAATGGGTACGCTTGAACCCAAATCGGTGCCCTTCTAGAATGACCTGCCTAATGTGTTCGTAGCTCTTTCCAAGTAGTAAATTTCAACTTTAGGCAGTCCATGGTTTTTTGTATCTAAGTTACATAATTTTTTAAGCTTGCCTTTTTCTTTTAGGATGTTAGCTATATAGGGGAGGGCGCGGTCCGTTGTACACCAAAATTGGACCGTGGGATTCTAGAACCAAAATCATTTCACAATTCAGACTCAGTTCGGTTTCAAAATTTTAAGAAAAATTTAAAATATTATTTATATTATTTATTGTTTTTTGTTAGATTTTAGAAATTTAGGTCAGATTCTGAGATTGTTTCAAGTAGAGGCCGATTTTCATGTCAAATTTTCGATCTACGATTTAGTTTTTATTTTTTACCCCAAATACCAAATGGACCATAAGATGAATCTCAGGTCTTGAAAATTAAGAATCCCATCCAGTTGCTTTGGGGGCACAATCGGACCAAAATGAACCGATTAACATTGTAATTTCAGTCCAATTTTGTCCACCTCTATTTAGGTAAACAAAAATGGGCTTGTTATGATGATTAATAAGGAAATTCGAGCTACATCCTCCCCGATCAAATTGACACAGTTTCTCGTTAGGTTATTCTATGTTTTATATGTAATATTACGATTATATTTCATGTCTCGACAGTATTATTATAATCTTTTATGTGCTTTTAAAAACATAATGACAATTATTAAATTTGTATTCTTTTTTCCTGTCCCAGCAAATTGTCGAGACAACTATAGATAGAGATATGTTTGGGATGTCAATCGTGTTAGAAAATAACATTTTAAGTAAAACAAATAAGTTTATAAAGACAAAAATATAAATTATTTAATCGAAATATTAGAAAAATATAATTATTTATTTATCTACCCTTATTATTAAATTATTATAGTTTGATTATTGAAGTTATTTAAAAAAAGATAACCTTTAAAAAAATTCTTGAAGTACAGATTTTTTTTAAAAATCTTAAAGTTTGGTTTAATTTAAATCAAAGTTCGAAATATGAAAAAAAAAAATTCAAATTAAACATTTTTGAGTCGATCTATGTCTTTAGAAGGGTCGACCTACTTTGTCTCCTATTTAAGGAGAGACTACGTGAATTGTATTTTACATCTTCTCTAAAACTCTAAAATTTCTTCAAAATTTTCTTGTTTAGACAAAATTTCTATTGGATGACCGGTAAAACAATGTTTGAATTATTAGGTTTTGATAGTTTAACGTTTCAATTATTCTAAATTTTTCTTTATATGTTTTTAAAAAAATCGATGAACTTATTATTTTTACTTTAATGCTATGTTAATTTTTATATTATCTTTTTTTCAACATTATTCGCTGCCAATAAAATTGAAACATGACTATCTTCATCTCACGCTTTATTAATTTTTTCAAGACAATTTTTTTTCATGTATTTTTCGAATCGCATCTGTTATCATTTCTCGTACCACTTTTTTAGTGGTGCAATTGTACTGTGTAAGTAATTTTGGTCCAGGAGACTGAGTTTGAATTTTAAGTGGGATCATTTGTGACGCTTCTATTCTTTCCTGAGAACTTACTTAAAAAGGTAATTATGTCTATAAGATTGTCCAATACAGTCTTTCCTAAGAATTATCCTCATCAGTACTGTCTACGTGTTATAACAGCGACATTATTATTATTGTTTCAAAAATATTTTTATCTTCACATATAAATTTATAACCGTTTGTTTTTTTTATCTAATTTATGTTTATTAGATTTTCTTTTAAATTTGAATTTATTTTATTTGTTAGCGACGACGATATATTTTAATTCAAATAGATCGGCTGATTTAAACGAGATATCAACTAATGATGCTGATATGAATTGGTATCCATACGTCACGTCTGCATATGATGATCTTTGAGCATTTGATCACTTAGATAAAAATGAAGAAAATATAATAAACATAAATTTGATAAAAAAACAAAATTGTTATGAAATTATATGTGAAGATGAAAATTATTTTTGAAACAATGATAATAATGTCATTGCTGTAACACATGAACAGTACTAATAACGATAATTCTTAAGAAAGATTGTAATGCACAATCTCCTAGACGTAATTATTATTCCAAACAAGTTCCTAAGAAAATGTTTGAGAGCTCACAAACGGTTCCACTTAAAACTCAGTCTCTACACCACTAAATAAGCAGTACGAGAAACGATAACAGATGCAATTAGAAAAATACATTAAAAAAAAGAGTTAATAAAGCATAAAATGAAGATATTCAGATCTTAACTTTATTAACAGCGAACAATGTTAAAAAAAAAGTAATATACAATTGAAATAACATTAAAGTAATAATAATAAGTTACATCAATTTTTTTTAAAACACATAAAGAAAATTTCAGAATAATTGAAACGTTAAACTATCAAAACTTAACAATTCAAACTTTACATTGCCGATCACCCAAGAAAAATTTCATTGGAGAAAAAAAATATTAGAGAGTTTTTAAAGTTTTAGAGGAGATATGAAATGCAATTAAAGTTTCATCTCCTTAAACAGGAGAGGAGATTAGTCGACCCATCTAAAGAGATGGGTATTCGAGATTTGATTTTAATAGGAGTTTTTTAAAAAAAACCTCATAACTTTTTTGAACTTTACCATAAAAAATTATGTGACCCAAAATTATATCAATTATTATTTTTTCTTCTGAGTATCAATATTTTTTTTTATCTTTCTTATTAGTCTGTATTATTCTAAGTATCATATAATGTGTATTTGTCATCTTATCCATTGTATCGAGTAAAATATACACAAGAATTATGAGTATTCACCCGAAGTCGTAATTTGTATGGAATGAAAATCTTGATCAACATTGGGATTTTATTAAAAAAATGAGTAATACTATGTTTATTACATTAAATATATCAATCATTATCTGACACAGTAAGAATATATTAAGAAAATAAAATAGAGAATAAATATAAAATTATTCAAAAAAATAATTGAGGTCTTTCATGTAATTTTCAATTGGGCCATGGTGACTCTTCAAAGATTGCATCGAATTTGTAGCACATATGTTTTTTGTGATAATGTTAAGTTTAACTCTTTAATTTTAAACTTGATTCTTATCTTATAAAATAAAAATTATTAATATTTTATTTTATTATTTATTTATTTATAGCCCATTGAACAAGTTGACACATCATATTCTTTGGAGTCCACCGTGAAATAATTTAATTCGTCTGATCGATCGAGCTCTACGTCATCAAGTGTCCCCTTGTTGACGGATATCGCCATTCATTCCTAATAAGTTGGTAAAGTCGAGTCCATTCGTAGCTCAGCCGGCATCCTCATCACCGCCCGCCATCTCTCTCTGCAATTATAAATGGTCTGCCTCTTCCTCCTCCTCCTCCATCAGCTTCTCTCTCCGCTTTTACCCCTCTCTAGAAATTCCGCCATGCCAAACGATGATGTCGCCTCCACTTCCACCTCTTCTTCCGATTTCTCAAACGATGATATTTCTTCTCACTCGTCTGCATCGTCGTCTGCTTCTTCGATCATCAATTACCTCTGGATTCCTGTTTTGATGTCTTTCTCCAAAGAGCTCAACCTCGCTAGGGCGGCTCAGCAGTCCAGCATCCTCATGCCGACTCAGCTCCCGCTCGATTCCACTAATTTCGGTCCGAGTTGTCCGGCTTTGAATCCGAAGCTGAATTACCAGCCGGTGATCGGAATTCTTAGCCATCCTGGAGACGGTGCTTCCGGAAGGCTCAGTAATGCGACGAATGCTTCTTATATTGCTGCTTCTTATGTTAAGTTCGTTGAATCGGCTGGGGCTCGTGTTATTCCACTCATTTACAATGAACCGATGGAGATTCTCTTCGAGGTAGTTTATAAGAAAGAACTCTGTTTTTGATATGTGCTGGAAGTGATAATCTTCCACCATCAAAGGTCGACTAAACCTTTTTCATCTGCTAATTCTGCGCAAATGTTGAAATATGAGTGGTGCAATTCATTACATTTCGGGTGCATACAAATATGATTCCAACATCACCATTTCTTCCTGTGTTACTCGTTCTCGACCTCAGAAAATCAACTATTTTTTTTTTTTGTTTAGTCGGTTGATTTTTTTAAAATAGAGTTTTGAGTTATTATTGATACATCAGATCTTTGATTTAAAGTATCAACGGGGTGGAGATTAAGGTAATTCATTTCTAATTCTCTTGGAAATGAGATCATTGAGATATTATTACCACAAATATCGATGAACATCTTTTCCATGCATGAATTTCACTCGAAGAGTTCCATAGTGTTTCAATTGCATAAAAGATTGAGAAGTTTTTCGTGACTTTTAAAAAGGATAATTGTGTGATATATTCAATGATTTTCATTTAGAATTATTAAACAATGTAGAGATTTGTAGGCATGATTTGGCCTTTCTATTGGAATGCTTATAACTTCTTTTCTTTTATCACTAGTATGTACGATTCTATCATTTATTTGGACATACTTTGGATTCCTCTTGTAATGATAGTGCTCAATTATGTGCTAAGCGTCTGACTCATGAGTTTGATTCCTCTAGTGTCAAACTCCAATTTGAGTTAAAGTTTGTGAATTTGGTGGGTTGGTTGGCTGGCTAGTTTCCCACCACAGTGTATGTCCATGGACTGGGAACTTGTGATGTTAATGGTAAATATTAGTCTTGTGATAATAATGCTCAATTATGTGCCAAGCCTGGGTTTGATTCCACTAGCATCAGTTTATATAAAGGTTGTAAGTTTGATGGTTTGGTGCACTGGTTTCCCTCCGCATACATGTGGTCATCGAATGAAGATTTGTTATATTAGTTTCTGATTGTTAGTGCAAGCATCAATAAAATTTAACTAGAATGTAGTATGTTTCATGGATTACTTCACTAATTCCTCACCATAGGCACATATTGAAGTGCATGGAATGCCATGTGTGTGACACAGTTTCTTATCATTAATCTCAATCACTCTTTGGAATAGTAATATATGAATCAACTACTCTTTTATTTCACGCTCCTCCCAATTGTTAGTCTGCTAATATTACAGCTAAGTTGCAGAAGCTCAATCTGGTCAATGGAGTGCTCTTCACTGGGGGTTGGGCAAAGCGTGGTTTGTACTATTCTGTTGCAGAGAAAATCTTTCTGGTAATTATTAAACATTCTGCAAACATCTCAGATTCTAAATAACTGCTATAAGTTCTTGTTGTTCTTTAGTGTTTGAGCTTATATTCTCAAATTAGAATGGTTCTGAGAAAGCAATTTTCTTATCTGCTTAGTGGCACATCAAAGTCAAGAAGACAAGTTTAAAAGTTTTACTTCTGTGTATTTTACGAGAGGATAACTTAAGATATAAAAAATGTGCATTATATTCCTCTTTCTATGAACAAGGATATAGATGGCGGCAGAAGTGATTTTGGGCTTCACTTGATCAAACCTATATCGCATATGGATTGACGAGATGGGTCTCTTGGTTTGTATCTTCTTAGATTCCCATTCCTTGCCGGTGAATCATTGGCATTGATCTCTCAGTAAGCTTGATCCATATTCTGTATAGATATTTTAGCCTTGCTGAAATGTGTAATGATGTCTTCCAAAGAGTGAAAATGGAATTCAGACTTGCGTAATTTATCAGAGTCTATTATCACTTTGAGCATGTGGTTTGATTGTTGAGCTAAATAGAAAGGACTTAGTTAGTTGTTTCTCATAGTTTTCTTAAATCATTTAAGTGGAATTTTAATGTGACTATTAGTTATTTTGTTTCTTGCAGGAAATTCTTAAGAGGAACGATGCTGGAGACCACTTCCCCTTATATGCTATCTGCTTAGGTTTTGAAATTGTGTCAATGGTCATCAGCAAGGTACACCATTCATTTCTTTTGCATGTAATTAAAACTATTTTTTGTACTCTATTGGATACATTTTTCAATTTCTGTATCGTTCCCTTTAAGTGGCAGATCATGTCTGTACTCGTGGAAATAGGCTCCTTCGACAAGAATATATTGACTATGATCTATATGTTTTGCGCTAATTAAATACAGGTTCTATTAAGTTGAACTGGCAACTGGGTCAAAATATATGTTAATGATGATGTCCGTTCATACTTCATTGTGGAAGTTAATTTGGTCTTATAGGATACTTTGTAATAATTGGTTAGAAGAGGGGGAATCTCTTCTTAATCAACTCCTCGATTTGATCTTAATCTTAAAACATTTGATTTACTATCTTAAGAGATTTGAAGTTGTTTAGCTAGAAAATGGAGTAGATTTAGGATATTATCCGTCAAACACGCCTATGTGAAATCCATATTCTTTCGCATTGATGTGAAAAACAATTATCTTTGTGTCAGCAATGTTTATTTGTTTCTTCAATTGACTGAGGTCAACATGGTATTCTTTAAATGATGATATTTTTTATTTGCATCACAAAAAGTTTTAGAATAACCGTAGGAATTTTGGTTTCTGATACCAGGACATGGACATTCTTGAGTCCTTCAATGCATCAGATATGGCTTCTCCTCTCCAATTTGTGGAGAACATAAATGTTAAAGGAACTGTCTTCAATAGGTAATTGTCAACTGATAAAATTTATTGTTGAATCTTCATATGGAATGAGGAAGCTATTTTTCTTCTTAGCTTAAAATAATGCAGTCCTAATTGTTTGCTTCTGTTCCCAAGTGCTATCCTTTAATGTCAAATAGACACTTGGAGGAATGAATGTTGTGCCATTTATGAGTATGCGACAGAGTAATCCTCTTCAGCTTGGACCATAAACTGAGTTCCCCTCCTTTTCTGGTTGCTTCATTTCTCCGTAAAAGGCCATTGTTGCTATTTTTGCTACGCTTTCTAAACAAGAATCTATATAATTCTATGTTCATGTAGCTTTGGCCAACTACCAATGTGGGGAAGATAATTTTGTGTTTTTTCAAATCAGAAAAACAGTGTCACCTTTTTTTCCTTTCAAAAAGTGTTCGTACTACAACAGTTTTGATGTTTGAACCTCTCCGCCAAGATCTAGTGTATGAGAAGTAATCAATTAAGAAGCTGCGTTGTTTTTTATGTCCATTTTTTTGCGATGCATTTAGTATTTACATACTAGCTCTTAAGCAAAGCGCATCGCTGTGGTCCAAGGTTACTGGATGCCAGTTTTTCGTTTTGTATGTTTTCCAGCATTTTTTGATAAAATAGAACGTGCACTTGCCAGATTGTAAAATATTTGTTCATATTGATTTGAATGTGAGAAGTGAAGCATCCTGGGTTTCTCCTCTAAATAGATTCACCAGTTTCGTGAGACTTCATAGTTTATTACTAATTAGTGTTCAACGAAAGTAGGTACATAAATTTTCCAAAAATGCCATGCATGATGCTTAATTAATTTAGTGTTTCTTTGTGTCACCTGGGGGGTGGGAAGAGGAACAAATACCCTTTGATCTCATTTGAATAGTTGATATTACATCTTGGTAACTTCGAATTTGGGATAATTCCCAAGAGATTGTTTTGTTAACAATAGTTGGTATTGGTTAAAAATTATAATTTTTCAATGCCAATGTCTGCGATCAGTCACAATAACTTGTTTCGGAGTTGCTTTGACTGGTAGTTCATATTCATATACTCCTTCAGATTTCCACCAGATTTGCTTAGAAAGCTGGAGACAGACTGTCTCGTCATGCAAAATCATCGTGTAAGTTCATTTCTTTGGCAAATTCCATTTGAGAAACATAACATGGATTTTACACTTGCCATAATTGTCTTGTGATTTCTTTTGAATCATCTCTTTCATATATGAGGAGCTCCCTTTTTATGCCCGTTTGTTTCTTTTTTTTCTTCCTTTTAATTTTTATTGACTTTTGTACAATTACTTCTTTTTTCTGCATTAACTTTGATAAAAGATCTTGTGGAACTCCAGATAATATGAAACAACCTGAACACTACCTTACAGTCTTGCAAAATTGCTACACTGATCATACGGTGGCATAGTTGGTTCATTAACTTCTTCATATGTGCTAGAACCAGATCATAACTGTGCAGATTTCCTAAAATGAATTGGATAACTAAATCGATTTTTCCCTCTGTTTCCAAAACTACAGTGTGCTTTAAATTTTTCAGAGTGACCGGAGTTTTTTTGTTCTAATGTATTATTCATATTGTTGTTTTCTATAATGCAGTATGGTATTTCACCTAGAAGGTTTCAAGAAAATCAGGCATTGTCCAGTTTTTTTAAGATCTTGACAACATGTATGGATGGAGATGATAAGGTTTATGTCTCCACAGTGCAAGGACATTCATATCCCGTGACTGCATTTCAATGGCACCCTGAGGTATGCTTCTAGACTTTAACCATATCTTTCGATGATAATGCACGTAGGTTCACCTCTGCTATTTGGTCCTATTTTCCATGCTTTGATGCTAACAAGTACATGGAAGTGTCAATCCTACTATGAAAAATTGAAACACTAGAAAATGAGTGAGGTAGGGCTCTACCGACAAAGAAACTGAACTGCTATGAAATTGGGCTACAAATTTACAAATAATGGAGATTGTCTAACTGATGTATCTTGAATGCCACCTTTGAGTTTTCTATTTCCTCTGAAGCGTCTTTGGATTGGTACTCCTACTATCTTTCAGATTCAACCGTCCTGTTTCTGAACTTCATTGGCATTAAAAACATCTGGTCTTCGTTCAAGCTTTTTTTTCCCTTTTGTGAGCATACATGACATGTTTAGAGTTTGATCCCACTCCCATTCCCTGAAACAATTTCTTGGAAATTGAGGTGGGATCTTTATCTTACTCCATCTGCAATCCAAGAACTGTGACTGTTGATCTTTATTTTATTTTTTGTCATACCAGTCTGACCAATGGAATATATAAAAGGGCCAATATTTTTTAATGTCAGTGTGATTGCTACATATTTTGTTACAAGGTTTGTTTTTGTGCAAACTTTTAAACTTCTGATGTAACTGGTTACCCAATTACCTACTGTCACACTGGTGTTACTGTTTTTTTTTACTATATGCAAACTGAAGACTGGAGGGTGGGGTATTCGATGATTGTCTGCATTCTAATTGATTAAGTTTCCAATTCATGCATATTAATCTTCATGTCACCCATTCTTTCTCTCTTTATTTTCTCGTTCCCTATCTTGTTCTGTTCAGATAGTACTTTCTTTTTTTTTTTCCTAAATAAGGGAATACTAATCAAATACGCCACAGAAAAATGCCTTTGAATGGGGTTTTCCAACAATTCCGCACTCAGAAGAGGCCATTGAAGTAACGCAATATGTCGCAAACTATTTGGTCAGGTTAGATCCTTGATCTGGAAAATTATCAAAATCAATTTTCTGTTTTCTTTCTTTAAGATGTAGTTGCCAAACCTAATAGCTTATACATTCCAATAGCATCGACATTGGTGTAAAACATTCCATTTCAAAGATATGTTGTCAAGGTATAAGTTAAAATTTAATTTGATAATAGTGCACTCTTATATGGAGCATAGATTTCTAGTAATGGGCTTTACGCAAGGACTTTCATTTTAATTTAGAGATTTATAGCCATTGGAAATAAACTCAAACTAAAAATATTTTGTTGTGATTACCACATAGAATTATTGACTAGAAATCTCTATTATTATTGGACGAGGAAAATCCTTGCCTTAGTAAGAACTATAGGAAACAATGGAAAAATAAAGGTTAAATATTAGATGGGAAAGTATAAATATTGAGGAAGTATGTTTTCACCGAGCTTCCATCAGTTATCTTTCCCATCAAAATTCAACCGATGTTGCCAAATATTTATGCAAAGCCAATTGTCCAAACTCATTCGAAAGAGAGATACTAGAGCAGTTTCTAACATGGTTTGGGTTGTCTGTTGTCATATAAATGATGTTCTTAGTGTAAGTTGCTCCATATTTTCATCATTCACAATACTTCTGAAAATGTAACTTGCTAGGCAATAGGTCAAGTAACATCCCAGAATTTTATCCCCTAATTTAGCAGAGAGAATTACTTCTTTCCGTGACTGGAATTAGAACTAGGCTGCTTGGTAGTGTTCATGGAATTTGCATTTTAAATTTATGAACACATCAAAGTAACAAGAATTATGATGGAGGAACAAAGGGTAGAACTATAAGTAGTCTGCTTACATGAAGTCCTCTTTTTCAGCTTATAGTCCGTTAATTAAAAGGTGAGACAAAATATGAGAAAAAAAAAAGTAGAAAAATTGGAAGTCAAATAGAGAATAACGAAGATAAAACGTGTGTAATCCTGTACAGTTGTTGCCAAGCAAGATGAATTGAATTAATTTTATCAGGATATAGTACATTTCTCATGGCTCTTCCAGTATTAGCATGTTATGTGCTAATAAACAACCAATGCAAATACTGTCGTTAGATATCAGTATTCAAGATTGGAAATGTATTCGTTTTTCATATTGGTATAGAATTCTAGTAGTTAACTCCTTTTTTTTGGAACAGTGAGGCTAGGAAGTCGCTTAATAGACCGACTGCTCGGAAAGTCCTTGATAACTTGATCTATAACTACAGTCCAACTTATTGCGGGAAGGCAGGGTATGTCGAACTTTCCTCAATTCCTTTTACTTTCAGAATTGGCGAAAACTTCTATAATTTCAAATTCCGCAGGAGAGGATATGATGAAGTTTACATCTTCGAATCGGCCCCAACCAAGCTTTGAGACCCCCTTCTGGTTGTTGTACATCTTGTGATTAATGAATAAATTGTAGTATTTGAACATCTGTTACAAAAATGGACACTTTCTCAATTCTCCTACCTTCAACTGCTTCCTTAAATTCGTAGGTAAACTACTTCCATCAATGCTTGTTTTAAAGTTTTCTACGACTTGTATTGATAATATAATTAATTTTAAATCATAAGATCTCTTGTTTAAATAGACATTTTATGTTATTTGAACCACAATGATCCCAAACAAGGAGAGAGGCATTGACCATATAGCCTAAATAATTTAACCAGAGAATTGTGTTGTATTGTAATTATTGTATTTTCAAATGATCTGCTGCATTGGCACGATTAGTAATATTATGTTTATTTTGTTAAAATATTTATTAATATATTAAATAATAATTATAATAAAATTAACGTAATAAATTAATTATTTAACATGACAATCAATATTTTAATATAGTAGAATAAAAGAGTAAACGCGATATTGCATAAATTTCTACAAATTGTCCAACAAAGCATTAAAACATTGGTCACAGGGGTATATACCATATAGTATAGTTTGTTGACAAGCGCAAATAGATGAAAATATTCAGTTCCTGTCACACCATTTGGCCTTGCACTATTACGTAGAAAATACCACTCCACTTGCTGCCACCCCTTTTAACATCTAAAATATCATTGCTTTCTACGTAGTTTTTTTAAGCTCTAGATCATGAATTCTGCATATAATACCGCCATAGAAATGAAAAACTTGCTCAGGAGGATCATATTTGCAGATGCCAACTTTGCTTTATCAATTAAATGGGAAGAGGTCTCTGCTGGATAGCTCTTGAGATAAAACCCAACAAGCTTCTCGCCTTTGCATCCATTTTCTCTCTCAATCTCTTGATAAGCCTGGATGAGAGATGATAATTATTTTCTTGAAAACCCTAGAAAGTCTTTGCGGAAAAACTCTACACAGCTTACAGAAAGGCTAATTTAGTGCAGAAAGGCTAATTTAGTGCTTAAGGGTGATCGAAGAAAACTTGTTTTGGTTTCTGAGATATTTAAGATAATTTAGTAAATGAAAGCTCTTGAGAATGCCAAGTATGAATCAAACTTCATGCTGTCAAATTCCCAGTCAAGAAACCGCTAATACCAACCCAAAAACCATTCATAGCAAATCTATTCCTAGCCCGGTAGAATATCAAACCCAGCAAGTATAAAATATATGCCCAGCCAACCCACCAAGTCCAACCCAGCGTAACAGACCCCAGTTTAAAGGTCCAAGCTCAGACTTCCCACCAAAGTCCAGCTCAAGGAAAAGGTACAAGGCCAGCCTACTTACCAAGTTTAAAGGTCCATGCACAGATGCAGTATAATATTGAGGCCCAGATTAGAAAAAAATGATACTAACAAGCCCAGATAAAAGATCCAAGCCCAGCCCAGAGAAAAATCCAATCGCAGCCTAGTATAATATTGAAGCCCTCCAAGTCCAGCCCAGATAAAAGGTACAAGCCAAGCCTAGTTGTAAGTAAATTATTGCCTGGAAGCTTGACGTGAGGTGGACTTGGTTGATGGCAATTGGCTTGCTCTGAAGCAGACTTCACAAGGCCGGGTACTTCTGATCGGCGATAGTTGCCATCAGACAAAAGTTGGTTACAGGTATAAGCCTTTCCTATCGCCGCTGGAAGAACGAAGGGACCCTAGAATTGGGACATCGAGAAAGAAGGTAGACCGTAGAGGGTCCAACAAAGAAATCATAAGCTGGAAAAGGATACCCTTTACAACTCTCACGGTCAACAACAATTTCATGAATCCCCACTCAATTTCTTTTACATCTTTGCTTCTGATTTTTGATTAATTGAACAATCCTGAGGTTTACAAATTCTGTGGAATTACCAACTCCAATGTTAAGCCCATGTCAAGCTTTGCATCACCGCAGAAGCTAATGGGTAAGCTCAAAAGCAAATTAGTAAATCACACAGATCCACCAAAGCATAAATATAAACCAAATCTTGGTGTAGAGTGTATTGTGACAAAGGAAACTAGCAGTCTAACCAAGCAGAAGCAAATAAAATTAGGTCAGTTCCTAATGGTTGGATTCATCACATATTATCTATCGGACTCTCAGTTGAGACCCATTTTAGTGTAATAGACATCTTGTCATAGGTGCATTCTATTTTTGTTGAAAAGCTATCAAGTATTATTTCACAGGCAGAAAACGACTAACCACCCATCAGAACTAAAGTGCTGCAGTGTCCAATTTAAATTTTTTCCGAAATTTTTATAATTTTGATTCAGAGAGACCATGGCAACTCATCCAAACTGGTGGATGAAATCAATGGGTGAGAGTGATTCCATACAGTTTTTACAGAGCAAAAACAGATTCGAAAAGATTTATTTAACAAGTTAAATGAATGCATAATAAAAGGGAAATCATGAACGTGTCCAACTCTATAAAATGTGGGAGGAGATGCACAGTTCATATACATAATTTACACTCGATCAGAAATAAACCTACGTATTCTTCATGTATTAATTTTCTCGAATCAAGTTGGTCGGCTCGCTTAGAACATAATTGGGTAGTTCATATTTTGCACCTGCAAATCAAGTTCTGTAAGAGTATAATACTTCCAATCATAAAAAGAATGATGGGATGGAAGGAAAACAGCTCATTCTGAAGATGGAAGAATGTTCTCTATTCCATCATAAGGAAATCCAGAATATGACCGGGTAGTAATTCAATGAAAAAAGGTTTGTAATTGTCATTCAACCTCTTTGCAATCCTTGATTAACAATAAGATATCTTTATTTTTGAGAACTCTATATATTTATTGAACGAGTAATGTCACGTTTTACGTTCTTATTCTACATTGAAATATTGCACCATGACGTGATTAGATGTCAATTATTCATTGATGAAATTATAAATATTTAAAATAATAATAATCAATGAATGAATAACAAGTAATCACTACAACATGATGTAAGATTAGAGTATAAATGTAATATTATTCTTATTGAATATGTTAATTTTCTTACATTGCACAAAAGCAATGAAAACAACAAGGAATATTATAATAAGCTTGTTTCAAAAAAACCATAGCAAGTTGAAAAGAAAAAAGATGGTCAAATATATATATATTTTTTAGTTTCTGTTTGCCATGGGCAATAGGAATGTTTTTTATGTACTTCCACACAATAAAAGAGTCAAAGAAAATGGTATAAGAACTGTTTAAGCAAAGGGATGTGAGTTCTTAAAGGGAGGGGTAGAAGAAAGTGTGAACTAAATGTAAATACCTCTCTCATCATAACATATTGTCATATCAGCACTTTGAATAATAACTCCTGCACTTTCTACGATTGCTTGTGCAAGTGATAGGTCAGCTTCTGCGGCAGCTCTAAGTGCATCCCAAATCTCTTGAATTCAGGGACATGCATTCAAAAAATTGAATAAATTTATAATGAGGAAATTTAAGTTAAGAGAACAAGGAAAGATACAGATTTTTCACTGAAATAATTCAAAAGCGCCAAGATTAGCTCTCACTGCAGCTATCCTTCAGGACCCTTTTTGTTCTATAATGATATGATTAAGCAAAAAGATACTTTTGTGTCACTGAACATACAGATTGTCAGTGCCCCACGTTATTCATTTCGACATTCATCCTTAAAGATTTTCCTGATAAATGGTAATTAAAAATTTAGATCTACATTGATGATATTCATTATACTTTTACGGATCAAGAATTAAATTAATTGTTACTTAAGTTGTGTAACTCATATCAAGCGAATCCATGTAAACTCGAGCAGTAATATATGATCACAGAGGATGTAAGGAAGATAACACAAAAGATGAAGCATACCTTTCCTACCACCATAGTGAGGTGCAGTGTCCCAAAATTCATCGCGCAGCTGCAAAAGCTGAGTCTTTGTTATCGGTTGAGGGTGCTTCCAAAGTTTTGGCTTCCGAATCTTCTTTGAAATCCCTAAATTAGAAGAGGGCTTTTAGTTATCAACGTTAGCATTTCAGGTGCAAGCTATAAAAGTTCTCTTGAGAAGATAAATTCAATTCCAACAACATTTCTGAGCGAATAAGAGTCATAAGGAAAACTTGAATTGACATCTATTTAAGGAGATTGTTCTACAACCATCTGTTTCACTTTTCTAATTGACAAGTTCCTACAGATGAAAACAGCAACACATATGGAAGAGAACAAAATAACGATATGATTTGTCAAATATCATGATTGACGTCTTCCTCCATACTC
Source organism: Begonia peltatifolia (assembly GCA_022433055.1). Taxonomy (NCBI): domain Eukaryota; kingdom Viridiplantae; phylum Streptophyta; class Magnoliopsida; order Cucurbitales; family Begoniaceae; genus Begonia; species Begonia peltatifolia. The sequence continues at coordinate 3,350,280 of CM039527.1, forward strand.
CACAGCCAACGAATTCCCTCTTTCTTTTCCCTTTAACGTACAATAATTTTTTCTTCCATAATATCTAGCCAATTTCTATGAAGTTAGTCCAAATTAGGATTGGAAAGGAAAGATTTGGATTTAATTAAAAGTTCAGTCCAATATTTGGATTTTAAAATTAATTACAATTGAAACAAGCTCCCCATTCAAAGAAATCTGAAATTTTCTTTAAGTAGAATTAACCATGGAGTAACAATTTCAGACTCTCTTGTTCTTCTATATCACATGCGAAAAACGAAATCAGAGAAATCCGGCAGTTGCTAGTTTTCAAGTTCATGAAATCTGAATTTTGAAGCTCATTGCCAAAACAATCGATAAAAGTAGCAACTCGAATTTTGCTCTCTCGGTTTTAACAACAGCTATTTCATAAATTGACATAAAAAAAGGGCTCATATCCATAAAAATTACAGTGCACCCAGGAGAATCACAGTAAAAAAAAGGTCATAGAAAGAGAGAGAGAGAAAGCGATAGAATGCGTAAGATTACCGTCTCCTTTAGCCTGCGACGATCCAGCACACCCCATTCTGCTACGCGCAAACAAGGCCTGGAACAGAACACATACAAACGAGTACCAGAGAGAGAGAGAGTGAGAGGGGGAAAGTATCAGAGAAGCAGAAGATCCATTAATGGAGGCACAGAAAGTCAAAAGGGAGGCCTGGAGCGGGTGTTTTCCCGTGCTTTTTTCATCTTTTGGATGCCTTGTTCATTAAACTTCTCAATTACACATAAGATTACTTATCATCCCTTAATTACTTTTTTGTATTGATAACATATAATATGATCATTTACAATTTTCATTACACTAATATTATTGCTTTACAACTTTACATCAAACATAATATTCGGATAATTATCAATAAAACTTGAACTATAAATCAGTGATAAAATAAATATTAAATTATATTCGTCAATAAAATAAATTTTAATAAATCATTTGTTAACTGAACAAATTTTTACAATTGTCTATAATTAAAATGCAGTCGTTTGCACTTGAAATTAGTACAAAATACATTTGAGTGTGAGCTACAGAATTGACTTGTTAATATAAAATAATTTAAAATTTATTTTATTATATTTTCTCATTGATGTTGTAGTTTATAGAAGACATGTTACTGCAAATAATATAATTACACTAGTAATATTCACTTTATCCTATATTATTAAATTAAATATTTACACTAGAAACGATTACCAAATATAATTTTAATTATTTTTGTTTTCTTTCGATCCTAATTGTTGTTAGGGATGGGCAAAACCAGTCCCAACTTGCAAGTTTAATCGAACCATGTGGTTTGATCTCGGTTCAAACTGATTTTGTCAACCAAAGAAATTGGTCCCGAATTCACATTTTCAATAACTATAGATAACAATTCAGATTACCGTTTTTAGTGCTAAAAATAGTAAAAACCGAACCAAACTGATTTATTGGTCAAAATTTTGACACAAGAACCGATTAAAATCCAACTCAAAATCCAGAAGATCCAATCCATATCCAAAAACCGAAATAATCCAACCCAATCGATGAAAACTAAGTCCATAAGCAACCAAAAATATAAATAATTTTCGAAAACAAATTAGAACCGGAACCAATCTAACTCTTGTCAACCCCTAATTGTTGCATAGGTAAAAGAAAACCAATCAAGAATTGATCTTTATCATCAACGTTATAAGTATATCAAAATGAATTAAAATAACACATCAACACAAGCTTCGCCGGAATACAAGAACCAGCTTTCATTTGTCTCTGCAATCAAATTTCTAGAGAGAGATGGAGAGGAAGAGAGAGAGACCACTGAAGTAATGGGCAAGTTTCTGCTTTCTTGTGAGATTTTCCTTCTTTAACCACTCTTCATTTCCCTTCTCGAGGGGAACCCAAAACTCTTTCTCTCTCTACACTCAGCTCGAACAACATTTAACTGCGTTTAAACCGTATCCATCACTTTTGATGTCGATTTTCTCTCCCTGAGAAGGGATCGACGCCGCTCCGTCCTTCTCTCCTCCTTCGACGGCCTTCTTGCTCACAGAACGGTAGATTTGAGTCAATACTTCCGCAAAAGCTTTCTCCACGTTGGTGGCTTCTAGAGCCGACGTTTCGATGAAGTAAAGCGACTCACTTTCTGCATACGACTTTCCATCTTCGGTCGAAACAGCAAGTAGATGGCGAAGATCTGATTTGTTCCCGACCAGCATGACCACAATGTTGGAATCTGTATGGTTCCTCAATTCTTTAAGCCATCTATCGACATTCTCGAAGGTTGCACGGCGAGTAACGTCATAGACGAGAAGTGCTCCTACGGCTCCGCGATAATAGGCGCTGGTGATTGCTCTGTATCTATGAAGATGAAGAAAGTAGAGAGTTGTTTAGAAGGTGAAATCAAGAATATCTACCTTCAGAAGACTTCTACGTATATCATTACATACATCAAAGACTGATAACCAAGGCAATGGTTGAAATTTTAGGTGTCTTCATTATTGAAGCTAGTTAATGCCTAATGGCAATCATAAAGTAAAAGTTTTTACAGAAATGGTTTTGCAGCATGAAACAATGGTTACATTAATGGTGGAATGTATTACAGATTTGTAAAGAAGAATCATCAACTGATATTTCATGATTAAGCGGTGAAATTCACATTAAACACAGTCTCAAATACAAACTACACACCCTTAATTATCAACAGATAAATAATAATTGAATAAATAAGTGCCTGAAGACAAGGTTAACAAATCTAGAATCGAAAAAACTGACAAATCCTAAATACAATGTCTTTCTTGTCATTAATACAACATAAAAATGTAAAACCTATTTATGTGTATATTCTATCAATCGTAGGAGGACAGTATTTAAGATTCAATTAGACCCACAAATGGAGCATCAAAGCAAACCGTGACTTTGTTCCCCTTTATCACTAAAGTAGCCTATGATAAGCTAATAGAATGATACCTCTTTAGTATTGATACCAGACGAAGATGTTTTAATAGAGGAAGTGTAGAATTTTCAATAACCAAATAAAGGATGCAGACAAAATCTGAATATTTCACAACTCTTATTTGCATAACTTCATCAAGTTGAAGAAGAAACTTCAAGATTAAACCTGTGTAGTCTCTATTTTGTGGTCAAATACGAAACTAAAACAAAATTTCAAATGATACGTTATCAAAATGTTAGTGGGTCATGATGATCGGTATACGTTTCTTTTAGTGGGGATTAATGCTGAGTTACCGTGTACAATTTTTTAGTATGGGAAGAGGGTGGTAGTTTCTGTTTGTTTTTCTTTTCGAGAGTTTGTCGATTCCCGAGTTCTCCCAAGACGAACTCTCGTTCTCTATAACTCTCCCTTTTAGGAATGTCTTTTACGTTGGCCTGATTATTGGATTAAAATGAAATGACAGATCTCTCTAGACTGCCTGAAACAAAGTTATCATTCATGAAGGCTGGTGGAAAGGTTTCTCAGATAAAACAATCTTATAAAATCCAAAAGATGAAGAAGGGTGGTTCTGCAAGTATCTTCCCTTGCATGGACTCCATTGACTATATTAAATTTCAAACTAGGTTCAGCTAATTTGTGCAAGGACAAAGTGAAGAGAAAGGATTTTCTCTTTTGTTTTTTCTCGTCTAAGCCATTAATTTTAAATCTAAGGGTTTCAATTCAGTCAAGTTTAAGTCAAGATTGACTGAATTTAAATAATTAAATTTAAACTTGATGGTTAGGTTTGGTTATGGATAAAGAAGGATGAGAAAGACAAACAATGAGAAGATTATACTCCTCTTTCTACCGACACTTTAAGGAACAAAATGTAGATCCATTGCGGCTAAACACAACTATCCTAGCTAGAAAAATAAAGAAATCAAAATTGGAAGTAATTACCGAAATAGCATCTTGTTTTTGAGAAAACAAACGTCAAACAAATTGTGAATAAATGGAACTTGAATTCGCATTATTATACCTAAGGAAAACCTTAAGAGATCTACAAATCAATATATTTGAACGAATTGAATAACGAGCGTATATCAACAGAGACAAGCGTTCACGCATCTTAGCGAACAAGTTTCGTGGGAAATGCTAACAAAACAATAACTAATTTGAGCACATCGGGAATGCGAATGCGTATTTCGAGGGCAGGAAAAAAATACCAATCAAGTAAAAAGCGAAAAATGACCGAAAAGATTTAAAAACACTGAAAGCCATGTAAAAAAGAAAGGAGTAAGAGAAATCCAGATGAGAAGGCCAAAAACAGAGAGTGAGAGAGAGAGAGAACCTTTCTTGGCCAGCAGTGTCCCAAATCTGAGCTTTAATCACTTTTCCGTCGACATTCAAGGTCCTGGTAGCGAACTCGACTCCAATGGTGGATTTGGATTCGAGATTGAACTCGTTCTTAGTGAACCTGGACAGCAAATTGGACTTGCCTACGCCGGAGTCACCAATTAGAACTACCTTGAATAGGTAGTCGTAGTCGTCATCAGCTCTGTATCCAGCCATTGCTGTCGTTTTTCAGCCTCAATACCCTATTACAGCTTCAGCTTCAGCTTCAGAGGACAGAAAAGGAGAAATCCTGAGTACAGGAGTTGGGTGAAGTGAAATGAATTGAGTGGGAGAACGTGCTGGAGCATGAGCATATTTATATATAATTGTTTTTATATACAAATATAAATTGTTTTTTATATATTGTATACATACATACATACATACATACAAATATATATAAATTAAAAAGTTTTTTATATACAAATATAAATTGTATATATACGTACGTACAAATATGTTAGAGTCTCTTTTGTTCAAACATTCGAGTTAATTTATTTTTAATTCAATGAAATATGATGTGTTTTTTCAATTTATATGCCTTGGCGTCATTGCAACTTGCATTGAAAACAAAAATTATCTTAATAATCTAGAAAACAACTATTGATTAAAGGAGTAAATCGTAAATTTCTTGTCAAACTTAGACGACTCAAAAAAATAAAATTTCAAATATCTTTCTAGGCAAGTAAGTTTTTGAACCAAAGGGCGTCAACACGTAGGCAATTTCTGGAGACAACAACGAGGTGAGATTCTAGAGAGGAGAATTCAGATGTCAATTTTGCAAGACTTATCGATTTTTCTTCAAACTAGAGAAATTCAAAGACTCTTACATCTTCACACTAGCATTGCTTTACACTTTGCGCTAGCTAAGAGATCATTTTGTATGACGTGTTTCTTAAAACTTGAATTAAAATTTGAAGATGAGAAAACTATGCAATAGAAAGCTCTTATTGAATTTAATTAAAATTGAGAGATTTTGATCAAAATTAATCAGCAAGACAATGACATTTTCCATGAAAAAATTAAAGAAAAATATACAATGAATTCTATTAGTTAAAGCTCTGTTTCAACTTTATATTCATTATTTCAAAATTGCAATGTGATCAATTGATAATGTTTTTAATCGAATAATTTATGCATGATCAATTGTTAATAATAGTCAAGTCAGTTAATTAATCATTTTTATAAGAACAATGCTATATTTATCGTTTTATTTTATTATATTAAAAAATATGTTGACGTGTCAAATAATAATTAGTGTAATTAAAATATAATTAATGTAATAATTATTTATTTATAATTTATTATATTAATTATTATTTAATGTGTTAACAAGTTTTTTAATAGATTAGAATAAGTGAATCTACTGAGAAAGGAAACCTAAGTGTTACTCTTTTACAGAAACAACACATGTACGTTGACACGATCATCTTAGTATAAATAATATCAAGATGACTTTGTTGGTATAATATGGCCAACAAATAAATATTATGAATACTTTTTATTGTATGTAATTAATAAATTATTTTTATGATTAATTTTTATATTTACATTATACGATATGCTTCATAAATTTAAAGAAAAATCATTGATTATTTTTGCACTTTTAAATTTACATGTATGTTGATATATGTGAGATTAAATTTAAAAAGAAACAATCACATTAGTCCATTACTTATATTTGAAGTATATGATATTCAAATTAATAAATTTATAATACAGTTCACTTCGTTGATAATATATATTTATATCTTGACTATATATGTAGTGACATAAAATGATTGTATTTTATAAGATTATACTAGATGAAATTGTATTGTCTTTATAATATTCGTTAAATGAAAAACAATTAATTTTATCAGAATGATGATCATATATGCATGATCTTAAAGGATTTAAATTTGATTTAAAGAATCTCATATGATGAAATATCATCTTCAAATTTAAATTGAAGTTTGTTATTTAACAAACCATCAAATTAAATTTTTGAAATTTAATTTAAACGTAGATCCGAAAAATCTTATCAGATGAGATTTAATTTTCAATTAACTTATAATTTGTTTAAAACTTAAAATAGATTGAGAAAATCTAATAAGATAAAATTATCTTGAAAAATTATTTTTATAAATATATTTTAAAAATTATTTTTTGATTATATGATTAATCGATAAATTTAATTTATTATATGAATCAACTACTAATGAAATATAATAGATTTGATTATTTAATATTTATTTTTTAAATTAATTTTTATTAAAATAAATATGAAAAATTATTTTTTAAACGGATCTATAAAAATGTCAAATGTCATTTGACATAGAGAAATAATGTGAATGATTTAATCTCTTTGAGAGAAAAAATTTGACATTTCTCGTATTCAGTTTTATGAAAACGTTTTCTAATATCGAAAAGATATGTATAATGTGTTATGAATATGTCTTTTCACAAATATAAAAATGTGTTATTTTAGTAAATTTGACGTTGACACGTTAGAATTTTAGGTTAAATAATTTGTAAAGAAAACTTGACGGTTTCAAATATTTAGAAAAGAATTTGATTATAAATTAACGCGGTTAAAATCAGACGAGATGGGTAAAAATGTTTATCAAAGTGTAATTTTTTTTATTCTTTTATAATCTCTGTCTAATATAATTTTAATATACAATATTTATATTTTAAGATTATATTTTTTTTTAAAATAATTTTTTTAGACCAATGATTTTAATTATGATTATAGGTGATTTTAAAATTACAACGGCAACCGGGTCCACTGTTTTGAATAATATTGAATTCGTGAGAACCAACAATTAGTTGACTTACGGCATTAAAACCAACGCACGAGGATCAAACAGGTACCAAGCTCTTCTCTTTCATCTATTTTGATCTTCTTAGAAGTTCATTGAAACTGTCCTCCGATTTGATTAACTGATTCTCAGCGTCAAGCTAAGCAACGATTTGCCCTGGTTGAAATTCCCGATGGATTCGAAATCCGGTATGGAGAACGTTGACAAATTGATCCAGATCTATCGGCAACTGCAACTGCAACTAGCAAATTGTACAAGCTCCAACGAAGTCGAGGCACTGAAAGGGAGTTTAAAAGACAAATCTACTGACGCGAAGAATGTTCCTTCTAGAGAAAGGAAGATGGAAGAGGCAGAAGAAGGAGGAAGAGAAGAGCTTGAAATTCCACGGAGAGAGCAAAATGTTGGGCAAAATAGATTGTCTGTTGTTGCTGACCTGGGGAAAAAGGTAGACAATCTGACTGTAGAAGTGAAGGAACTTATTGCTCGAGGTGGATTTTCTGAAGGGCTAACAGTTGAAGTACCTCGAAAAATGGAGTTACCTACACCTGAGTTAGTGGGTGAAGACTCTAATAGATATGCGCAGGAGATATGGGAATTCTTAAACATGAATGAGGTGTCTACAATTGGAGTATGGGGGATGGGGGGAGTTGGCAAGACTAGCTTGGTGACACATGTCTACAATTACGCAACAAAGCACTTCCATCTTTTTGGTTCTGTTTATTGGGTTACTGTCTCTAATGATTGTAGCATACATCAACTTCAACTCCTGATTGCCAAAAGAGTTAAGGAAGATCTTTCTGACGAGGATGATGAACGTTTGAGGGCAGGCAGACTTATGCAAGCTTTGGCGGAAAAGGGTAAGTTCACAATCTTCTTAGACGATATGTGGACCGATTTTGATCTGATGAGTGTCGGAATTCCTAAAATAAATGGTTGTAAATTGATTTTAACAACTCGATCCGAGGACGTTTGTGACCGAATGCTTTGTGATAAAACCATACAAGTGCAACCTCTTCAACAGAAAGATGCTCAGAAGTTGTTTTTCAAAAGCATTGGACATGAAATTCCAAATGAAATAATAGAGACCGCAACTCTTTTGGTCAAAGAGTGCGGTGGACTTCCCCTTGCAATAATTACGTTATCGAGGAGTATGAGGAAGAAGTGTGATATCCATGAGTGGAGGAATGTATTGAATATGCTACAAAAATCAAAGCCGGATGTGAAAGACATGGGAAAGAAAGTGTTTGATGTATTAAGATTGAGCTTTGATCGCCTGAACAATTCAAAAGCGCAAGCATGTCTCTTACATTGTGCAACATATCCCGAAGACTTTGAAATACCGAGAGATGTATTGATTTGGAGATTTATCGACGAAGGATTGTTGGACATGGATGCTAATACAAGAGAGATGTTCGATGAAGGCCATTCTGTTTTGAATGAACTCGAAGGAGCTGCATTGCTTTCAAGAAAAGATAGCTGCCGAATAAGCATGCATGATTTGATTAGAGATATGGCACTACAGATTGCAGGTTTTCGATTTATGGTAAAAGCAGGTGTGGGATTGGAAGATTTTCCTCACCAAAAGGTTTGGACAGATAAAGTTGAGCTTGTTTCCCTCGTGCAAAATTACATAAGGAAAACTCCGGATTTAAAACTAAAATGTTGGAGACTATCAACATTGTTGCTTCAAAATAACTCTTTTGAAAGTCTCTCAGATTCTTTCTTTGAAAATCTACACGGCCTCAAGGTTCTTGATTTATCTTTTACTGGAATTCAAGCGTTGCCTAAATCAATACTATCATTGAAGGAGCTTACTTCCTTGGATCTTCATGGCTGTGTGTCTCTAGAAACAATGCCAAATTTGTTGAGCTTGAGCTCCCTACGAAGACTGGATCTTTCATATTCAGGTTTAAAAGAAGTTCCCCGAGGAGTGGAAGATTTGATAAACTTGATATACCTTAATTTTTTTGGAACGGAGATTCGTAGGATTGACCCTAGTGTCCTTCGAAGATTAACTGCCCTGGAAGTTTTGGGGATCCCAAAGTTTGACATGAATGTGCAGGAGCTTACGCACTTGAAAAAAATAGAACATGTACAATTCCGCTTTGATAGAATTGAAATCTTTACTGCCTTTGTCAAACACATGCAGATGAATGGAAGACCCTCTTCCTACTTTCTGGCATTGGATAAACGTGTTGAATTAGGAACTGGAAGTGGGAGCAATGAATTTATAGATACTATTTTCTCTTCTCGTTTGGCTCTCAAAAAGTCAACTCTGGAAGTGAATAGTGACTTTGCTCAAAAACGTGTTGAAGTAGGAACTGGAAGAAACTTCCCGATGCTGCCTGGGGACGTTCATGATCTAGACATAGTTGACAATCAAGATATAACAAGTCTATGCGATTCTCTCTCATCTTGTTTGATTCTCAAAAGGTTAAGTCTTCTTCGGGTGAGCAATTTAAAGAGTCTTTTTGGAAGTGGTACAGGACTATCGTCCTTTGTCTCTTTTTCCAATCTTAGAACCTTAATTATTAAATTATGTCCAAAGATAAACAAGTTGTTTTCGGTTGGATTGTTGTCGCATCTGCAAAACATTGAGGAAATAAATATCCAGGCTTGCGAGGGACTGGAGGAAGTAATAGAAGTTGGGAATGATGTAATGGTAGAAAGAGATGAGAGGAAGACAGATTCATATGCTCTTCCGAAGCTGATTACTTTGGTATTCAGGGGTTTACCGAAATTGGAGAGCATCTGCGGTAGTGAAGCAGTATTGGAGTGTGTTTCTCTGCAGAAGATTGAAATTTCAGAATGTCCCAAGTTGAGGAGAATGCCATTCTCTCTGCATAATCAACAACCACGTGTTCATCTGTACGGCTCAGATGTAGAATGGGTGAATACTTTGGATTGGGATCCGCCTGAATCAAAAAATATGGTGCAAATACATGGTGGTTGGATCTCCACATTGAGTGTAAAGGACATGGTTAATTATGTCCAGGCCTACATGCGGCTCCTTAGTGCACAAAATCGCGTATTACACTAAGAAGCCGAAGCGGGTTCCTCTCTAGTATGCTCAGTGGGCTGTAACTTTTTCTGTTTTCATTGTTGAGGGCTCTCTGGGTTCTACTGAGTTGATGCTGGGTACCATGGTGTTAGACTAAAAAAGTGGATTCGTCTCTTTCATTCACGTTATGTTCATTCATTACATAAAGGAAATGTAGATGGATAGACTCGAAGCAAACTGACAAAATCATGCCCGTCTAGGGTTTAGGAAACTGAATAAATGGGTGATTCTTGGTCATTGAAGGAAAACCGAATGAAGCCATTGACACTAAACTGAAATACCCTCTGAAATCTGAACTCAAACCCTGCCCAACCTGGCCGAAAACCTACCCAACCCAAACTGAGTTTCCTTTTGAAACTAGACTGGTTCTATTTTGGTTCATGCTAAAACTTCCGATTTTTCCTCAGTTCAGTTTTCAGTAGTTTGATCAGTTCAGTTCTCAGTAGAGTTTGATCTCCCACTTTGTATTGACATTTTAATTTACAAAAGAGCACATGACATATTGTTACGGAAAATGTTACGTTTTCTTTCTTATTCTTTGATACGTTAATAACTAATTGGTACAAATAAAGATTTATTTTTATTTTATCATATTATTTTTATGAGCTAATAATTATCATGTAGAAAGTAATAATTAAAATTAATGCAAGATTATGTGTTGTTATTAGTGTCCAAAATAAACAAACGACCCTTGACTCAAACAAAAGCATTGTTTTCTTTTGTTATTATTGTTATTGGCAAGCAATAACATTAGATAGAGGGAGTCGAAGAACGCACTTTATTCCTTCAAATAATGATGAATCTCACATGTGACCGAAAGGAAATCAGTCACATGAAAATATTTGGAGCAGACAATGGCAATCTTTGGGTCAGTTTGTCCTAAACACAAACACCAATAGAACTATGTAGACATGTCCTCTCAAACAACAAAGAACAAACAGGAGACAACAATACATAAAAAGGGTCATCTTGCTTTGATGATTTGGTGGTGTCTTTTTGGAGATTGTGGACCACAAAAGCATGCTCTAAATCTTCAATGAGGGGACATCATATCCTCCTCTTTTTTCTTTACCCCTCTTTCCTCATAACTTTAAAAATTGAATTTTTATTTGATTGCAATCTTCTGACACACGTCAATGGTGTATTGCGTAGCACATACTATGACATTTAATGGGTGATCTTGTGGCCTCGGGAATTTATAACAGAACTTGAATTGTATGAATCATTAATCCTCTTGAACTTGGATTGAAACGCCCTGTATTCAAAGCTGTTGTGGTATCAGAAAGTGATCAAAATGCAGTAAAATTAAAAATAGTTGCTCCCCAGTGGATCTTCTCTCTTTATTAATCTATTTATCTCTATGGTTTGAGTTGCAAAATTTAATTATATCTTGATTTTTTATATAATAAATTTTTTTTTTTAAAGAGTATTTCATGCAAATCTTGGTGTGTGAGAGTATTTTCTGTATTTATTTTTATTTTTTTAATTATTAGTCTTTGATTCTCAATAAAAATAAAATACCAAACAAATCAAATAAACTACATATTAATCAATAACTAAAAAAAGAAAAAAAACATAATTACATTTCATGTGAGTAATAGCGTAATCCTAGACTAGAAATAAAAAATTAATTCATGATAGTAAGAAGAAGATCAACATAAAAAATTATAAAAATAGACAAAAAAAATATAACGAAATAAAAAAAGAAGAGAGATAAAATGAGATTAAGCCTTCTGTCTCTATAATTCCATCGTCTCGTCATCTTCTCAATGTAAATCTTAAGCAATTGGCCGTCAAAATTTTCTCTGTCAGGTTCTTGAGTCTCTAACTTTCTCTCATTATTCAGTGTATGTTGTATTTATAGATCATCGTTAAAACAACTCATTAGCCTAATTTTTTCACACTACCAAATTTGTGCCCACTCACTAAGTGTGTTGTGCTAAATAAAATTCTGACGAACACAACTGCACTAAAATAACCGTTGTAGCTTTGAGTTTCATATTACACTCTTCGATCCTAGTAACATCCTCTGTGCCGCTTCTATAGTGGGTGCAACTATGCTTTACTACTGGTTTGAGGTAATTTTTTGTCTACTTGAGTACAATTGTGCTCCCGCTGCTTTTTCTTTATTTGTATAATTTGTCATTTTTAATTTTGCTATAATTTATGATTTCTTGTATAAAATTTGTTAATATCATTAGAACAGAGTCGTAAAGCTCACGGTTGATCGGTATAAAACTGACTAATTACCGAGTGAACAAAAGTAAACCGACATTTAAAACTTATGTTCATTCTTCTTCAATCCAAAACGATTGTGTAGAGACCCAAATCTGCCTCTTCTTCTCTACTTCTCCATTATTAGTTTTTTTTTTTGGGTGCTCGTGAGCTTCTTTGTCATTGGTTTCGTTTAAATGATGCGCACGTGCATGAAAGCTTTTCTCCTCGGTTCAAACCTAGTTTCCTTGTTGTTTTTCTCATCTAAGAAAATAATTATTTTTTAATAATAAAAGTAATTTTATATTTTATTATCGTTAAAATATAAATTAAAATATTACAAACCATCTATATTAATAAAAATTAATTAATGACGCTTAGAGACCATCTCATCACGTAAAATTAGACTATAAATATAAGTTATGCATTTTTAAATTACTAACAACATAAATTCTTATTACTATTAAATCATAAATTATTGTTGGCTGATTGGATGTGGTTAAAAAATTATTTACAACTTTTTTTTTGTCGTAATTTTATTACAGTAGTCATCTTTTTTCTTCAAAAAATATATCTATAAGATTTTAAACTAATTAAAAGAGCAAAATGACATGTTAATTTAAATAATTACACACATATATGCATGTACACACACAGGTACGCATGTATAGGTTGTGCTTTCCAAAAGACAGAGTGAGGTGCTAAGTGAGAACGTGACATGATGGGATTTGGGAAGAATCTTCAATCTTATTTGAGAATGCAAACTTTAAGTGGAGGCCAACATAAAAGTGACATATTCTAGAGAGAGAAATTGAAAAAGAAATTCTATATTTCCCATATAAATTAGATTCTCTATATAGTTTAAATAAAAATATTTATTTAATTGATAAAAATATTTTTTATTGTTAAAATTTCAATTATATTTTGGATATCATAAGTTATTAATTACAAAAATATGAAATATTATCAATCTTTACTTGGGTATTTTGCATTTATGAAATAAAAAATATTTATTTAATTTCATAAAAATACTAATTCAGTGGAATCTCAATTGGTTGTGCAATTTGATCATAGAATAAAGTTGACCAAGGCATTAACTGCAATTGAATATTTTTAAATAGTTTTGAATTATTCTTTAATAAAAATTAATAAATGGCTTGCTTTTGTAAAGTTAAAAACGATTAACTTAGCTTACTCAACAAAACATTAAAATTCCTTTGTTATGCTAATGAATACATACCATTTCATCTATTGCTAAATACATCTTGATTATTAAGTATTTATATAAAAAAAAAATCAATATTTAATTTTATTTTCTAGAAGTAATATTTAATTTATTTTTTATTTTTATATATTCATGCTACGAATATTAATTGACGTAGTTATTGTTTTGTTGAACTATTTATGGTAATTCAACTGTCTTAATATTTTGTAATATATTTTTTAAATTAACTTTTAATAATAAATTAATAAACGGGTTGCTTTTATAAAGATAGAAAACCAATTGCTTGTTGAGAATGTGTGTGAAAGTTACGAAAAGTGAGAAAAGTTGGTGCAAGATGAGAAAGCTCACATGAAACCCCAAAAAGAAGAAATAAAAGGCAATGTTTTATCTATAATAATTAATTACACGTAATAATATTAAATAAAAAAGAAAAATTGATGACGTTATTATTGAAATAGTATTTTTTCCTTTTTAATATTTGACTAAGTAATGTATTATTTAATTTATCAATTTAAATTCTTAGTAGAATTTCTCTTGAAATACATTTCAAAATTATGAAAAAATAATTTTTTTTAATTTAAACTTCAAATTATGAATTTTTTTTAAAACACTAAAAGTTTATGATTTATCGATCAAAACTTCGAAGTATAAAAATAAACAATTTGAACCTCGCCAAATGGTCGGTCCACTGTTTGGTCACAGTTCACATACAAACCGAGACCGGCCCTCAAGTCTAAATTTTTTTTTAATAGTATAACAAATTAATTTAATAAAAATACCAAACGATATTAGATTTACTTGAAAATCTTAACATATGTTCACCAGATGATGGGAAGATAATTTAGAAATTTTCATCTTTTTCTAACATTTGTATGATTTGTTGTTATTTTAGTGAATTAAATTATAAAATAGACGTATATTATACATTATAATAAATTAATTTTATAAAAATATCAAACGATACTAAATTTACTTGAAACTTTTACAGCATGTTCATCACACTGTGGGAAGATAATCTATAAATTTTTATCATTTTCTAATACTTGTACAATTTTTATCATTTTCATAAAAAAATTCAAAAATAAATTCGGTTAAAAGGGAAAAAAAGGACAACAATTAGTAAAATTATAAGTATCATATAAAAAATTCATTTCTCTTTTAAATTATAGAAAATTAGATTCATTAGTTTTTTGATTTAAAAATTTTTGGCACATCTCTATAAAAAATTACGAAAAACCTACTTAACACGATTAAGACATTAACAACAGTCAAAATCAATTATAACTAGATAGTTTGATTAATTAAGTTTAATTTCCAAAATAAATGAAGTCACGTCGTCAGTGGATCTGGTTTCAAAATATATGTTGTCGATTGAAATTTATATAATTAAATAAAGAGGTCGAATCAAATTTAAGAGTATTTTAGAATTGTAATTTTTCTATACATATGTATTTGAATTTTCCTTCTATCTTTTTTTTCTTGTTTGACAATTAAAATAACTCAATGTGTAATTAAGTTTTATTGTACAATAAATGTTATTATTTTTATTAAATTAGTGGCATTTTTTTATTATTTGTTTTTTACAAAATTAATCTTTTGAAAAATTCAATCCAACAGTGACATATAGTAACACTAAATTTCCATTCTTATTCTACAATCTAATTTTGTATGTCATTTATCAATTGGTGTAATAATTAAAATAAATAAATTCGAACGACAAACTATTTCTTGATATATCATTATAATTTAATTTGAAATTAACTCAAAGTAACACATACAAATTTAATCTATAAGAATTTCTACAAAAGGAAAATATTCACAAGAGCGGTTCTAGAACAACTAATGGCAACATGTTTTCGATAATTTTAATAATAAACTTAATTCAATGAACACGCATAAAAGTTCAACTCATTCATGGATTCTCTGTTTTTTTTTTTTTTTTTTTTTGCCTAATTACGGCATGCCAAGTCTGTTTTAGTGTAGAAATGTTGAGGATTAATTTTAACTTCGTCTCAAATAAAGTCCTACCAAGTATGGTTTGAGGGATTGAACTAAGGCTTATTGAGGTAAAAACTGCCAAATCTATAGCGTTCTCAACGTCACAACTATAGGCAAACATGTTATAAGATGATCTCTAAGTGGCATTTTGCCAAATTAAGCAATGCGAGTGAGGGATAAGCTTCCCCGTTCACCACAACAAAGATGGTAATTTAATCGATTAAATTTAAAGAATAAATAAAAAAGATAAATATGTATTTAGTGCTTAGAGTTCAAAGGTCGTTTAATTTAATATTGAAGTTCCTTATAATTTCTATTTTGTTTTTAAATAGTTCTTCAATTTATTTATGTCATTAAATTTGACTGAGACAATTAGGAGGTAATCTTTTTAAGCTTTCTTATTTATTTATGCGAGTTAAAATGATTGAGGTGGATTAGTTAAAAATTTAATTAATTTAATTTGAAATTTATTTTATTCAAACTACATATGTTGACTTATATATTAAATAAAATAAAATTAAAATTATATAATCTTGATAATCAAAATTAAAACTATAAGAATTAAATTAAAAACAAAGATCAGAGGCAAAGAAAAAGAGATTAAAAAAATAGAAGGAAGTACAAATTCCCTCCAAATGATTGGGCCAAAGCTCTCCCTTTCCCCACCCGCCAAAAGATACAGAGCAACACAGACGAACCAGATTCTCTCTTTCTCTCTCTATGTATATCTCTATTTCCTCCGAGTAGCAATGGCAATAGCTATAACTCTACCGTTCTCTCTCTCTCGCGATCTACGTTTGGCTTCTGAGGTTCTTGTCTCGGAGAAGGAGGTTTTATTTTTTTAACGGTTGAGAATTGAGATCGTTCTGCTTCCTGGAGGTTAGTATCGTTTTCTCTCGCACTCTCTCTGATCGGTGAATGTGTGCGATAATATTCGTTAGATGAATGTGAATGCATGTTTGAGTGCTTCTTCTGTGCATGCGATTGAATTTGAGTGATTATAATTGATTGTTTGTATCTAAATGAGTTGAGTCTTGGTCGGACTAAGTTAGCCACCAAATTGGAAAATTTGGTAGCAAACAAGTTTGTAGGCTTAGTTGTGTGATTTATTTACAATTTCAAGTGATTTTCATCAAAATGGCTGATTCGAAATTTTTTTGTTGGGTGTTCGAGTTACTGGTTGATTAAGTTGGAAAATAAGGAAAAAGAAGGGGATGGAAATGGAAAATTTTCTATTGTTTAAAATTCACCCTAACAGTCTTTCTGGTATTCTTAAATCATGAAATCGGCTCCGTCTTCCATGTTTTTCTTGTTTTCTTGCTTTTTTTTTTTTTTTTTTCATTTGTGAGGGTACTTTCCGGCAGCTGCTTTTTAGCTTTCTTTTGACCTCGGGTTGTCTCGTGGTATCCCTTGCCTTTTTAGTTAATTTCACAATCAGGTTGTTTTCTTCACGGCGAAGTATGGGTTTAATATCCTGGACTGAGCTAATTTCCAAGTTTATTTTGGAGGCTTCTTTATTGATTTGATTCTGGAATACGGGGGGTGTGGGGCAGTATTTAGTAAGTATCTTATACAAGCAGTTTGGTCCTCTGATTCTCTCTCTCATTTTTTATTTGCACTTCGATTATTCTATATGACCTTGAAGTTAACAACTAGCTAAAACTTCTAGTATCTTGATTGATCATGAGTAGAGTTAAAGTCGAGGAGTCATTAGGAAGCTCTCTCAAAACTTATCGCTATAACGATTCCTCAGGCTGCTGCAATCCAGCTTCCAAGTTATAGACGTCAAACGCTAGTTAAATATGGTTAGCTGCCTGTGTCCTGTTACCACAAATGAAAAGCACTACTAGGTAAAATACCATTTGACCCAAGAAAGAAACTTCTCTCTCACTTTTGCTGGATGGCGGATGAAGTATTACCCTTGATTAGGGGAGCAATCAAGAGAAAAATGAACAATTGGGCTTTTGAGTATTCAAATATTTACTGAACGAGATAGAGTCCGGCTGCTTTTAATCTCCTGATACTGTGGCAGTTTTGAAAAGAACATCGCTATTAGTTGTCATTATTTTTGAAGATACCGATTCGTCAGAATCATTGCGAAGTAAACCTGATCTTGCTGGCAAAAACTGAGACATTGAGACGCAGGTGATTCCTTTAGCCTTCTCTGCTGTCTGTTATGGGAAGTGACAGCAGTTATCTGCTGCCAGATAATCATCAACTCTCTAGGTGGGATGGAATTTCTTCATAAACATGCTATCTTTACCAAAAAAATTCATCCCTGGTCAGGAATTTTTAAAACCCAAGAGATTCAATGACTCAAATTAGTTGAGAATCTTAAAACTTAGAAACTTTGTCTTGTCATAAAGGAACGATGCCTGTTTCGTTATTCTGATTTCTGTCATTCGCCATGGAGAAGTTTTTAATGACCGGTGAAGATTAGGGTCCAATTGGATGCTTAAGATCATTCAGCAGGTAAATTGGCTTACGTCTAGCTCCAGAATATATTTTTGATGGGACCCTAGGACTCCGCATTTATGATAAAGTTGGGTTTACATGAAAATTTATCTCCTCTGCTGCAGTGCTGTGCTGTCTTCTCTGGCTCTTCCCTCTAGAATCTTGTACCCCTGACTGCTGCAATAATACCAACTCCATCTCTAACCTGCCAGATGTAATCAAGGTGGCTAATGCGAGCCTGGCTGCTCTGTCATTTGCTGTCTTTCTTTCATTTCCTTTGGCCCGAATTTTAATTTAATCACATGTTATGTATTTCTATCACGTCCGTCCTTGTTCATAAAGAACAGAAGAAGCCACATCCTTTCTCTTTTGGATTTGTTATGCTATCTTGCCTGTTATAAAACCCCTACCCTAGGCCATTTGTCATATGGAAAGAAAGTAGACAATTCGTTAAAGAGGTTATAGTCCATATTCCAGTAAAGTGCAGGACTTTTTTCTCCCGGTACTAGGTAAATAAACTCTGTTCAGCCCTCACTCCCCAGTTTTTGGCACTAACATGCTCATTTCCTGATATTTGATTGGATAAAGAAATCCTTTTGCAGGTTTCTTTCCAGGATCATATACATTAAAAGTTCCTCGAATTCTTTGCACCGAACCAAGGCACTACTATTACTTAATGAAATCTTTTATATTTACTAGTTATGACACTAAGATTGAAAAATCTTTACAAAAAAGAAAAGAAAATGAGTCGGAGACTCAAATCTAACAAGTAAAACCAACCAAGTGTGAGAGATATTTAAACTTGGCTATAAGAAGTGAATGAAACGATATCAAATATCGACGTGTTTAGTTTTTATCATGAAATGTTTGGTTTTTTGTAATAAAAATAGAACTTTGACTAACACAAAATATTGAGGTAATCTGTAAGTTTTCATTGAGCTCATTCAATATTTTTGTTAACTACATAGTTTCACTACAAGCCTAAGTAATAAGTATGAACGTTGTCTTTGTAGCAGACAATAAAACTGTATCATGTAAGGTATAGTTTTAACTCATAGCAAAATCACCAATTGTAAAAGCACGGAATGTAAGAGACTATCGTTCGTGTGTGAAGTCAGCGGTGAGTGAAGTTGGTGATCAAGGTGTCTGTGATTCGTTTATGGGGCAACGACAATTCAGTGCGTGGCTTGATCAGTTCTGTTCCTATTGTGTTAGATTTGTTTGATCACCTTCGATCGAGGGTGTTAACTGTTCCAATAAGTTCCCAAACACAGGTCTGAAAAACTCCCCCTTTGAATTTGTGATACCCAGTGTTATGGAGAAAATATAAGTGAAGAGAAAAAAATTCAACAAATGATGTCAAAATTTAGGCCAAAAGCTTTTGCATATAAAACCAGAAACAACTTAGAGAAAATTCACTATTGAAATCAAATTAAATGTGAGGCTTACTTTGCTAAAACCTTAGGTCAAAATTATTAAATGATTAAAGTACGTACATTCTTGGGTTATTGACCCGATTCCTCTATCATTACATATTTTCGATACAATTTTATTCTTTAGTTATGACTCACCGTAAACTTTTTGAGCTTCCCCGAAATAGAATTCAGACTCAATTTGTTTTGTGATCATGTGGCCAATGACATGGAGTTTTGTGGTAACATATAGTAGTTTCTTTCTCTTGTTTTGACGCATGAGAATCTTAACCATGTCTTCATCTTAGGTTGTACAGTACGTGAACTAATATGACTAGAAATGGTAGCACTCTTGGTAAATTTACTGGGCATTGGTCCTCATATGAAGAAGCATAAAAATGGATTATATTAACTGTTAAGTGGCCATTTTCATCACGTTTCTTTGCTTTCTATGATTAACATAACTTACTCTTAAGTAATTTGCTTCCGGTAACATAACCGGTTTTAGATCTATCTGGATGCAAAAGCTTCTACGTCGTTTGTTTGTGCTTTTATTCAATTGGCCTATGTACTTTAATGACAACGTAAAGGATCAATAAATAAGGCTAAAAACGTCGGCCCATTTTAGTCATTTGGCTCAGGTCAAATCAAT
Source organism: Begonia peltatifolia (assembly GCA_022433055.1). NCBI lineage: Eukaryota > Viridiplantae > Streptophyta > Magnoliopsida > Cucurbitales > Begoniaceae > Begonia > Begonia peltatifolia. Next base: position 3,370,440 of record CM039527.1, read on the forward strand.
TTCATTTTACAAGCTTTTTCCAGTTTATGATGTGTCATCATTATTCCACAGACATTGGTTATTATTACAACGGAAAAGACCTGCGACCATGCGTTTGGTCTGCCTTTTTCGTGCTTTCTTGGAACGTAATTGTGTGGTCTGCCCCTTGATGGTGGAGGGAAAACGACACCATTGTTTATTTCCAGTTCCACCTCGCCCACATATTTTGTTGATGGGCACCACACAGACAATAAGAAAACACTTCAATAGTAATGAGAACGTGAAATCTTGTTATCGCACAACATTTCTCAACATTTCTCTCCACGTCATGATGAATGTTTTTGTGCTTCCAACTATTTGTTGAACTTCGAGTGCTCGTGTTTTTTTAGCTCTATAGACCAGTAAGTTAAGGGAAAGGATACTTTCGTGTATCACTTAGATGAATTTTTCACTTTGATTTCCTTAGAAGTTTTCACCTGCTTGTTCAAATTTGAAAAATTGAACAATTTGAAAAATTGATTTGATTTATTCTATTTGTTTGGATAGCGAAAGAAAAGCTACGTATAAGCCCCTCATTACTCCATCTAACATATAATGTTGTTACGAAATTGTGAAATAATATCAATAACGTGGTGTCTATGTTCTAATGTGTTTTTTTGTGTTTTATCATTCGTGTTTGTTTGAACCCTTGAAGTTAATATTCGTTCTTAGTGATTGATTTGTGCTTGAATTAAACAAGCTAAATAGTGATCAGTGCATTAGACAGGCTAAATAGTGATCAAACTTACATAACAGTACTTGTCTTTCATTACAAGCAATTGAAAAGAGACCACAGAATCCTTTGTGTTATCCCATTTTGGTGTTTGTGTTTTTTTTATTTTGGCTCACTATTCCATGCTACAACTGATTATGATACTCTAAGGAAACTTTAAATATTGTCTGCTTCTACGGCCTAGTTATCTATTATACAGCTCCCAATCTTATGACATTTTGTGAAAACCTAATATTTCTTAACTTTTACATTCATTTGAAAAGTTTTAACTTTGAAAATATTTTACTCGAGTGTCTTACATATTAAGGAAATTTGTTAAATAGACCTGACTGATTATATCTCCTTCTACTATGAAGAGAATGTAGATGTAGTAGCCTACATTTATTTTAAGATAAGCTAAAAGTTTCTATGTGAATTTTGAAAATTATATATCAGTAAAAATATTAAAAGAATGTTTTCACTGGGAAGTATATTGTACGTAAATATATGCCTAATTGTTTTTCAAGAGGTTTAATTCAGTTATTGCATCTCAGAAACTTAAGAAGATAGAGGGGTTTGAGGAAAAGAACATATTTTTATTTATGACCTCTCCGACATAAAATTAAGTAGATTAAAACACAAGCACACCTGTATTAACAAAAATTTAGAAGATTACATATCATCCTTTTAAATGAAATAATGATAGATTGATCATCTAATTTTATATCATAAATTTAATTTTTGACAATTATATTTCAATTGTTGTATTAATTAAGATAAATTATAATTAATTAATTAATTGCATAGTTAATTATGATCAAATACGAAGAAAAATTAGATTATTAGAATTACATCAGAGTAAACTTAACTTTTTAAATTAATTATCAAAAGCTTAGTTTTTCATGATTGCAGGACCAATTGTTTTGGAAAAATAATTAGGTAACTCGTCTCAAATGTTCCTAACATAATATGTTGCGGTGATGGTAAATATTTTTGTTTTATTTTTAAAAGATATGTATGGTTATTAAGTGTATTAGGCAGAGTTATTATTCAAAATTTATTATGCCAATTGTACTCTAAATTTAGCTTAATAGGTTTTATTGTTCAAGTTAAAATATAAGGTTTTTTTTTTTAAAAATAAATCTCAAAGTATAAATTTTTTTTTTAAATCCTTAAAGTTTGTTAATCATTGAAAAATTTTTTAAAGTTTCATAAATAGGTAATTTGAACCTCGGAAGGGTGAGGAGGCCGGTCTTATTGGAGAAGACGGCCGGTTGAGCTGGACCTTAAAATTTTTTTTTTTTCGATTTTTAGGGTGAGGACAACTGGTTCATTGAACCAGTCGTCCTCATTTGGGCAAAACCCGTGACAAAAGTCACGGGTTTTGTAATTTAGGAATAAGATGGCCGGTCCAACTGGACTGGCCGTCCTCCTCTTTCTCTTAGATGACAAAACTCGTGACTTTTGTCACGTGTTTTTTCCCACAGGAGGACAGTTGGTCCTCTCCCCTTATATAAAACCCTCTTCTTTTGGTTTTCAAATACTCTCTCGATTATTTTCTCGTTCTAGCGATATTTCTCGGCGTTCACTTGCTGTTATCTTTTTTAGCATACTAGAAAATAAGTATAAATCTATGTGTTTTCATAATCTATTTTATAGTCTCTTTGATTAAGAAGGAAAATTAATTTTTGCTTTATCGCCATAGATGGTCGGAAATAGCTTCTCGGTTGCCGGGGAGGACATACAATGAAATCAAGAACTACAGGAACACCCATATTAAGAAACGATTTCTCAAAATAGGAATCGATCAAGTAACTCATGCTCCTAAGCTCGGTTTTCCTTCACTTCTCTCATCGTTTTTCCTATCGATTTTGCAGTGGCGAGTAGCTCGTTTTCTCCTATTAGGTTGCTCAATTTTAGGGATGCGATTCACATTGAGAGGTAGATTTCGAAATACGTCGGTAGGATTTTCCAGATGCTTTCTGCAATCTGCTACATAGCCAAAGTAGCTGAGCTCGTCGTTTTTTGATAGGATTTCTTCTATGATCTTTAACGATTTTATCAGACAGACCCAAATTAGAGAAGATGATATGACGAATTTGGAGATGTACAGTGGATCTATCTCCTCTTGCTTTGCTAGTAATGAGATCTAATTCTTTAGTCTCTCGATCTGAGCTTTGGTTAGTACATAGGTGACTTAGACTTTGTTGTTGATGAGATCTCTAATAGGTTCAAGGTCGGGGGAAATGAGCAACCCGCTAACCATCATTATGTCTAACTGATTTCTCACTTCCGCTTCTGGGATTTGAATTACAGTTCTGTCAAGAAAGGGCCGTGAGGATTGAATGGAATTCGGATCTCCAGTCTGATAAATTGTCGTCTAGGATTTGATAAAATGACAAAAAGCAATCCCATCAGCAGCTACATGGCGAAAGTAGATTCCGAGAGAGTAACCCTGGTCTGGAAAGATTGTGAATTGAACCGTTATTAGAGGGACCACACGAGTGTCATCTGATAACATAGTAGTGTTCGAGATCATCGTAAACGGAACTGAACCTTCCAATGGAGAAACTTGATAGTTTTCCAGAATTTGAACAGACCGAACATCCGCCATTGGAAGAAGTTTCAGATCTTTCTATCTTCATAGCAGAAGCAGACAAATATGAAGTTTTTATAGCACCCATTGCGTTATGTTATTCTATGCATTGAAGCTTTAAAGACAGATTCTTCAAGTTTCAATTTCATCTCCCGGTAGTTTCAAATTTCAATTAATAATTTCTGAACTTAAAATGATGCTTTCATCTCATCAATATTCTCTCTCTTAAATGGACATGTTATGAGAGAGAAACTAATAATATTGATTTATGAATCCATCAACTTGGATGATATTAATAGAGACAAAGTTAAGTAATGTTATTAATGACCCGTAATTGATTAAATACTGATCAAGACAATTTGTGTTTGATTGATAATTCAAGTGGACAATTTGTGAGTTTGATCGTGTCTTTGATAACAATTTTCAACATATTTAAATCTCACTATTTTAAATAAATAGTACACTAATTTAAATGAATTAATTACTAGAGAAAATTTTAATGTAAAATAGATGCATAGATTATCTAATTAATTAGCTTATGATTTTATTTTTTTAGTTTTTCTCGGAAAAAAATTCTTATTTGCATTTTATTAATTCAATTTGGGTGACTTGCTCATTTTGTTTTTATTTATTGAGATAATTAATACTTATTTGATTTCATCAACTTCTTTTTTTAATTATTTCAATATAGAGTTTTTATAGCACCCATTACGTTTTGTTATTCCATGCATGGAAGCTTTAAGGGCAATTTTTTCAAATTTCAATTTCTTTCGCCAGCAGTTTGGAATTTCAATTCATAATTTCTAAACTTAAAATAACGGTTTTAGTTCATCAATATTCTTTCTCTTAAATGAACATGTTATGAGGGAGAAACTAATAACACTGATTTATAAATCTATTAACTTGGATGATATTAATAGAGACAAGGTTATTGGATAATATTAATAGAGACAAAGTTAAGTAACGTCATTAATTTTCTGTAATTGATTAATAAATACTTATTTTGTTTCATCAATTTCTTTTTTTAATTATTTCAATAACTAAGACTTGCTAATTGTCTCGAATAAAAATAAAATGAGCAAGTTATCCAAATTGAATTACTAGGATACAAATAAGAAAATTTTTTTTTTTGGAAACACTTAAAAAAATAAAATCATAACCTAATTAATTAGATAATCTATAGATATATTTTATATTAAAATTTTCTCAAGTAGATTAATTCATTTAAATTGGCATACTATTTATTTAAAATGGTGAGATTTAAATGTGTTGAAAATTGTTAACAAAGAAATGATTAAATTAACAAATTGTCTTTATCAGTACTCTTTACAGGGATGAAATAAAATAAGTATATTGATGAACTAAAAGAAGTTGATGAAATAAAATAAGTATTTATTAATTAATTACGAGTCATTAATAATATTACTTAAGCTTGTCTATATTAGTATCATCCAAGTTGATGGATTCATAAATTAATATTATTAATTTCTCTCTCATAACATGTTCTTTTAAGAGAGAATATAGATGAGCTGAATCCACCATTTTAAGTTCAGAAATTATGAATTGAAATTTGAAACTATTGGGAGATGAAATTGAAACTTGAAGAATCTGTCTTTAAAGCTTCAATGCATGGAATAACATAACGCAATGAGTGCTATAAAAACTTCATATTTGTCTGCATCTGCTGTGACGATAGAAAGATTTGAAGCTTCTTCCAATGGCGGATGTTCGGTCTATTCAAATTCTGGAAAACTATCAAGTTTCTCCACCAGAAGGTTTAGTTCCGTTGACGACGATTCCTCTGAGTTTTCTTGACGTACCGTGGCTTTTTCCCATGTCATGCAGCGTCTCTTCTTTTATAAAGCATCGCATTCTACTGATGATTTCAAAACTGCCATTTTTTCGTCTATGAAGAACTCCCTTTCTCTTACTTTGCAACACTTTTTTCCGTGGCCCGCCAACGTCGTCTGCCCTCTACTGTCTCAGAAGCCTCACATCCATTATTCAGAGAATGACTTCATTGTCGTTGCTGTGGTTGAGTCCTCCGGCTGGGATTTCAATGCCCTCATCTTTGATTCTTCGCAAGAAGCAAAAAACTTGCACCATTTTTTACCTGTTCTCCCGAACGCTACTTATCAGACGGCACTCGTGCGGTCCCTCTAATGGCGGTTCAATTCACAATCTTTCCAAATCAGGGTTACTCTCTCGGGATCTGCTTTTGCCATGTAGCTGCCGATGGGATTGCTCTTCGTCATTTTATCAAATCTTAGACGACAATTTGCAAGATTGGAGATCCGAATTCCATTCAATCCTGACTGCCCTTTCTTGACAGAATTGTAATTGAAACCCCAGAAGTGGAAGTGAGAAATCAGTTGGACATAGTGCTAGTTAGCGGGTTGCCCATTTGCCCCGACCTTGAACCTATCAGAGCTCTCATCGACGACAAAGTCCGAGCCACCTCGTGCTAACCAAAGCTTAGATCGAGAGGTTGAAGAATTGGATCTCATTACTAGCAAAGCAAGAAGAGATAGATTCACTGTACATCTCCATATCCGTCGTATCATCTTCTCTGGTTTGGGTTTGTCTGATGAAATCGTTGGAGATCGTAGAAGAAATTCCAACAGAAAGCGACGAGCTCTGCTACTTCGGCTATGTAGTAGATTGCAGAAAGCATTTGGAAAATCAAATCCCGCTGACGTATTTTGGAAATTGCTTCTCAATGTGGATCGCGTCTCTGAAATTGAGCAACCTAATAGGAGAAAACGGGCTCCTCGCCGCCACAAAATCGATAGGAAAAACGGTGAGAGAAGTGAAGGAAAACCCACTGAAAGGCCTGGAGAAGTGGATGGCAGATGGGGCGAAGATCGGTAGCTCACGGGGGCGTCTTGCTGTAGTGGGAGCATCACGATTGAATGCATACGATACTGATTTCGGGTGGGGGAGGCCGATAAAGACAGAGGTGGTGCACATTGATCTTTCCGGCCTGATTTTTCTGTCAGCGTCCAGAAACGATGACAGTGGAGTTGAAATCGGCGTAGCTTTGAACAGATAACACATGGATCATTACCATGCCATTTGGAAGCAGAGATTAAACTTATTTTCCTAGCAGATCATACCCTCTCATAGATTCAAGTTCAGACATTATTGTTCTATGTTTCCAACAATGTTATTTCTCATAAAAGAAGTGTTTTCGTCGAGGACTAATCGTTGTTTTATCTTTGATCAAACTATGATCATGGCTGAGATTTACAGAGTCGATGTTCTAGAAAGCTTTGAACTTTATACCTCATCTCCAACTTCCGTTTCTTGACATTCCATTTCCATGGCTGAAACGCCTTTTCTTTTTATTTCGTAGTTTCCAGGAATCTAGAAGAAGATGACAACATTTAAAACATGTTACTACCAAATCTGTAAATCTTGTTAACTTCACTAAAACGGTTTAATTATAAGGATAGAAGGGAAAGATCAACGACAAACAAGAGCCAATGATTGATACTTAAAAGCCCAAAATAAGTTTAAAAAGTTTGAATGTTGCTCCCAGTCTATACATAAACTAGCCCCAAAAATCAAATAAGGAATGGTAATTCAATCTTAAAATACATTGAATTCACGTTCCTCTCAAATATTTGGAATAAATATTTACAGAAGTCATCCAAGTCCAAACTCTCAGGAATTTCAAAGTGGAACAAGCTGCTGCAGTAGCCTTCTCTCTCATATTCAGTGCTGGTGCTGTTGATTTATGTAGACGATGAGTTCAACGGAGTTGTATTATGAATGGTGTGGCTCAGAGATCTGGCAACTGAAACATTACATGGTCGGAAAAACAACTGCCCCAAGTAAAATTAGGTTGGTTTACTTATAGCAATTCGTAGATGGCGATAAAGTTGAAGAAAGAAATTCCATGTTGGGTTGCATTATCTGTCATATCATCTCCGGTGAAGAAGCTTCTGGAACAGGAGTCTGATAACCATTTCTCCATCGGCATAGATCAGAATCGATCAAAAGCTGGTGATTTTCTTGGACTTGTCCTGGAAAGGAAGAAGATGGGCTTTCTTGTTTGGATGCTGTGAGGATAGAAAACAGTCTCAGAAGGTCTAAATTTAAGGCTGTCGGTCGGTTTCCGATTAAGTTTGAAAGATTGAGAAGAGAGAGTTGATTGCAGAAGGCTGCATTGAAGATTGAAGACAGATCGAGCTTAGGAGCGTGAGTTACTGGATCGATTCCCATTTTGAGAAGTCTTTTCTTAATATGGGTGTTCCAGTAGTTTTTGATTTCATTGTCTGTCCTCCCCGGCGACCGAGAAGCTATTTCCCACCATCTATGGCGGTAAAGCAGAAATTAATTTTCCTTCTTAATCAAAGAGACTATAAAAAAGATTATGAAAATGCATGGATTTATACTTGTTTCCCAGTATGCTGTGTAGTTGGATTATCGTCTCTTCTTCTTCCAATGAAATTCTTCCTCTTTTGATATCAGGTCTGAGATGATTCGTCCATCGGAGACAACTTTTTCCACACCGTTCAAGCCCTGTAAACAAACAATTATAACCCATATCAAAATCATAAACCTAATCTAGTTTGCACTTTAAGTAAATGATTAAACAAATACCAGCTTTTTTTGGAAGGGTACGCCAGTTGCCTGGTCCATGAGTTTGAATAGTTTACGAGCTTCCCGTCTTCTTCAGTCCATTTTTGTCACAGCAAGGATCTCTTCCCATAGCCTACAATGGAGGGTTCTTAATGGCTGCAGGAGCTTTTAGTTTTAACTTGCGAAGAATGAGGATTGTATGGTCGGTATCATTGCTATCAGCAATTTGCTGATCCCATGTTATGTAATATAATTATTTTGTAAAAATTATTTAATTATCGGTCTATTATCTATTTCTTCATCATCTGAACCGACCGATGTTCAAAGCTCATCGTCCAACGTTTTAGAAGTCGAATAAACGAATATTTCTTCATTTGCATCTGCCTGATCAAATGCTCGTAGATTATCATATGCAGTCATGCTTCCGAATACTAATATATTTCGGCATCACTTGTTGATATTTCGTCTAAATCAATCGATTTATTTGAATCGGAATCCATAGTTGTAGCTAACATAGAGAAAAATATTATAATATTTAAATAAATAATCTACTTAAATCATAATTTATGTTCGTCATAAATTAATTGTATTTGACATTCTATAAAAGCAATTAAATCAAAAAGTTAAAACCTGAAGAGTATTGAACTAGATAATTCTTAAGAAATACCGCTCTTGACAGTTTCCTTAGATAGTATTATCTTTTCAAGTAAGTTCCAAGAAAGGTTAGACGGTCACAAACGGTTCACTTAAATTCCAGTCTCTTAGAAATAACTTACTTACACAGTACAATTATACTATTTAATACGCAGCACGATAAACAATAAAAGATGCGTTTAATCTCGGTTTAACACTTTATATATGTGTTTTTTTTAAATCCCTAAAGTAAATGATAAAATTAAAAACAAACTTCGTATTTGGCCGGTAAACAAGAAGAAATATCGTCGGACTAAAAAAATAGTCATAACTAATAGAGAGAAAAATATTAGAAATATTTAAATAAATAAACATAAAATAAAATATTCATATTTTTAGAAATTTGATAGAAACTGTGAATAGAATTTCAAATAAAAATTACAATGAATAAAAAAATACATCATAAAAAATTTAATCTCGGTTTGACACCTTGTATATGAGTTTTTTTTTAAAGTTCCTAAATTAAATAAAATTAAAAAAAAATCTTCGTACCTAGCTGGTGAGTGTAGAAAAATATCATCGAAATAAAAAAATGGTCGAGAGAGTATTGAAAGTTGGTGTGATTTGAAAACTAAAGGGAGATGGTTTTATATAGGGGGAGAGGACCACCCGTCCTTTCATGGGAAAAAACCTGTGACAAAAGTCACGGGTTTTATCGTCTGGGAGGAGGAGGACGGTCGGTCCAGTTGGATCGGCCGTATTCTTCTTAAATTACAAAACTCATGACTTTTGCAATGAATTTTGTCCAAATGGGGATGGTTGAACCAGTCGTCTTCACTCTAAAAATCGAAAAAAAAAACAATTTGAGGACCGGTTGGCTGGACCGGTCATCTTCTCCGGTGAGGCTGACTTATTCACCGTCCTTTCTCTCTCGAAGTTCAAATTGTCTATTCATAAAATTTTGAAGTTTTTTTCTATCAATAATAAATTTAGAGGATTTTGTAAAAAAAATTAATACTTTTGAGGTTTATTTTAAAAAAAATTTAAAATATATAATAATTTAAAGTATTTTTCCTTAATTTAATCTTGGTTTTTGACTTCATCAAGGCAGCTTGGAGAACTCCAGCACATCCGGGACGCGTCACTCAGTACTATTATCTGTCACCCAACAATAACATTATTTTAATAATAATGGCTTGAAAGATTTTTTTTTTGGGTAGGTTAATTATGCCTTTTCAGCTCTCATGGATTCTGTTTTAAAGTGATTTTTTTTCATAATTTTCTCATAAACTAATTATACCGATTTCTGCTTCCGATATTAATCTTTTTCTGTGACCTGCATGGCTGTGTGGCCCTTGTGTCTACCCGATCAAGTTTACGCGAGAATTCCACACATTTCCCTCATTTTCTCTCACTATGTCAATTCTTTATCACTCGGATTCTGCGGATTTCCCCCTTTGTTGCTTTTGGATTCTCTACCTTTTTCAGGATGAGACACTGGGTAGGAGTTGCAGTTGCAACCCAAGTTAAATATATTAGATAAAAAAAACTGGTGAGACCGTCTCGTGTTGCAGATACTGGCTCATTTTATCTTCTCTGAGCGGTTCGATGCTTTTTTAAGTTCCTTCAATAATGGATTTTTATTCCTTCGATTATTTTTGCAATCAATTTTGTTTCTTTGTTTATACAAACCGGAGATGTCATGTTATGGCCGCAGTTTCTTCCCTATAAATTCTAGAATTGTGTTCTCTCTCATCAAGTGTTTTCCTTGTTAGAGTTAGTAGCAAGTAAGAATGTAGTTAGTGCTAATAGATTTCCATATATGGACTACAGCTACAGTTGCGAGTAATTGCGGGGAATACAGTGGTAGACCCCATCTTCCTATATTTATATTATGTAGATGCAGTCTTGTGGAAACCATTCTGAGAGTTATCTCTTATACTACCTTCCCTCCTTCCAATCTTTAATTTTTTATGCTACTCTCTTTTATTTAGTTGTTTGTTAAAATATATATTCTTGAGCTTTCCTTGCCTTTTTATCAGTACTCGTTGTTGTTATTATTGTTATATCTGATTGATATTGGACTAGAGAAAGAGTTTTCAGTTGATTATTGGTTTCTTCAAACAAAATGCAGGGCGCTGAATTACTCTAGATAAGTGGTGCTCACAATATTGATATTGAAGTTTGGCTCAAGAGTGAGCGTATGCCTGGAAACAAGTACAACGGTAATTTAAATAACATTAAAGACCGTATTCCAGGTCGAGTGGAAAGGCTACTGAGGGAAAGAGAGCTAAGAAAAAGCAGCAGAGCTTCACATTCTAACGAATTAAATGATAACAATAGAGAAGCTGACTTAATTGAGCGTAACCTGCGCCTGAGAGAAGAAGATAACTCTGGCATTTCATGCGTTGAAAAATTCTTGGAATCATCAGCACCTAATTGGGCTTTTACTGAGGGATGTGAACGGCAAGATGGGAAAGCTCTTAGACAAAGACTGCTGGTTGTAGCTAACAGGCTGCCGGTTTCTGCTGTTAGAAGAGGAGAAGACTCCTGGTCTCTGGAGATAAGCGCTGGGGGTCTAGTCAGTGCACTTCTAGGTAACTGGTGTTTATACTACATTCAGAACTTTGTCTTTTATGTCTATTAAAAATTTAACATCTCCTCGATTTGAGTAATTTTTTGTGCTGGTTTTTTTTTTTTTTTTTATAGAAATGCAGTTTTCTCCTGCAACACAAATTTAATGAATACCATATAATTTTTATCTAAGGTGTGAAGGAGTTTGAAGCAAGATGGATTGGTTGGGCAGGAGTAAACGTGCCAGATGCGATTGGGCAAAAGGCACTCACTAAAGCTTTAGCTGAGAAGGTATATATGTTTGGAACTTGCACTTTCTTTGACTGTGCATGTTGGTGTGCCCGACTAAGGAAGAGATATTGGTACCATTTATTGTTTTGGGTTGAGTTTCTTATTCGTTTCATGATGTGTAATTTTGTCTTTGTAGAGTTGTATCCCAGTTTTCCTGGATGAAGAAATTGTTCATCAATATTACAATGGCTACTGCAACAATATTTTATGGCCTCTTTTTCATTACCTTGGACTTCCACAAGAAGATCGTCTTGCCACCACTCGTAGTTTTCAGTCTCAGTTTGCAGCATATAAGAAGGCAAATCAAATGTTTGCTGATGTCGTTAACATGCACTATGAAGAGGGTGACGTTGTTTGGTGTCATGATTACCATCTTATGTTTCTTCCAAAATGTCTCAAGGAACATAACAGCAAGATGAAAGTCGGATGGTTTCTTCACACTCCATTTCCTTCTTCTGAAATTCATAGGACGCTGCCATCTCGATCTGAGCTGCTGCTTTCTGTACTAGCAGCTGATTTAGTAGGGTATGGCTTTGTTGGTTTCTGCATGAACAATGAACTAACCACACTCTGCTTTTAATCATGTTGCATCTTGAAGTTTTTCCAAACTGTTAAATCCTTATATCTCTCTAGCTTAGTGAAGGAATCTCTAGTATTGACTGAAAGAAGGCCTAACACCCTCCATCGCTGTCATAATTTCTTCCATTAGCTGTGTCTAAAATCATCATGCAAACAGCTAGATGCATCTCAATGCTTGACATTCAAAATATTTTTCTCTTGACAGGTGGATAATATTTTTGATTTTGCCTTTATCTCTTGCCATCATAATCTGTGATGTTGATTTATTACATAGAAGGATTCTATCACAGGATCAAATCTAGCTAAAAAGTTTTCATTATAAATTGAAGGTCAAATCAAATAAGTTTCTTCAAAGTGTTTCCTAGTTATTCTTTGCTCTTCAACATTTCTTAGGATTGAAAAACAGGATATTCCTTCATTAAGTTCCCTAGTCATTCTTCGTTCAACTTTTACTTTTAGGTTTTTTGCATGTGACCTTTTTTCTGCTAAGAGAGGTTATATATATTTTGGGAAGGGTGTCAAAAAGGGGACGGAAAATTACATAAATGAAAATAAAGTCAGTCTTAAATGTGAAGTATTGAGAGTCAATTTGGTGATATTGGTGCTTGTGTTGATACTTGAGATATGGATAGGGAAAAACCTCGTTGAAATGACTTATTACCACTATAACTGTGTATTGCTTGACACTGATACTATCTCACTAGTTAGAATTTCATCATTGTTCTTGTGCGACCAAACCATACTCCTCTTTCTTAGAACACTGATAACTTTGACATTTTGCAGTTTTCATACTTATGACTATGCACGCCATTTTGTAAGTGCTTGTACACGTATTCTTGGTCTTGAGGGTACACCAGAAGGCGTTGAGGATCAAGGGAAGCTGACACGAGTTGCTGCAGTATGTTTTATTTAAGTTCTTAATATTTGTCTTGATGTTATCAAATGAAAAATTATATTTTTCTTTCATTTCGTTTTTGACTGAATTATAACCATGAAATGTATTAAATATTGTCTATTGCACAAGAAAAATTTAATGGTACTCATGTTAAAATTTCAGTTTCCCATTGGAATAGACTCAGATCGTTTTACTCGTGCGCTTGAGGTTCCCCAAGTCCAAGAACATATCAAAGAATTGAAAGAAAGATTTAAAGGTCGAAAGGTATATGGTTTCTTTAATTAAACATAATTTTTCTTACAAAATGATAGTTGTAATTCTAAACTTTTATATGTTATCTCGAAATTAATTTTTAGATTTTTAACATATTTCAAATTGATGTTATTGTCCTATCCAAAGCTTTGAGATGTTAATCAGCGTTAAAGTAGCAACTTTTCACATTATTCCTTTCTAGAAAGAAGACAAGTGTAACGACTCGTAAATTCGGTCGTTACTAACTTAACTTTTTGTAAAATACTTTGAAAAATATTTTTGCAATTTATTTAACTCAAAACGTGTTCGTAAAATGTTATGGAAAACGTTCGTGAAATTTCCTTCAAACCTCTTTTTTTTTTCTCACGCACTGTTGTGGTAGAGCGATCGGCTTTGCAGTTTAAAAAAAAAAAAATTTATATTTTACTTTTTGTGTGAAGATTTTTAACGACATTTTAAACGAAGGGTTTTTCACTAAAACGCAAAAGTTTCCGCTACACAATTCGAACGCTTTCATAGGTTTTCAAATGTTTGGTCGAGATTGAAATTTTTAAGGCTTACAAATGTTCTTTTCTAACGATTTCAAAAGATTTGTAAGTATTTCAGAAAGGATTTTATGAACAATTAAGCATACAAAAAGGGGTAATGATTTCAGGTAGTTACAACAAGACACAAAGAGCATCGTAATTTTTTTTGACAAATTTAGAGGTCACCTTTGAGGGTAACAAGTAGTTTTTTCAGTCGTATGCTATTACAGATGCTTGAAGAATTTCTTTGTGACTTAAGGTGTTTCCGTTCTTGTCAATGTTGACATTTTGTGTAGAATCAATAGAAAATATGATCCTGTTCGCTTATGCTTTGTTTTGGTTATAGGCAGATCATGACGCTAGTTTTGCCTTTAAGCATTATTATAGGGACGAAAGAGTATGGAAATCAAGATTTCAAAAGGTGGTTTTTGCATGATGTGGATCCAAATCTTTTGTAGTTATTATCCTATTTATTCTTTGTAGAATATAGTTACTTCTAGATTATAGGAACTATAAGTTTTGAAATACACACCATAAATAGATAAGATTGTAATAGTTTCTAGTGAAATAAGAGTAATAATGTAAACATATTTAATCTATTTCAGAAATAAGAAGTAAAACCTGTTGTGCATTGGTATTAAAGCCACAGCTTCAAACAAAATCTTTCCAATAGCTTAATTGGATTGCGAAGACCAAAGTTCTTCATCCAAAAAATATCATTCATATATTACATAGGACATTTATGTGGAGGGAGCCCTGAATCAATATCCAATAATTACTAAAAAGTTTAAACTTCCGAAGTACCCTTCACCAATTAAATGGTCATAACTTCTTGTGATGGTTGTAGTTATGATATCCAAATGTGGAAAAGGAAAAGTTGGATATCTGTTGGGAAGTTGGAATTCCACGATCTTATAATAGTTATTGGACCTCGTCAAAATTGTGATAGGTCAGAAACGCGTGCACAGAGATACGCACACATACACACACTTTCAACATCAGAAGACTTTTGATAGTTGTGCAAAACATATTCAGATTTTGGAAACACTGCACAATGTCTGACATCTCAACTGCCATTAGAGAAACCAGAAAAAATGATTTTAGTGTTTCTATTTTCTACCTACTACAATATGCTATGGTAGTTATTGCGGGACTTGGATCTCTCTTGTAATTTGAAATGACCACGTGTGAAGGATATTGCACAACACAAGAAAAGTGTGGAGAGAGACAAAGTAATTGTGTTTATGCCTGGTCTTATTAATGAGAAGGATGAAGATTTTCTTTTTGACGAGAAATGATGTGAATAAAAAAAAATATACGAAGGAATGAGAGGGAAACAGAACCTCCTGCATAAAACCTATTTAGTTAAAAAAACAATGTACTTCTAATTGGAAAGAACCAAAGATCCTCTTCCTCCAATTATTGAAGCCTTCTCTTAAGGTAGAAGAGAGCAAAGTTAAAGAGCAGTAATGATGGTACAAATTTTTCTAGAAGTATGAAGTCTGTGTATAAAATCTTCTCTTGAAGCTCCCAATCCAGAGAAGAATAATAACTATATGAAAAAGACTGACGATATGACCAAAATACGGTGTGATTATTGTGGTAAACCTCAACATACCAAATAAACATGTTGCAAGTTACATGGAAAACCAAAAAACTGGAGATGTCATAAGGCTATACGATGATCTGTGAAGGGTATGTAACAGAGAAAGAACAAAGGTCCACTACTCTTTCAGCAAAGAACATAGGGATCTCCTTTACATGTTATTGCAACAGAACAGTTCTCACACTCCCACAACTTCGCTTCCTTAAAAAAAAGGTAATTTTACGTGTGTCTTAATGAGTTCAAAATCATCATTTTGAGTCATTGATTTTTGTTGCTTCAGATCACATGACAAATATGTCTGGTGATACTTTGAACAAATCGGCTTGAGGGGTGGGTTGAAAGAGTGAAAATCAAGATTCAAAAAGAAGTTCCAGATTATGTTCATCCTTTTTTTTTGAATTATTATCCTATTTAGTTTCTCTTTAATTATATTTAGGCCTAGATTATAGAAATTATAAGCTTTGAAATTTAATTTAATAGATCCATAAGATTAGATTGGTTTCTGGTTATAACTAAGAATTTAATATATAACGTAATCATTTTGAGGAATAATAAGAAAAATTCTGTTGCGTTCAATGTGTAGTCATATGATGTTTTGTTAGCTACTCTGCATATTTTACTCATTGATCGTTGTTTTTTTCGTGTGTTACATTTGGACAGTTTGTATTGTTTCTTAGAATGTGAAAGCCTCAGATTTGTAGATTGTCATATGATGTTTTATTAGCTATTTTGCGTTATGTTTTGACAGTTCGTATTGTTTTTTTCGTGCATTATGTTTGGACAATTTGTATTGTTTCTTATAAATGTGAAAGCCATGTGTGCTTCTTTCAGATTTGCAGATTGTAAATTTTTGGACAATACAGGTAATGTTAGGTGTCGATCGCCTTGATATGATTAAAGGAATTCCTCAAAAGATACTAGCATTTGAAAAATTTTTGGAAGAAAATCCTACTTGGCGTGATAAAGTAGTTCTTTTGCAAATTGCCGTACCTACAAGAACAGATGTCCCTGAGTGTATGATTCTATCTCAACATGCATTCTAATTATATTATTTTGGTTTTTGGTAATACTAATTGCATATTCTTGTAATGCCCCAATTTTAAAAAAAGTCTCCAATTTGAAATCCTAAATTGAAAATCTTAAATTTTTTTTTAAAATCGATTTATAAAATTTAAACGTTAAAACTCTAAATTTAAAATACTAAAAACATATTTATTAAATAGTAATTGAAACATTAAATGTGTAAAAATTTTAAATTAAAATTTGAAATATTAAATAAGCTTGTCAGAAATTGAAATAAACGTCAAATTTAAACAATCTATAAAACTTTATTTAACAATAATATTCTACGTAATTTACTCAAAGTTTTAACGAAAATAAGAATATCTTTGGAAAAATGAGATATATTAATTTAATTCATTTCTTTCAACTCAAACCAGTTTATTTTTCTATATACTCGATTGTCTCTGAAGGGTTCTCGATCATAGTTATTTCTTCCTCAAATAAAAATTCATCTACATCACAAAATAACAAAATATGTCAAATAATCTCAACAAGTGAAATCACGTGTAAGTGCCAAATTAACAATTACTTTTACCGAATCCTGTAATAACAGTTATATACTGGTTGGATTTCATTTTCAATATTCTTTTAAGACTTAGTCATCTCATTATCGTTAAGGTTTCGTCATCTTTTACTTTTATTTTTAATTTAACGTTCAAGCTCACCATTTCATTGTCATTCTTTTGCTATCACGTATTTTTCGTCAATTCCATCACTTTCATACACATAAATGTCCTACCAATTTTATCTTTATACAAATCTATGTCAATGCTTAAACATGTGTACTCAAATATCATAGACGTGTGATAAAATAATAAAAAAAATATAGATTTTGTGATGTAAGGTAGTAGCCAAAACATTGAAAACTTAGTATTTTTACTTATTTGAATTCCAAGCGGTTAGGGTTTATCGAAATTTTTTCAAAATTCCAAATAATATTTTGTCTAAAATATTTAGTATTAAATTCACATTTAAATAAATCTTATTTTCAGAATAATTTAGGTAGAATTTTCTTATTTGTGCACTTAGGTCGGATCAGGACGAATTAGATCAATTACAATCGATTTGGGCAACTTTTGGGATTTTTCGCCTAAATCAAATATTTGGCATTAAATTTCTACTTCGATAGATCCATTTAATAACGATTTAGGCAGAAATTCCTTACCAGTAAAATTTTAGATCATTTCGGTAAAATTCTTGAAAGAATTTCGGTCTCGTTCGGTTAAGTTGAACAGTGCCAATTCAGTTCAGCTATGCCAATTCGATTTGTCTGGACCGATTAAGCTCGGATTAAGTGAACCGGTTCAGTTCGATTTAGATTAAGTGGTCTGGTTCTTTTAAAATAAAAGAACTCAACCTCCTTCCTCTTCTTCTTCTTCCTTCGTGATTTTTGCCGAGAGAGAGAGCTTTGGAGAGGCAGAGAGAGTACGACCGAGAGAGTGAGGAAAGATTGGGGTTTGTCCGTCGTTGACAGAGGCCGAGTGAAGTCCGTCCACTCGGTTAGGGTTCGGCCAAAGGTCGAACTGATGCTGCTCGCGGTGGTCGGAGGTCGGGTTGGTGTTTTCCGACTACGTAAGTTTGTTTTTCTGTGTTTGAAGAACTTAGAAGGGAGGGAGATTCTTCTCTGTCTGAAGAATTTGAGAGAGAATGAGAGATTTGTTGGTGATTTCCTCCTTCCCCGATCATCCAATTTATAGGAAAATTTCTAAACATCTTTATTTAATTTTGGACAAATTCGTTGGTGGATTAGATAATGATAAATTTTCTATTGGTTTCCCTCCTATTCCTATTGAATTTTTTCTAACTTCTTTTTTGGTGCTTGAAATTTTGGTTGTTACAATACTTGAAGTTGTTCTCGAGAATTTTGGCACCCTGCAAAATGTAATAAAAAAATGAAATAAAAATTACAAATTAACCAGACGTTCAAAATGTTTGTTAATTTTTCCAAAATAAACAGACTTTCAAAATATTTGTTAGCTCTCTTCTTAACTAATTTTTCAAAAAATAATCCTTTTTATGGTATAATATTCTCTTGAAATAAAAATATCTAAAGAATATAAAAAAAAAATAGTTAAAGTATTTTTTAAAAATTTTAAAAAACGATTAAATGATAATCTTTCATCTTAATTTTATATATTTCTTAGAGCATTTTCCGCCCAAGATGCACCTTGTCCTCTTGTGCATGATCTTGTAATTGTTTTTGTTTACTTGTTATGCCTTCACTTCATGGTGGCTTAAATACTTGAAGATTTTGCTACAATGTCCATCAAAAATTTGTCTTCAATACGTTGGGCTATTTGCATGATCTGGCTCAATCCAACCGGTCTGATTACTTACAATTCAGCCCTAATTTTTGTTCTTAAACCATTTATGAACTAGGCTTGTAGCATGTGATCGGGAATGTGTCGAAAAGGTGGTGCCAATTGGTGCCAATTTCTCAAACTGTTGTCCTTACCTCTCTCGTTGTACTTTCTTGTTGGATCGCTAAGAATCGTTCCGGTAACGTACCTCATGCCAGGAACGGAACCTATCCAGCAGCCCTCTTCTGAAACTGGCCTAATCCCGCACCACGGTCTTCCATTCATCCACCACTGAAACCATGCAAGTGCCTCTCCATCCAAATGAACAGCCACGACATCCATTTTCTCACCCTCAGTCCAGTGTTGGAGGGCAAAGAACCTCTCCACTCTGAACACCCAGTCGTTGGGGTTGCCTCCTTCGAACACGGGCATGTCCAACTGCCTTAGTCGGGACTCGCTGGCATGAATGTTGAGCCCCTCCATCCGCCCAACTCCGAACTCCCCAGGCGGCGGGTGTCCAGGTAACTTCCTTCACCAACCTATGATTTTCCTTCACCTCTAACGTGTTTCTTACTGTCCTCACAACTCACTCCAAAAGATCCCCTCATATTTATACAGCTCTTTAACTTTGGTTTTTACGACGTAGGCCAACACATCACACCCAGAGACAAACCTTCACATCTGTTTCCTACTTCCCGTCTCAATTCTTCCCTGAACTGTCTCATTCTGTCCTCAACCGAAAACTCTTTACCCTCTCCTTGTTTCCCGGCCATTGCTCTGCTACCAATGATACGAACTTCTTAAGATTTAATGAAGAAAACGAAATAAAAATTACAAAGTAATCCGACGTTAGAGAGGTCTGGTTAGTTGTCCCAAAATAACCACACACTTTCGAGCTAGCTCTCACTTTAACTATTTTCCCAAAAGATGATATCAGTCTTGTGTTATAATTTTTCCTTTAAATAAAAACATAGAATATCAAAATGAGTAATTAAGGTATTATCTACGAATCTTAAAAAAAAAAATTAACAGACTTTCTTTCATCTTAACTTTTTATCTTCTCTGGAGCGTTTTATTAAATTCTATCAAATTTTCAATTTTTTGTGAGAGATTTCCCATGTTGAAAAATTTTCAGGACTTCTAGTGTGGAAAACAAAAACACTAAATAAAAAAATAAAAAAATAAAAAAAAACTTTGGTGTCATGACATGTAGTTCTTCCGATATTTTACATATGACTTGTCCTGTTAGAAGAACTACTGATATATGTCTACATCGATTATATACTATTTTAAAACAAAACATCAGAACCAGAATTTTTAAATGTGACTATTCGTGTTATCACTTCCTGACTTTTGTTCTCACTCTGTAAATTTTTGAATTCATCATTTTTTTTTATCTTTTTGGTTGCCAAAGAGGATACCATAAGGAAGTTAAATGACATGAATGTATCAATTTGCTTGATTGAGAATTAAATTGGTCAAGTTCGAATGTTGACAAGCTAGAAATTGTCGTTAAAGTAGGCATTTATTTTTTCCGAAAAAGGAGAAAATATCAAGACAAGACTTTTCCTTTTAAGTTTTTACACCATACATAACTCTTGACAGGGTTGTCCATCTGTTGACGTTGGAGATTCATTAAGTCATTCTATGCATTTGATCTACTAGTACATGTAAACTACTCGGTGTAACTTCACGAACTAGATTGTGTATTTCCAAAAATGGCTCATCAGTTTGTCTAAATCTATGTTTTCACAGATCAAAAATTAACGAGTCAGGTTCATGAAATTGTTGGACGCATAAATGGACGATTCGGCACCTTGGCAACTGTTCCCATTCATCATCTGGTCTGTACTTAAATTTAATAGCTATTTAATTCTTTTTTCTTTTTGAAGAAACATTTAATCAAAAATGTCAAATTGCTCCGAAAAGATGAATGATTCATTCTCTAAATTAGGATTATGGGAAACTCTATTTACTCTTCCTTCCATCATGACAGGACAGATAGAGAAGATAGTGATATTTATGGTGATGGAAATCTATCGCAACCTCATCCCTTAACAATTAAATTAAATTGCTATCAATGTTAGAGTTACACTCCTAACATTCCACATTAGACATTTCTTGTTTTGCTTTATAGTAGTGTTAAAGGGGTCTTAAAATTTCAGAATGTGTTTAGGAATAAGATTGCAATGATTATCACAATTGTAAATAGTACTTAAGCATAGTCTCTCTGACTAACACACTTTTTTCACACATCCTTTTTTCCTCACACAGCAAACTTTTTTTCATGAGAAACAAACTAGTGCTGAAGCTTATTGAAACAAGCATTTGTTATTTCATATTTACTAAGCATTATTATTGACACACTTTGAACATGTTATAAGTAGACTTCATTTAGCCAGAGAATAAAAATGTTTTATGACCATTTTTCTCTCTCAATGTATTGGATTTGATTAAGATGGGGATCACATTCACTCAGCCTCTGAAACCTTCTTGTTCACCCTAAGGTCATTGCATTTATGATGCAACAAGCAATCTTCTGGTTTCATTGCATACTGGCTAAGATGTAAATCAACCTTTTAAACGAATCAATTACACAACCTCTCTGTTTTTTAAGCTGAATTACAGCTGCCCCATTAAATTCTCAAGGCAACTTGAACTGTAAAATATTGAAATACCTCAAACCAATAGTTAGACAACTTCAGGTACAAAAGCTATAAACTTAGCTAAATCTGAATAAGAATCTGCTAGTGTTGCTAACAATAAGGAGACTTGTCTTTATCATTTAAGTAACGATGGAGATAGTTCTTTATCCTTCTTGCAAACATGTTTATTTTGATCAACACGATTTTTATATATTATGCACTAAAGTTAGGGAAATGTGGGACACCATGTACACTTTTAATACAAAGTTTCTTAAAAAAGATCAAACCATGAAATTTTGAAGATTCAGAGTGAAATTCATTAATTGTTAAAGGATAAGAACTAGTATTGGTATTTGAACTTGTATATGAAATTACTAATGGTTTAACTAACAAATGTTACACAATAAACGAATTGATATTTGGCTATGCAATTTACACTCATATCTTGTCGAAATTTATTGTAACTCTTCTTTTTTTTAATGTTTCAAATATTATTATAATTAGACAAATGCAAAATCTTCTAATAAATATTTTTTTTATTGACAGGATCGTTCACTTGATTTTCATGCCTTATGTGCTCTATATGCCGTTACTGGTATTAATTTATATATATGTTGTTTTTAAAACCTCTGATTTCTTATTCTTGAGTATAAAACTTATTGATTAGTCGTAAATTTTCTTCAGATTTGTATTATATATGTATTTGTTTTCTTTTTCTCATAGAGAAATACATTTATAATTTGTATCATTATTACATTTATATTATTGTCTAAATCATTATTATGCAATTATGGAGCAACCTGTGACATCATTTTTTTTTTTTTTAATTTCTCATCTGAATTTACCCTTATTCAGATGTAGCATTAGTCACATCTTTAAGGGATGGAATGAATCTTGTCAGCTATGAGTTTGTAGCTTGCCAAGATGCAAAGAAAGGTGTCCTCATTCTCAGTGAGGTAAATACTGTTCTGTTACTTTTTTTTCTGGCTTCTTAGCATCATCGTTGTGTGTTGTTTTAGTATAAAACTCTGCACCTCCTTGTAATAATCTATCTTAATGTCTATCTTAATATTTGTTTACAGCATCGTTCCTTCTGGCTTTCCTTTACTAATGAGATTTCATTCTGACCTTTGATGCTTTTGAAGTTTGCTGGCGCAGCCCAGTCCTTAGGGGCTGGTGCACTTTTAGTGAACCCTTGGAACATAACTGAAGTTGCAAAATCAATTGACCGTGCTTTAAATATGACTGCTGAAGAGAGAGAGAAACGTCACAGGCATAATTTTGCTCATGTGACAACACACACTGCTCAGGAGTGGGCTGAAACTTTTGTGAGGTACTTGTATGGATGCCAAATTAATATGCCTTTCTTTACAGGAACTATATTCAATTTTCTGGAATTTAGGATACAACATAAGAATGCTTTTTATTCTAGTTATTATAGAATAGCTACTTAATGCTGGACCTTTCCAGAGCTCATTGATTAATTTGCATTGTGACGGATATTTTCTTCTGATCATGGACTGAATATAAAGGTCGCATATGAACAACTATGACATGGAGTCTAATTGTCACATACTAGATCTGTAACTGAAATTGTGGTTCCAACTAAAATTTGTTAAACTTCCTTCAACTTTCTCTCGTAACATTAATTTACGGCCTTAATTTTTTTTATCAAGGCATTTCTATGAGAGAATCCATCTAAACATACAGTTTTTAGGAATAGAAAAGGTGAATAATTTCTACGATGCAATTTATTGTATAATATTTTCTATTTCCAATTAATTCAAGAATGTATTCATTAGAATGTGTTGAATGCAATGGTTTTATGTTTTTTTTTTCTTGTAAAAAAAAGTATGACATTAATATTTATGGTAATTTTAGAAGAGCATATGATTTTAATTTTAGAAGTAGGTTATTGATCAAAATGAATATTTCAGGCTTGTTATGGTATTCATCTTAGTAAATTGAATTTTTGGTTAAGCTTTATGACAAATTTGCAGTGAATTGAACGACACTGTTGTTGAAGCTGAACTAAGGATAAGACAAGCTCCGCCCTGTCTTCCCTTTGAGGATGCAATAAAACATTATTTGAGGTCAAATAATCGATTACTCATATTGGTATGCTCTACTAGAATAGTATTATGAATGATCATTATATTTATTATGGGACATAAAAAATATTTTTTAATGTCTATGCATCATCCAATACTATTTTCTGGTGTGACCAGGTTTTGATAGCATACTTGCATTTAGAAACATCACCTCCTAGAATTCTGTGAAAGACAGACCCATTTGATTTTAGAAATTTCACTGAAACTATATTGTGCCAACTGGCTATTGCACAATTAGTCTTACCATTTGCCCTTCATTTTCTATTTAATGGAGGGCTAAATGTTGAATCGTAGATTTCGTATATAAATGATTGTTGCAAATGCAGTTACTGCTATAATTTTTTTTCAGTAATTATTATTGACTTTTATATAAAATTTTTAATATTTAATGTTTTTTATATTGTTGAATTTTTCTTATACTTATATATATATTGGTGAATATCATATTTAATAGAGTTTCTTTCAAAGATTCTCTTGTGATTACCGGTTGACGGCAAGTTTTTGAAAGAGGAAGAAGTAACTTAGATTTTGTGCGAGATTATTTCAAGTACACTATTTTCTATTGTATGTTTGTCTTGGTGTTTGACTTCCTTCTTGTTTCACTTATAGCTTCTGTAATTTACTTGTAATTGCCTTTATGATGTTGCAAACTCAGGGATTTAATTCGACATTAACTGAACCAGTGGACACACCAGAGAGAAGAGGTGATCAAATAAGAGAAATGGAATTGAAATTGCACCCAGACTTAAAAGAGTCGTTGACCAATCTCTGTCGCAATACAAAGACAACAATTGTTATCCTTAGTGGGAGTGACAGAACAATCTTAGATGATGTACTTTTCTAAGATAACATGTCATTTCTGAACCTTTTCTATACACATTGTAATTAAGTGATTTTACAGAACTTTGGAAACTATGACATGTGGTTGGCGGCTGAAAATGGAATGTTTTTACGATTTACCAAGGGAGATTGGATGACTACAATGCCAGAGCATTTGAATATGGAATGGGTCGACAGTGTGAAGGTGTTTGGTTTAATTTTGTGTTTGGTAAACTATTTATATGGACTCTAACGGGCTATTCTTGATTTCAGCATGTTTTTGAGTATTTCACAGAAAGAACACCCCGTTCACATTTTGAACCGCGAGAAACTTCACTTGTGTGGAATTATAAATATGCAGGTGGTGGGGAGCAGGCTCACGGCTGCTTTTATTTGGAGTTTATGTTTTTCACGTTTTATGCTGATAATATGATTTTTATAGATGTTGAATTTGGGAGACTTCAAGCAAGGGATATGTTGCAGCACCTCTGTACAGGGCCCATTTCCAATGCATCTGTCGATGTTGTCCAAGGTAGTCGATCTGTTGAGGTACGAGCAGTTGGCGTTACAAAGGTAACTAATCCTAAATTTTATAAGAATATTTTGGTGGTGTATACGTTCGGTGAATGAAATTTTCTCTATTATTTTTTAATCAATCAGGGTGCAGCTATTGACCGTATATTAGGAGAGATTGTTCACAGTAAATCCATGACAACTCCAATTGATTATGTCCTATGTATTGGACATTTTCTTGGGAAGGTAATGTTTTTTTATTTGTTATTTGTAATTATAGTTTTATACATGGCTTTCAAATCATTACTCAATGTCTATAAGATCTTCTCTTTAGTAATCTTTTCTAGAGAGAGAACAGAGAGTACTTTCATGTTTCATCTCTAGTTTTGAACTAGCATTGATAATTGGGAGAAGAAACTAGGTATTTCATGGTTTCATTTCGCCATACTGACTGAAATATTTTATATTTCCAGGA
This sequence comes from Begonia peltatifolia, assembly GCA_022433055.1. Taxonomy (NCBI): domain Eukaryota; kingdom Viridiplantae; phylum Streptophyta; class Magnoliopsida; order Cucurbitales; family Begoniaceae; genus Begonia; species Begonia peltatifolia. Next base: position 3,395,635 of record CM039527.1, read on the forward strand.
TGAGGATGTATACACTTTCTTTGAGCCTGAGCTTCCTTCTGATACCATAGGTCTAGGAAGATCCAAGGCAATGGATGGACTTAAGCTATCCAATGAGAGAAGATCAGCTTTGAAGCTCCCACCTAACAGAAATGCCTCAAAATCATCTCACACCAGTAAAGCAAGGCATATACTGCATTCCGAGAGGAAAACTCCGGCCAACCACCTGTCTGGAAGTGGAAAAAAACAATCGCCGGAGAAGATTCAGTGGAATGTGCTTGATCTTAAAGCTGAGAACTACTTCTCATGTGCTGTTGGGCGGACCCGCACAAGTGCTAGATATCTACTCGGATCGTCTGATGATGTTGTATCTTTTCTTAAGGAGCTCTCTAATGCAACATTATCTGACTCTTAATTGCTCAGCTTCTGACAATTGGCAACTCATCTTATTCACAAGTACTGAATAACTTGGCTCTTAATTGTTCTAAGAATTCAAATTCTAAAATTCTAAAATTAATCTGGAGTCAAAATTGAATCTACGATTTGATTCGTAAAATCTCTAAAAATCACATGAATATCGATTTTAAACAATCGGAGATAGCAAATTTGATATTTTTAATCTAAAAGTCATTCATAAATAAAAAATCAAATTTGATTTAAACCTTAAACAATTAATTACAGTTTGTATATTTGGAAATCCAAATTGGTATCGGATTTATTAGCTAAAAATTTGATTGAACTCGGATTTTGAAGGAGAGGTTTGTTAGAAATTTTTCTAATAAATGAAAAAGTTCAATGAAAGGGAAAATGCACATTAGAGTTCTCTTTCTCTAGGTTAGAAGTCTTACTTTTAATTTTACTTCTGTATGTCATAAATAAAATACAGAAGAAAAATTAAAAATTTTTTCTGCATGATGTGTGATATTTTGTCTTCTTATGAGAAATTTTCTCTATAAATAGAGAGTTTCGGATGAAAGAAAAATTATCCAAAAAGAATAGAAAGAGTTTCTCTTGTGATAAAGAGAAAAGAAAGGGTTTCTCATACGAGGAAGATGAAGAAAAAATAAAGAGATTTTGTGGGAGAGAAAAGAAAGATAGTGATAAAAATAAGTATGGTACTTTTGAATACGATGAAAATTCTAAGAGTAATAATTTCTGTTAGTAAATATTTTCTAAAATATTCGATATCTAGAAAAATATTGTAAATTTTATTTTTCATGGTGAGATCTTTCCGGACTCGGTCTTCGTGGTTTTTTTCTAATTTGAGTTTCCACTTAAAATTTTCGGTGTTCATTTTGGTTATCATTTCTCTTACTTCTTGGCCGTTATAATTTTACGGCGGTAAAAAAATATTTCAATTATTTTTAGGTCATATCTGTTATCGTTTCTCGTACCATTTATTTAGACGGTATTCCTGTCAGATTTTCTTTATTATTTTTCCCAACACCTTTCTGAATTTTCTAAATCAAAACCAAAACATGATTTTTAGGTAGTGGTCTTCGAAGAGTCATCCAGATTTTCTATCCATAATTTTACTTTATAATCTAATAGCATAATGTCTTGTTTATTTATTAATTAGTGCAAGTGATTGATTATTTTGAATATTTTACTTAAAGCGTACATTTTCACATTATTAGTTTGAAATTTGAAAGCGAATATTTTGGCCAAACTAATGTTTTGTACTTCTCTTCCTTCGTTGAAACTCTAGTTGGTCTTAACAATAATATACTGAAACTCCTCGTAATTTAGAAGTTGATCATTACATTTTAAAGCCAATTGAATGAAGTGGCGTCAAGAATGAAATTGACTAACAAAAAAAAAAAACTCGACTTATTATGGTGATGACGTAGAAACCATAAGATACAAATTGGTTATAACACCACGTTAATTAAAATTAAAATGAAAAATATTCACAAATTAAAAGTTAATACCAAGCTTTAAAAAAAAAGGTCAGGGTGAGCATAACCAAACCGGAATCAAAGAACTGGACCGGTGAAATCGGTTCGAATAGTCAGTTTTGAGCAAAATAAAACCGAACCTTGGTTCTATTTTGTAGTAACCAAATTGATTGGTTCGACAGTAACCAAACCGATCCAATTAATTTAGGATTTCTAAAAAATCAATTTGAAACACTGACAAATTAAAAAAAAAATACCGGTTCACGTTCCCCTTCAACATTAAATTCAATCTTGTTCTAATTTCTTCTTCTAGCCATAATTTCGTCCTCTCCCGAGTCCCGTACTCTCTGCGTTCTGGCCGACAGCGGCTTTCGTTCCTTCCACAACTTCTCGAATCTCGACCCCCTGCCTGTGGCTGCTGTTGTTCTTTCTCCCACTAGGCACTAGATACGTTCTATTCTTTCTCATCAGATACAGCTTTTTTGTGTTGTTGCTGTCGAATCTCGACTCTATGGCGTTGTTGCTGGTTAACCTTTGTGTCGAAGGTTTGTGGAATTTTAATGTGGTGTTACGGAAATGCTTCTATCGTTTTCCTTGTTGACTAATTAGAGATAATTTGGATAGCTACTTGGAGAGTATTTGTTGGCCTTTAGCACCCTGATAATGCCTCTTAGTTTATTTTTCTCCGATGAACTGTTAGGTTTAGCCAATCTTCTGTTTTTTTTTTAATTTTTAATTATTTATTTGTTATGTGTGCGATTACATGCATGGATTTGAGCAGGCAATCTCATCTTAATGATAATATTAGTCCAAAAGCTGAGTTGCTGTTGGGCTATTGAATTATGATTTTTTTTTATTAAAAAAATTATTTTGTATTGGGAAAACTCAGAACGAGACCAATGCCAACTATTTAGCCTAATTTATTCGCACGAGGTTACTCAGACCAATGCCAACTATTTATCAAAATGTGACCATCAAAAGTAAACGTTGCATGGGTTGATTCAAGAGGAGGAGAAATGTTTGAAATAGTGGTGATTCGAGTTGAAGTCTTGATATTTCATTTCATTAGATCCCTTTTTATTGGTATATTTATTTATTTATTTCAACTCATGAAAAATAACATTAATTTTATCAATAATAATTGATATGATAATTGTATCCGTTATATTTAATTTTACAATGTGGCGATTTTATCCAAAAAATAACATTAATTTTATTATTTCATTAGATCCCTTTGTTTTTTGTGTATCTGACAATGTGGCGATTACTCTGTTGGTGTGAGATAGAGAGTAATCACCCAAAGCACTAACATGCTGCAAATGTTACCTTTTGGGGGTAAAGTTATGTAGACAAGTGCAATTAAGTATGCAGATGTAATTGTTTGATTTGTTTTATTTTCATCTCTTTGACGGTGATTCCTCATTAGACAAGTCTCGTCATTATTGTGGAACGTTTCATTTTCCTTACAGTTGCATTGTTGTACTATAATATCAGGTCAAGGAAGATTGGATTAGATTGGTGGTAGACTGGCCACAAAAGCAATTAATACTACCTATGATGGATTCAGTAGTTGAGAATTTCAAAGCTGGCAAGATGATCCGATCAGATGCATTTTTCTTTTCAGATCAAAAGAAATGTCAACGCAAAAAGGAAAACGATTCAAGGCATTTATGGTCAGCAGATGGAATTGGAGTTGTGTTGGAGAAAGATGCTCAGCGGGGAGGGGAAGTACTGAAGCAGAT
>CM039527.1:3404253-3477661 GCA_022433055.1 Begonia peltatifolia
CAGAAAAAAAAAATTACTTGAAAGCAGAGAATCAGATCACCGGGAAGGACAACAACACACTCTGAGGATTCACATGGTAGAGAACGAGGCCTCACGTGCCTCCTAATGTTAATCCATTCATCCTCCTCGGGTCCAAAACCAGCAAATTTAACAAGAACTTCTTAACCATAATCATCAAGAGGTATTGTAACGACTCGATTTTAAAATTCCTAATTTACAAATTGTAATTTGAAACTCTAGAAATTTTTCTCAAAAATTGATTTAAAATTGAGCGTTAAATAATTTTCAACTTAAAATATTTTTATTTTAAACCTTAAATAAAAATCATTAAATGCGCAGAAGGTGTAATTAAAACAATAATTAAACCTATTCGAAATAAAAACAGAATCATAAATAATTCATAAAAACTCTAATAATAAAATTCAACCTAATTTATTCGGAGTTAAAATAAAAAAAAAACCAAAATACTTTTAAAAACTGAAACATAATATTTTAATTCTTTTCTCTAAAAAATCAATGATTTCTTCTATATGCTCGTTTGTCACCGGTAGATTCTCGATCACAGCTAATTTCTACTCAAATAAAAATTCACCTACATCACAAAATTATTCAAAACATGACAATTAACTCAACAAGCAAAAATACGTGCAAGAGTCAAAATTTAACATTTACTTTTACCGAATCCTGTTTACATAACTAGTTGATACTCAATTCCCAACCTTAGAATCAGCCATTTCATTGTCGTTCAGACTTTATCAACTTACTTTCGATCAAGCTCACCATCTCATTGTCGTTCAGGCTTTTGCTATCACGTCAGTACTATTAATGTTCAACTCACCATCTCATTGTCGTTCAGTCTTTTGCTATTACATATTTTCCGTCAATTCCATCATTTTCATGCACATACAATATGTCCTACCAATTTTATCTTTATACTATTCTAAATCAATGCTGAAACATACGTGCTCAAATATCAACTCGTATAATAAAACAGTTATAAGAAAATAATATAATATCTTGTGATGTAAGACCATAGTCAAAACATAAAAAAACTGTATTTTTACTTACATGGATTCCGAGCGGTATGGTTATCGAGATTCGTTTACTATTCCAAATAATATTATGCTCAAATAGAATATTTGGTATTTAATAAATCTAATTTCAAAGAAATTTGAATAGAAATTCCTTACGTTGTTCTCTTGGGTCGGATCGGGTTGGTTGGATCGGTTCGGATGACTTCCGGGATCTTTCCTACTTAATTCAAATGTCGATATTAAAATCCTACTTAATTAATTCCAACTTTAAAAGAATTTGGACAGAAAATCTTTACCAGTTTAATCTTGGATCGGTTCGGTCAGATTCGGGTCGAAATTTGGTTTGAGTTCGGTTCAGGTGAAGAGTGCCAGTTCGGGTCAACTGAGCAGATCCAGGTCAACTGGGCCGATCTGGGTCAACTGGGCCGATTAGGGTCAACTGGGCCGATTTGGTTTGGTTCAGCTAGACCTTCTAAAAAAACCAGTTCTGGTTTTTAAATAAAACCAACTCTATTTCTTTTCCTGTTCCGCCGAGAGAGGGAGAGAGAAAGTGTGTGAGTGAGTGAGTGAGCGAGAGATCGAGAGTGAGGGAGAGCGAAACCGAGTGGGACAGAGCGAGGGAGAGCTTACGCTCTTGAGGGAAATCGTTTGATCGAAGGGTGCTCTCTGCTGTTGCGAAGTGAAGCTCAACCAAGAGGAGTTTTGCCGTGTTGTAGAGGCTTCCGCATCGGAGGCCGGGGTAAGTACTACTTCTCTTCTTGAAGGACTCACGAGGGAGAGCTGATGTGCTTTTCTCCATCATGAGTACCTCTATTTATAGAGAGGTTTGCATTCCGCTCCTCCAAAATTTTCCAGTTTCACTCAGATTTCTCAGCTATTATCTTATTTGCGTTGGATTTTTGGTTGAGTAGTTATTCAATTAGATCCTGAACACTTCCCTCAGAACGTCCAGGTTCATTCCGGATTTATTGCTGAAAATCAGCAATCCGATCTGTAAATCAGATTTCCAAAGATATTATCTTAATGGAAATCCAATTTTCTTCTGTATCGCGATGATTTTTAGGCTACGTTCATTGGATTTGTTTCCTAAAATTCGGGTTGTGATTTAGAAAATTTGAATTTGAATTTCCAGATTAGGTTTGATTTTGAAATTTTGATTTTGAAATCTGAATATTGAATTGATTTGGAAACTTTTGAATTTGAAAATAATCTAAAACTCTACATTGTTGCAGGTATCTTATGAGCTAACGGTGGACAAACATTTGAGAAGAACAAGCATCTATGCTGCATTTGTGACAGAATGGTAAGATCTTTGTCTATTCACTAAATATCCAATTTAAGTAGAAAACATAATCATTGTTTTTGTCTTATTTCCCTTACCTATTCTTAGCTGAAACTAGAGCACCATACTACATCTTAAATTTTAATTTAGACAAATAGAAATTATAAAACAATTTACTTATTTTGAAAAAGTGTCCTAGAAATCAATGGCGTCAAAAAACAAGAATTAAAAACTGAACAATTATCTTGAAACAACACAAAAATATAACCTCTTAACAAAATTACCGGATCACCCGTTTCCAAATGTCTATGGAAAAAAAAAATTGTAACATCGTACCTGGGAAAAATACAAGATCAAAATCAATACAGAAAAAATATTATGATTACTGCCTGCAAATTGATCACTAGCTCTTTCACTCAAACCTCTAGCAACTGATGGAAAGAAAAGAAGAAAATGAAAGGATAAAGGAACAATCAGGACCAACTGATTTGCATTTACATTTTTCAGATAGAATAAAAAAACAACTTACCATGCTCCATCCTTGACAGATTTGGCCTCAAACTCCATTACAGAAGTTTCTGCCAAGCTCCTTCCTACACCAAGAACACAAGAATTTACAAGACAACGACAACAACGATAAGATAGTAAAGCAATTTTGTCATTTTAAATAGAAGAGGAAACGAGTAAGAGAAGTGAAATGTTTTAAATTGTGATTTAGAAGATCAATGGAATCACTGTTAAAGTTATGAGATAAAGTTAACTCAAAAGATAATTGATACTTAATGTTAATACATCATGTAGGTTGATGTTCTTAAACTTCTAACTAATTAACAATGGAAAAAAAAACTATTAAGATTTAAAAAATATTATTTTAAAATAATCACACTTGAACGTATCACAGTATTTTGTAGTTTTGCATGTTTCTTTTTCCTTTTGGGGAGCTATATTCATATTTATGACTTGTTTATAAATATATTCATGTTTACAAGTTAACTCAATAATATTTAACTTCTGCTTTAAAGTATCAATAAAAATAGAAGATAAGAAACTATAAAAATATATCAAAATAAGAATTATAGAACAGATAAGATGAGTGAAGATATTGAGGGAACCACTTCTCTCCATCTTACTATGATTAACGTGAAACAATCGATACATATGGCTATAATGATGCATTCTAAATTTCAAAGAAGGCCACTAAGCAAATAGAAAAATTATTCGACCTGAAGCACAAAGAGTGGACACAGCTGATTGAGTAGCATTTTTAAGTGGAGCTGAATCATCATGTGGCAAAGGAGTCACGCTTAATTTACTGGAGCTTTGGTTGATTTTGCCCTTATAGCATATCTCCTGTTTTGGAACCAATTCCATACCTATTTTTAAAAAAATTAGAAATACAAACTATAATGATAATGCTAGAATTATGTTATACAACATACTTGTTTCATTTGCACAGTTTGTAAACATAGATATCTTTCTTTGTATCATTTCCATAAAAATAAAAACACTAGGTGGATATGTAAAAAATATTAGTTCTTTTCCGTCACTTTTACATATATAAAAAAATATTGTGACATTTCCATGTATAAAAAAATATTGTGACATTTCATTTCCTACCACATTTTCTAAATGATCAATTTTTATATATCGCAATGGACGATTCCATCATTTATAGTAAAAAAGAATACTCACAAGAGGTTTTTCAAACCAGAAGAGATTTTTTTTTTCTTTTTTATCTCCGGAGGATAAGAAGTTTCATAAACAAGTCTTTTTTTTTTTATTTTTTCCCCTCCTCTGACTCACTGGAGGTAGAGATCCAACAATTTCAATTCCACATCCAATGAGGTAAAAATATCTATTTCTAAAGCGTTATAAACTACAACAAACTTTAACTTCTCTGCAATGTTTACAAGAACTTCTCGTGGAGGCATTGTATTATTGTGTACTTGCAAAATCGCTTCCATCTCCATAACGTTTCAGATAAAGATATATAAGTTACACAATTTGATACATAATAGATAGAGCATAATATGTCTCAGTGAGTAGTTTGTAATCAAAGATGTCCATCTTTGTCTAAAGAAAGAAACCAACTGTAAAGGTAAGTCCTTCAACAGAAACCATCGCACTGCACTTTCTACATGTTATTAGCACTAATAATCGCTTCCTTTAAAAAAAATGTAAATATCACCTGTAAAAATCGAACCACTCTCACACTAAAGAGAAAAGCTACAATTGGTATAAGAGATGAGAACCTATTGAGCAAACCTCATGGGATTGACATCACCTGGGACTGTTTCATTATGAATAAAGTAATTTAGAAGTCCAGCCAACTAAATAAATAGGGCAGATAGTCATGTCGGTTCCAAGCGGCATGGTCTAATAAGATTTATATTAACTCACATTGCTCAGTTAAAACTGATTTCAGAAGGCAAACTAATTTTTATGGGTGAGTTTTACCAAAAGATACAATCGCGTAAACAAGCCAGCGGAAACAAAGACACAATGCTCAAAAGAACAACTTGGAAGGATCAGATTAAGCTCGAACAAAAACCCAGAACATAACTTAACACGAAAGATATCGAGCACAATATTAAAAATTTCAGAAACCTAGGAAAGAACGACAAATATTACGATTAGCGTATGAAATGAACAATTTCGTCAACAAACTCAGTTTAAGCTTCCAAACTTAAATCCACGATTACCCACAAACCAAAAACTTCAAAAAAAAAAAAGGAAACAAGTAGAAACCTCAGCGACCGTGAAGCGGAAAGCAGGGCCTCCATTACTTGAAGGCCGACCCATCTCTCAGAAACGTTCGAAGAGACAAAAGGAGTGCTTGAATAACCAGTTGAGTAGGGAATAAGGAATTAGAGAGACAGTGAAAGGTCTCGTGCTGAAAAGTGCGATGCTGGGTTCAGTGTTGGCGCGCAAAACGACTCTTTCTGAACGGAACCAGAAATATCATTCGTCGAACTAAAAAACAGAACAAAAAGAGATCATGGTAACGATAGTGGTTCCATTACTATGAGTGACCACGGCATTTAATAAGAAAAAATTTTAATTTTATTTCTACGTATTAAAATTTTCTTCGGTATGATGTCTGATATTTTATCCTTTTATAAGAAATTTTTTTTATAAATAGAGAGTTTCTGACGAAAAAAAATCATTGGAGATAAAAGAAAAAAAATTTATTCTGAGTGGAGAGGAATATAAAAATAGAGTGAGTATTTTTAGAGAAAAAAAAAGAAAGAATAAGAGAAAAATAAGTGTGATGCTCTTATATACATTAAGAGTTGTAAGAGTATTGATTTCTCTTGGTGAATATTTTTTAAAATATTTGAATTTTAAAAAAATATTGTAAATCATATTTTTCATACTGAGATCTTTATGAAATCGGTACCCGTGGTTTTTTTTCGATTTAAGTTTGCACGTAAATTCTCGATATTAATTATTTCTTTTATTTCTTGGCCGTTATAATTTTACGGTGTGGAAAAATATTATTGGTATTTTTTGCATCGCATTTGCTATCTTTTTTCGTTCTCGCCGATTTCGACGTTATTTTTCCCAAAAAGTGGTATCAGAGCAAAGTTATTATGACGGAAAAGATTGAAATTGAAAAATTCAACAAAAATAATTTCTTTGTGGAAATTAAATGCACTATTGCGGAGAAATAGTTGTGCTATAACCATCGGCGAAAAACTGACGATAGTTGAAGATAAAAAATGGAATAAAGCAGATGAAAAACCTACATATTTCTCAGCAGTATTGAAGATATCTCATCATAAGTTGCAAGAGGGAGCTTGTAGGGTCCCTCCATTATGATGAGGGACTCACATTATTTAATAAAAAAAAAATTAAAACTTTATTCTACGTGATCTGTGATATTTTGTTCTTTTATGAAAAATTTTCTCTATAAATAGAGGGTTTCTGATAAAAGAAAAATCATCCGAGATAAAAGAAAAAAAATTTATTCTGAGTGAAGAGCAAGAGAAAATTAGAGTGAGGGTTTTTGCAGAGAGAGAGAAATTAAATAGTGAGAGAAAATAGGTGTGACGATTTTGTACACATTGAGAATTTTAAAAGTAGTGATTTCTCTTTGCGAATGTTTTCTACAATATTCGATATCTAGAAAAATATTAGAAATCATATTTTTAATAGTAAGATCTTTTTTTACTCGATTTTCGTAGTTTTTTTTTACTTATTTGAGTTTCTACGTAAAAATCTCGGTATTAATTATTTCTTTTACTTATTCGCCGTTATAATTTTACGGTGTGATAAAATATTCTTGATATTTTTCGGATCGCATCTGCTATCATTTTTCACTTTCGCCGATTTCAACGTTATTTTTCCCAACACAGTGCACAGTTACAGCTATCCAGAATAGTCTAATCTCGAAAAAGAAACATCCAAGATTTTACAAAAGAATTTAAAATTTAGACGGTTCGTTATTACGTAAATTAAGAATAGATATTTTATAATTAAAAAGACAAAAGGAAAAAAATAAAATAAAATACAATTTATAGTCTTGCTTTTGTTGAAGGTCATTAATAAATTAATTAAGTCTTAAACTATTTTGTTACAAATTTGTTCAATAACTTAAATATTATCGTCAATTTATATATTAAATTAAATATATGTACATTATGCGCACCCTATTGCATATTTACAGAGATCATAAAAACTTTAACCATTAACGTTACTTTATATATTGAATAAAAAATTTAATTAAAACATCGAAATCATGGAAGAAGTAGAAATGAAACTGTGGTATACGTCGAAAACAAGTCAAAAAAAAGTTTCATACTTTACAATTGAGATTGTTTAAAAAATTATTAAAAGATTTTTTTTTGTTAAGTACTTTTTATTTTGAAATTTAAAATAAATATTATATTTTTTATTTTGAAAATTAAAAGCTTAGATACCTCCTATAATTAAATAAACAAAAACTTAGATTTCATATTATAAAATTGGAAGATTAAAAAACCACTTCAAACAAAAAATCCAAATAACATCTTAATAATAATACAAGTTCTTGAAAAAATAAATTAAAAATATTGGATATGAGAGTAGATAAGCTTTTCTCGCATTTATATTTAGAGAACAAATAGAACAATTTGCAGTGTTTGTATAATAAACCAATAATAATTAACATGTTTCTCTTCAGTCGTCTCTGATGAAAAATATTTATCGTGTTGAGTGAAACTCACACCTATATGAAAAAGAACACCACTATTACAAAGAACAGAAAAAAGATAGAGACAGATAACTTAGTAGTTTTAATTCACATTTCATTTGTCCCTTGATTCAAAATGCTTTAAAGATCGTAAAAAAAAAGAGATGGAAAAAATTTCATAGTGCTGAATAATTGAAATTTACAACTATATAATCCGAATCAATAGCCAACATATCTTCAAAATCTAACACAGAAAGAACAATATGGCAACGATGAATTCAGAATATGGAAACACGTCGATAACCCCAACCATAATAAGTCTAAACCTAAACATTGCAATTAACAACAATTTCAAAGGTCCAATCATGCAGAAACTCTTAGAATCGTCGAGTTAGACAGAAAATCTATTGGATCAAGCAAACAAAAGCGGCAGATATGAGTAAAAATAGAGAATACACTTCAGCGACGATGACAAATTAGGGCGGAGAAGAAAATTCCAAGCCTCGATGGCGTGAAGCATAAAACCCCTGGCTCACCGATTTCTGTGCAACGAGGAAGAAGCGGATTGTGATTGATTCTACACCCATCGGTGGTTAAACCTAGTTTCAATCTCCAATTTATAAATATTTAAATGGGTATATTTTACCACTTAATTACTCCACAATATATTAATAATTTATTTTACATATTTACTTTATTTAAATTATATCATATTTAGTTTAAAATAACTTGTAAATATTTCACGAGAGTGTAAAATTAAATATAAGCTATACAATTATCATATTAATTATTATTGATACAATTAATGTTATTTTTTATTAGTTAAAATAAATAAATAAATCTACCAATAAAAAAAGATCTAACAAAATGAAATATTTGAATCAATAGTTGGCATTATTCTAGTTTGAGTAACTTCATACAAATAAAATAAGGTAAAATGCTGCTATAATTTTTTTAATAACCTTTTGAGTATGTTATTAGATTTATTAAAATATTAAATATTTAAAAATTATGATAATCGTCCACTTAAAGAGACTATATGTATATATAACATATTTCTTATTTTTATAAAAAAAAATAAACATTTTAAAAAGTAAACTACAATTTTGCCATTTCTTGCAGCCAAAATTACAAAAATACCATAATCCATTAAAACAAAACTTAATTAGTTAGGGTCGCATCTAGACATTTCATTAGTCAATAGGTTTTTATAGAAATGAAATTGCGTCACAGTGTGTCTATATGACATTCTTTATAGACTTTTATTATTTTAAAGCTTGGTATTAACTTCTAATTTGCACATATTTTTCATTTCAATTTTAGTTGACTTGACGTGATAATCAATTTGTATGTTATGGTGTCTACTTCATCACCATAAGTTACTTCATTCAATTGTCTTTAAAATGTAATAATTTATTTCTAAATTATAACGAGTTTCAGTATATTATTGTTAATAATTATAATTTATTATTTTAATAATGATTAATGTAGTTACTTCTAATCCAAGTTGTTACAACATTACAATAACGAATGTTTTAATGAAGGATCAGAAGTTCAAAACATTAGTTTAGTCAAAATAATCGCTTCTAAATTTCAAATTAATAATGTGAAAATATACACTATTAAGTAAAATAATTAATCTCCTACACTAATTAATAAATAAACAAGACATTATGCTATTAGATTATAAATAAACATATGAGCTAATGGTAGACAAACATTTGGGAAGAACTAACATCTAGGTCGCATTTGTGACAAAATAATAAGATCCTTGTTTATTCACTAAATATCTTTAAGTAGAAAACATAATCATTGTTTTTGTATTATTTTCATTACCTATTCTTACCTGGAACTAGAACACCAAAATTTACATCTAAAAGTTTAATTTAGAGAAATAGCAATTATAAAACAACTTACTTATTTTGAAAAAGTATACAAGAAATCAATGGCAGCAAAAAATAATAATTAAAAACTTAACAATTATCTTGAAACATCACAAAACTGCAACCTCTTAACAAAATTATTGAATCACCTGTCTTCAAATATCTGTGAAAAAAAATATAATAACATCATACCTGGAAAAAATACAATATGAAAGTCAATACAACAAAAATATTATGATTACTGCCTGCAATTAATCACTAGTTCTGCATTCAATCCTCTAGCAACTGATGGAAAGAAAAGAAGAAAATAAAAGCATAGAAGCACAATCTAGACTAACTAATTTTCATTTACATTTCTCAGATAGAATTAAAAAAAAAAAAAACAACTTACTATGCTCCATCCCTGACAGATTTGGCCTCAAACTCCATGCAGAAGTTTACATCGAGCTCCTTCCTACACTAGGAACACAAGAATTTACAAAAACATAAATCTAAATGAAGACAACGCCGACGACGACAAAATAGTAAAACATTTTTGTAATTTTAAATAGAAGTGAAATGTTTTAAATTCTCATATGGAAGATCAATAGAATCACCATTAAAGCTATGAGAGAAAGTAAGCTTAAAAGATAATTTTTTGATACTTAATATTAATACAACATGTAGACAGATGTTCTTAAACTTCTAACTAATTAACAATGGAACTAAACCATTAAGATTTAAAAAAAGATTATTTTAAAACAATCACTTGAACAGATCACAGTACTTTACAGTTTTACATGTGTTTTTTTAGAGCTATTGATACGAACCCTACCAACAACTGTGATAACGACCCGATACCAATTGTTGGTGCCGTCGCAAACCCATAAACTATAAATTTGAATTGGAAAAAATCCTTGACTCGAAATCTATACAGATCTGAATCTTGGAATGATGAGGACGCCACAAACAAATATGCATGTTCATTCGATAAGTTGGAGTTTCGAACGCCATAAGAAATTTTGGTAAGTTCGGAGTTTATTCAAGAAACTAAGAGATTTTCCCTCAAATTTTAATAAAACGTAATCTGCCTCTTCTTCTCATTTTTCCCAAATTTATAAAGCATTAAACACTTCTTTCATGTTAGGGTTTCAAAATTAAACATTAAATGACAAAAATACTCTTGTAATGAAAACGACACTAAACACTCTTAAATGACAATCTCAAAACAAAAATGGATAAAAATAACTAATAAACGACAATGCAGAATAATCGCGACATTGTCAGATGCACAAAAAAATAGACAAAAATTTTTAAATCTAATTTTACAACTCAAACTGAACATGTATATTACCAAGCGTGGATGTGACATTCTGACCAACATAGTTGGAAAACTCGCATACACCTTTCAAGCAATAAGCACGGAAGACAATTCAAATATATGAGTTTTGCTAATATTAGGAAGAAGCGCTCCATTGCAATGAATCAGATTGTAATTTATGGCATAAAAGGTAGCAATACACTTTCTGAATCCAAGACAAACAAATACAACAAATTTTAGCATAAAAAGAATATTACTATTTCAAAGAAACTTGGACGACTAAAAAAGACAGAGGCAGGCAACTTGGTATCAATTCACATTTCAGTCGTCTCTAATGGAAAACATTTATCGTGTTAAATAATTGAAACTCACAACTATATGAAAAAGAACACCATTATTTCAAAGAAACTTGGACGAATGAAAAAACAAACAAACAGAAGATGGACAACTTAGTATTAATTCACGGTTCACTCGTCCCTCGACTCAAAATACTTTAAAGATTGTAAAAAAAGGTGGAAAAAATTTCATAGTGCGGAATCATTGAAATTTACAACAATATAACTCAAATTAATAGTAAACAGATCTACAAAATATAATACAAAAAGAACAACATGACAATGATGAATTCAGAATAAGGAAACACATCGATAATCCCAACCATAACAAGTCTAAACCTAAACATTGCGATTAACAACAATTTCAAAGGTCCAATCATGCAGAAACTCTTAGAATCGTCGAGTTAGATAGTAAATCTAAATTAAAAAAAAAAACAAATAACAACCAAAAGGATTAAACAAACTAAAGCGGCAGATACGAGGAAAAATAGAGAATCCACTTCAACAATAATACAATTTAGGGCGGAGAAGAAAATCCAATCCTCGATAACGTGAAGCATAAAACCCTGGGCACACCGATTTCTGTATGAGGAGGAAGGAGCGGATTGTGATTTATTCTACACCCATTGGTGGTTAAACATATTTTCAATCTCTAATTATAAATATTTAAATGTGTATATTTTACCACTTAATTATTCCACAATACATTAATAATTTGATTATAAATATTTTACTTTATTTAAATTATATCATACTTAGTTTAAAATAACTTGTAAATATTTCATGAGTGTAAAATTAAATATAAACGATACAATTATCATATTAATTATTATTGATAAAATTAATATTATTTTTTATGAGTTGAAATAAATAAATAAATCTATCAATAAAAAAAAATTTAATGAGCCCGTTCATTTGGCTCGGTCTCTGACGAACTCGCAAGTTTAAATTCTGAACTCAGTTCGACCCGTCTAATGAGACCGGGCCAGGGTCAGCCTGCTACAATGGTGAGCCAAGTCAAACTCGACTCTCTACTATATCGGGCCGAGTGAGCGGCTGACATCTCTACTTCTCGGGGGATCATTGCACTAGCATAGATGAAATTTAAGAAAACTGACCCAATTAAAAATATATTACGAACTCCAATTTGCTTAATTCTTTAATATTAAAAAAAAACATACGATGAGAAGTTCTTCATTTTTTATTGTTATTATTTTATAAAGTGAGTATTGCCACCACCTATAAAGTATTGACGCATTGACTTTGTTACATTATAAAGTATCCTTGATGGATTTATGGATAATTCTTAGTGCTGACTTTCTTTTGCAGGATTTAATGGATTTGACAGAGAAAATATGAGTAAATAAGAGTAAAAACTCCCACGAAGGTATTTGGAGAATGCCTTGGCAATCATGAGCGTGCTACGCAGACACCCAAAATGCTGCAGTGACTGTCACAACTTAATTGTCAATTTATTATATGTGTGTGTGTGTGTGTTTAGTATAGTTTGCATAAACACGTATAAATATTGGTAATTTATATATATTCTGTGTTTGTTGATTTGAATTCTGTCTTGAAAGTTTGAATTTTTTTTTTAAAATATATGGTAGTAGAGAAAATAAAAAAATTATTAATCTCCGTCCCTGTGTATTGGATGGACTTTTGTTCTTAAGTTATGCTATGTTTTTATCATGGTCACACTAATTCTCTTTAATAAAATAATTTTTTCGTCTTTGTACGTGATTTTTGTCATGCTAAGGTTTTAACGTAAAGTATGTGTTATTTCTTTTACCTTTCTATGCATGTATAACTAAGTGGTAGGATAGAAAGGAAAGTACCTGAGGCAAGAGCCACACTATTAATACATCGACATCACATATGTAATTTGACATTAAAAGAACATGTTCTTTACTTGAGAAAATTGTAAGCGATCGATATAACACACAACAATCATTCTACTTAAAGTTTGTAAGTCAGATCTAGCTTGACAAGAACTTAGACTAATTTTTTGTTATTTTAATAACAAGTCTAGTGTCCAGTTTTATTCTGATCTAATCTTGAACCATATTTAGATCTAGTTGTTACCAGAGGGTCAACATTTTTTCCCTTGGGCCCATCATCCGACAATTGGCACTATCGAACGAGTAGTCTAGTATCATGGTGCCAAAGAAACTATATTTTTTAAAACAAAATACAATTGAGATGTTGAGGAGACCCTACAACTCAAGACATTGGATTCATAGCTAAAAATGCCCGCGTCACAGCCTTGTCTAGAAGTTTAAAAAAAATTATGAAATGCCACCTTACAAGTCAGCACCATCGTACGAGGTTGACAAGCCAGATCTCGGACCATCATCTTTTTTGTTTGGTTTAGCATCAAGACTCGACAAAAGACCATACCATAGTCCGCCAGATCAAGCCCAGAACACACATGATTCTGATTTTCATGGACTAAGACAACCTGCCCTAGTTCAGTGAGGAGTCGGCCTTACATGCATACATACATTAATAAATAAAGAGTTGCACATTCATAAGTTCACATCCGTCAACTTTAAAGTTTCTGAATTTGTATACAATTGAACTTGCAAAAAAAAAAAAATAATGTCAAAAAAACAATAATAATAATAATTATTATTATAAATAAGGAAAACACTTGAAAACCCAATCACTATTGCATGAGACAGACGATATGTAGCCAAATAACGTCAATGACAGCTCCATTGATTATTCTAATTATCACCTTAGAAACTGAACTAATGAAAAGATAGTAAACTGTCTGCTCAAACTGAACACAAATTGAAACATGTCCCAAAATCTAGAACAAAACATTTGAGGTACTCGGGATCGTCCAATTGTCAATCAAATTTCAATATGCAACCTGGAAGAAGTTGATGAGAAGGGTGGAGAACATGAATATGATGCCGAAGGGAAGCAAAGGAGCAAGCTTAGCAAATATCCATCAACAAAGAAAACGGGATAGAATAAAAGGCTCTCATACTTAAAAGAGGAAAGGGAGAGTGAGATTAATTAAGTTGGTTTGGCTGTAATTAATGTATTTAAGCTAATTAACCTAACCTAATCTAATCATATATTATGCAATGGCATCTTGGCCGGGATGGTCCATGAAATTGCTTGTTACATTAATTATTCTTGTTTTATGCTTAATCTGTAAATTAGCCTACATTAGTAAGATAATTACAGAGTTGTCCTTCAATTTTTTGGGATTACATTATTAAATTTAGCCTCTGGTCCATAAGTTATAATAGATAATTAATTAATTAATAACTAATTAGATTATTCTTTTTTCCACCTGGTAGCAACCAAAATAAGAGAATTAATTAATAAACTTTGAATCCCTATTATTTATCAACCAAATTCCGTCAAATTATATGGTGTTTATTTTAAATATTAATAGCAATTAAATTGATTCAAGTAAGGATAATTCCGTAATCTAATCAATAATGAATTAAGTTCCCAATTACACGTTTTTCCAAATACTGTCGAGACTGTAGCACTGCAAAATATTTTGTTCATTAAACAATATCTATTTTCTACTTTTAAATAATTTATTATTAATCAACTTAATAATTTTCCGGTTTCTAGAAATCATAGTAACTAAAGAAATGAAAAATAATTGTTTCGTTTTTTTTAAATGTGGGCTCGATGCCACAGTTTGCTATGTGATTTAAATTATAAAGAATTAAAAATAAAATATTAATTAATGAACCACGCATCTGTACAATATGAGAATATATTTAACGAAAATAGATGTAAAATTCAAGAAGATACTAACATTCATGAATAACTCATTCAAAATTTATTTAATTTTATCGTACAGGACAATAATCTTTAATGGTCTGGAATAGGTGCTAATTAAAACATACCATGGGATTGAAAAAGTTAAATTCAATGCGGATTCTATGTCTCCAAATTTCTTAGTCTTCAATGATGTAATCACTCAAACACAAACCAAACTTGATCAAACTCTTCAATTCTCCCTCAATGATACAATCTTTTCCCTCTTCTTCCTATTCTCTCCTCGGATTTGCTCGACTACGCCATCGGGTGCTAATTTGCATTCAAGTCATTGCAAGCAGAAGGATGAGCAGAGAGGAAGCCTGATCCCTAGATCAGGCCTGACCAACCTTGCACCCCATCTGATGATCCGACATCAAGCCCACAAGCTATCCAGCCTGATTTTTGGCTAAATGTCACAAAGTTAAGAAAAAAAAAAAAAATTTAAAATAACATGTCCGCA
Organism: Begonia peltatifolia; assembly: GCA_022433055.1. NCBI lineage: Eukaryota > Viridiplantae > Streptophyta > Magnoliopsida > Cucurbitales > Begoniaceae > Begonia > Begonia peltatifolia. The sequence goes on from CM039527.1 coordinate 3,419,519, forward strand.
TTTCAACCTACATAGATAAAGGTAGGCCACGACCAGGCCCAGTTGATTAAAAAAAATGGTTCGGTTTTACCAAACCTAGGTCGGCTCGCGGAGGATGAGGCTCACGCGGAAGTGTTCTGAGTTCAGGTTACTTGGCAACACTAGAGGAATACACCATCTGAGATGTGTCAAGTCTAAAGTGGCACCAAGGCTAAAGTTAACAATAACAAGATATCATTTCTACAACTCACATCTTCTCAACTGTGCAAGTGTATCCAATCATCAACTTTAAGTGTATTGTCTACTCATCTAGAGAAAAGCTTAACAATTTTGTACTGGTTGCTGTATTGGGAAGAGGCCAAATATAGTCAGAAAAGCAAAGCAATGGAAAAGAAAGAACACCCTTTGAGTTCAATGCGTCATCAGTATTCAAGTCTCATGTTTCTCAAAAGTAAATATCTATGCCTCATGTTAAATAATATCCTATGCTGTAAAATAAGATTATCATACTTTGAATATTCGAACAAGAAATCATGCAATTCGTGTCCAAAGGGTTTCAGGAATGCCAAAATTGTTATTGTCAAAAAAATAGATCGTAGAGATTGAAGTCTCAAGTTATAAATACTTGGCCAGCCATAGAAGATCTTTGCTGTCCTTTAACGCAAATGACACAGCATCACTGAAACACAAAAATGAAGTTTAAATGTCATTGGCGAAAGATATTTATGAATTAACATAAATTTTGAGTGATGAGCAGTCAGCTCAAGAGTTTCAATTACAAAGATAACTTATTCAGGACTCTGGTTATAGTAATTTAAGAAGATGATCACTTTGAAAAATAGTTATAGTGATTGCTGTTTTTCGATTTTATGGTGGCTATTTTTACATTCTACCACTTTGACAGTAATTTTTTTGCCTTAAGAAATCTAAAAGAACTTACAGAGTAACTTTTTATACTAATTAAATTAAACTTACTAATGCCTCTGAAGATAGCTAATGTGTAGAGCACTATCAGTACTAAAATTGGTCTAGTGGTTGTAATATGATGCTAAAAGGACTAACCTTGGGAAATTGAACTGTAATTTTTGCAACATGTGCTTAGCTCCTGCTTCACATAAAATAATTCTACATTCAGCTAAGAGCAGCCAGCAGCAACTAGAGCATCCCGTCTGAAGGTCGAAGCTTTAAGAGATAAGGGAGGAAGCGAGAAAGCTTAAAAAAAAAGGGCTAGTCTGGCAACTGCTGGCTCTCGACGAAGAGTCAACTTGCGACGTCACCTTCTGAAAGATTATGATTTGAATCCAAATTTCCACCAGTTCTGAAAGTTCTGGAGTTCCATTGCATTAATGAATCCGGCTGGGAAGACCAAACTCAGAACTGCATGAGCAGACGAAAGATATAAACATTCAGGGACCAAAATATCAAAAAATTACTTAGAATGAAGCCATTACAAAAAATATTAAATAGACTTGTATGTGGAGATCATTTCACAAAAGCTAATGATACAAAAAACTTAAGTTACTTTGTCTATAACACTACATAGAGAAGTCTAAACTCAAAGAAAATTAAGGCTGGAATGAGGAAACATAAGTTTAGAAATCTTGGATGGCACTAGACATCAGCAGTTTCACTAACCCAGTAATTTAAAAGTCACTATAATATCTCCCTAAAAGTCGGAATTGAGGAATATAGAACAGTAACTTACCCAACTTTCAACATTGCATCATATCCAGGAAATGTTTCTTCATTGCCCGTAAGAGACATGAAATAACCGTTGCCAGCTGCAGCACAAGACAACACTTTAAGTAAAACAATCTTTGCAGGCAGAATCTATTCTCTCCTTCACAAAAAATTGCTTCAGATCCTAGAACTAATGGAACGAACGAATGATGTAGTCATTGAACGAAGAAGAAAACATAGCTCTTTCTTTTAATCCATCACGAACCTATAAAATATAAAACTTTCAACACTGTCCAATTTGCTAGTCTTCTTCCAGTATCCACAATCCACAAAATCGACGTATAGTAAATGAGAAAAGTTCAATACAAGTGTTTTTAATGTTATTACTTTGCAGATCTCTACTGTTGCCATCATTTAATTCAATAAAATAGAACATTATTGTGTGAGCATAAAGAAATAATTTTACCATCAGAAAATTCCTACTGACGTGTAGAACATTAACTAAAGCCTAAGATTCAAATGTATTTGATAAAAAATTGACCTTTTCAAAGGTGGTTTCGCTCATTCCAGACTTATAAAGTTCATGAACCATAGCTGTCAAAAATATTTGACTCATTTTGGAACTGTTTTTCATCACCTGAAAAAATAAGAATCAGTTAACAGTCATGACTAGTTCGAGAATGGTGTATTGCAAGCTGCGCAGAAAAAAACCTTAATACTGGTGACTTGCTCCAACGAAGGATCATAAGCACGCATATCTTTTCCACCATTGTTTATTCTTGAAAACACTTCCACTTTCTCGGTTTTATGAGGAAACCCATGTCAAAATACTAACACTCACTTGAATACGAGGGGCTTGGAACATTTCTTGAATGGCTGCTTCTACCTTGGCCATACCAACAAGCTCTTTTACTGAGTTAGTAGAACCAGTGACGTCAATCTTGTAGAAGCAATCAACTATCAATTTAGCAAAAGATGATTGGAAGCATGGTTGTACGATAAACCTCCAATAACACTGACCCAAAGTAGAAGGAAGAAAACATCTGGAAGGGAAGAAGAAGCTGGCGTGAAGGAGAATGAATAGCTACGCAAAGTTAGTTAAAGGGAAAGGGAAGTTAGCGGAGGGAGTTAATAACTTTGTAGTAGTTGAGAGTAAGTCCTATGCAGAGAAGTCGGACTCATGAAGTTCCGAGCATGTGTGTGGAAGTATGTTCAACTCCTTTGTAATCTCTGGAAAAGTATTGAAAATTAAATTATGAGCTTATCATTGTTCTTCACATCATTAAGCATGCATAAACCAATTTGAATTCTTCACATCCTATGGCCACTTCTTAAATAATTATTTATTTGTTCGATAACTCAATATTAAAACAACAAATTAGGCAGAATTTATATCCACCCGCATATAAAATGATTCTCATTAAGCAAAAGATATATTTAATTACGCTTTGAAACGCAGTTTGATGGCCTCGTAATATTATATACCTTCTGAAACTGCATTAAAAGTTTTAGTCAACTTTAAATGGTAATCAGCAATTTCCGCAGCGGGCCTGCAAATTGCAAGTGCACGTCGTGCATCTCCTGAAATAGCTGCTACCTGATCATATTTATAAAATGTATAGTGGACATTTAGTTGACTACATGAGCCAGCTTAAGCAGATTCAGAGATACAAGCAAGCCTTGGAATGGAGCGGATAAAAAACTAACCTTCCTTGATGCAAATTCTAAAGCTTGTTTTTCAAATGTATTAATTCCTTTAAGGAGACTTATGATTATCTCTTGAAGCTGCATAGTGGATGAACGACCTTTCGATGCCCATGCGACTTGAAATACAGGGAAGCAACTTTTTTGGAAGATCCATAGTATTTGCTATCCCTGAAGTAGTAAATTATCAGTTAGATGTAATATTGAAAACATAATGAATACAGGTACCTGATAACATATAAACAGACCTATTACAACCAAACTGGAATGTGGCTTAGTCGGCCAATCGAGAATGTTGTACAGAACCTAAAAAAATGAAGTCATTTAACTTTGAAGATTTTCGTAAAACTAGAAATCACAATCCCACATACAAAGATGCACAAGTTACCGACTGATTTCTTGTTACAAGAAGTCAAGCTCATCAATGAGCAGAACACAAAGTCGTTCATCCTCTCTGGCAGCTTTATTTCCATCTGAAAAGCGTTCAGTCAGAAATTGAAGAGCTTTTTTGCAACCAACTCTGTGCCCAGTTAATGCTTCATATATAACCTGCAAGAAAATGAGTCACTATAAAATTAACCCAGATGGTCATCAAAACTTAAATCCAATCTCATTGAGTATTACCCGAATATTAACCTCCACAAAACAGTGAGCTCTTATACTTCCAGAATCAACTTCACCCTTTAGATGTCTCAATACCGCAAGTACAGTCATCGTCTGCAATTGCCATTGAGAAAAAAATATATAAATACCAACAAAACATTTTGGTAATTTAATTTCGAGTATCGATAGCTTCAAGTGATGATCAGGCAATAGTTTTTACCTTGCCAGTTCCAGGAACACCATGGATATAAAAGGCAACGCCCCAAACATTTACCATCACTAATCGCACCTTTTATAAATGCAGTTATCTCCTCCATTTCTCTGCATAAAATACACGTTCTTCATTAAGAAGGAAAAAAATTGAACATCAAGTGATGGAGATTATTTTCTTACTTATTCCTGCAAGGTAGACATTTGGGTAATGATGCCAAAGTAAGTGGTGCCTTAACTTTTTCGACTTCAGTTTGCTTGTGGCGTCTTACATGCTCTAGGATCTTCTTCACCCCTATCTTTTGAAGTCCAAAGAATTTACCCTTCCTTGAATTCTAGTTATCGACAACAAATTGTCGCAAAGTTTGGTTACCCACAATTTATAAATATGAAAACCATAAAAAAAAAAAAAGGGAACTGAAATGTCCATACTGCAGCTGAATCTTGAGCTAAGGTGATCGGGCTCGTGACTTATTCTCAGTTTCTTCTTCATACTCTACTCTAACTCTTCATCTCTATCAGAGTCTGAATCATTGCTAAAATTCCAATATTCATCACAGTTAGTTGCTTCTCCATCCTACCAAAAATGTACTAACAAATGTTAATAGAAATTTGATCTAAAATGAGATCAATTGAAGCCTTAAATGCTGCTTCTACTTTCTGAAGTTAATACCTCTTCAACATCATCTATGTCAGCAATGCGCCTGAAACTGTGCCAACTAATGTCATACTCGTACTCGCATAAGAAGACGTCATCCCCTTCATTTTTTGCCCTGGCATATTCTTTTGGGCTCATGACTTGACACTGTCGAATGATGGTTTCCATCTACAATCACATAAAAATGACAATCATTAATACCTATATCTATTGTTTTATTTTTTCTTTTTCAATTCTAATTTCTTTTTAGACCAAAAATATTAATAACCATCTCTGTTAACATGTTATTCCTGACATGCAACAAAAAAGATCCAATAGTTATAAATTAACTAATTTCATTTTCTGAATTGTCTATTTAATATTCCTATATCAACCCTTTGATACGACAGTTTAATCTTCCAAGGAATTTTCTACCAAATCTCAGTCACCACCAAAAAATCCTTCCTCCCTCAAAGCTGTCCCTTAGCATATCCACAGTTTTCTCGCAGACAAACATGTCATCAATATCTTGATTCAGCTTTTATCTCCACTGCTCTCTACTCATCAGAAATCGTTGAATTTTGGAGAGCTTAAGCTCTGACTCCTCCACTTAGTTCTTGAAAAAATATGAGAAGCTGCAAGTACTTTTAGAATAACGAAAGATGCAATTAATCATATAAAATTTGATACTCTCGCGAGTGTACTCATTTATACCTACTTCAATTTTTCCTTTTCATTGAGGTCTCACGAGTGTACTAATTATCAAGTCGTTGGAGTATCGAACAACTCATTGAATAAATAGATTCTGCAGGGAAAAAAAATAGATCAGAATACTAAATTTCAATAAAATACTAGTTTAAAGTAACGCGGTATCTCAATAAATATCTTACAAATAATTTAACATATTTGCTTCGACCTATGATTAAGAAGGTAATATGTACCTTTCATCATATGTAAGATTCAAATAAACACAAAGTAGAGCTTTTTTCAAATTGCTAAAAAATACTGGAAATGTGTGCTCTATATCTTCCAAAATCACATAATCATCTACAATATCCTGCAAACAACAACACCGTTATCTTTATAACAATTACTTTATTTTCAATTTACCAAATAAATCATTGTCATCTAAAGTGGAGATATTGTTATACCCGGTAGTGAAGTTTATCATTATAATGCATGAAAAAATGACGACAATATTTAATTAGGTTGTGATTTCTAATGTAGCCATAATAATCATGTTGGTAGACATTATACAACGGACCACTCGCTGGGATTAACTTTTCCCAATCTGCATATTGAAAATTTGATGCAATTGTATTTGAAAGATAATTGTAGCTCTTGCGCCAACCGTCAACTTTTAAAATCACATCGATCTTACGTCTTTTATTCCAAAATAATGGATCATCAATAACGATTTTGAATAATCGGGTATCACGTGTCCTGTGACATAACCACAAAAAATATTAACAATATATTTTAAAACTTAAAAAAAAAAAATTGATCTTACCATGGTAACAAAAGTAAATTTAAGTATTCTTGAAGTTCTATGGGCATGTCAAATAATACATCCTTATAATATTTTGATGTCTTCTTTTGAAATCCATAACCAATACAATTGTCCATCATCTCAACTAATTGTTTGACACAACTAGCTATATCATTTGCAGAGCTCAAAGGGCCCTTCTCATTCGGCAAAACCGTGCCAATGCCAGATGACATGATAACGAGGTACTTAATTAGGCTCCGAGGCAATCGTTTCTCATCATAAAGTTTGCATAATGCTTTTATTACACCTCTGTAAATTCATGCAATATATAGTTTAACACAAAATCAAGAATAACAAATTAATTAAATAAAGAAATAAACGTACCGAAAAATAGATTTAAACATTGGCTGCATATGGGCCCACCACTCCTTACTAGGTTTTGTGTTTTGCTCTTGTAACCTGTCATTCAAATATTTCCCCTGGTCGCACGTCATATATGTTTTTCCTTCGCGATTAAGTAAGAAATATGGTTGTAAAAGTGAAGGGTGTTTGTGCAATATGAGAAACTTGAATGTGTTTATAGCTTCTTCGGCATTTGAATAAGCAAAAAAACTAATATCGAAGCTGTGACCGAGAACATCACTTGCTAGAGAGGTAGTTCCGTATTCTTCACAACTACACATATAAGAGATATATAATTTCTGCAAAAAAAAAATAAAAAAACCATCTATCATGATTGCTAATAGTAATACCCAAATCACCACAAAGATCACGCAAATGCAAGAATATGTTCATTTAAAAAGGTAACCACTATAATCATTTCAAAAGAAAACAATATTTATAAACTATCGCTTGAAAGAGATTTACTTTTATTTTTGGTAAATATTTGGATGATCAGTATTTCTTAGATTAAATTTGTAGTTAATCTCATTTAGAGTGGTTGTTAGTCTATTTGAAGGCAGAGTAGTGTAGTTATTCAATAAGAATATTCTTTAAAATTTTTAAATTAATTAAGAACAAATCAATCTATCACAACGAATCTGTGGTAATGCAAATAATGACTACTAAATCGGAACAGATTACTAAAAGAAGATATTGTGGATTAAAGAGTTACAAAAAAGGGAAAGATGATGGTTCTTCATGAGCAGCTTGCACAAAAAAGGGAAAGATGATGGTTCTTCATGAGCAGCTTGCAAAATAAGTGGTAAGTTGAGTCAGCCTCCAGCTAGTTATGAAGGAATTTCAAAAATGTTTAAGGCATAGAAGAGGTACGACGAGACACCAGTGTTTTTTAATCGAGGTTTTTCACCTCGGAAGATGGAGTTCATTGTTGGGTTTTTTGAACTGAGAGATATTTTTAAATTTCAAATATTGAGAAGACCGAGGCATTTGAAAGGATCAGAATCAGCCTAGATTCAATGGGAAAATTGATATACTACGGGTTCTTATCGGATGATCACAAACCAAGATGCGTAAATTAACCAATTTTCCATCTCACTGGTTTGTCGTTTTTGCAGGTAAAGGTCATTTTAAAGTATGGGTTGAGAGCATCGATTCATGTTTGAAGGAAGGACACTCATGGCCAAGGAATGGCGTGTATGACTTGAAGAATTGGCGCGCACAAAGGGGGTTTAACCAAACACTTTGGATGGTTATTGTTTACTCAAATGATTAAGATAGCCAAGGAATTCTTAATTTTCATACTCTCCGTAAAGCATTATTGTGAAGTCACGTCACCACACTTACCAAATAAAAGACTTTCGGGCAGCAGAGAACCAGTCACCAAATAAAAGACTCTTACGGGCAGCAGGGAACTGGTCAGCACAAGGGAACTGGGCAATAGCCAAGAACCGATCAATAGAGAACCGGTTAGCCAGCAGCGCACAGCAAATACGCTGATTGTGTGCACACTTGGCCGAGCTGAAGCACAACGACTATTTCTAGTAAGCTCCAACGGCTATAATTTCCTTTCCTTTCTAGTTTTCAGATCTGATGTTTTGAATCTTTGAAGAATTTGTAATGGTCTTTGGTAAATTTGGATAACAGAATTTTTTGGTTCGTCGCTCGTTGGAGTTGTTCGTCGTTCTCACGAGTGTCTGTCGATTGGTGGGCAATATCTTATTCGAATCTCTCATTCGAGGCCTCTTCCTTTTGGTGCGTAATATCTAGAAGGAATGCTTCAAGATGTTCTTGAAAAAAATAATTCACAAAGTTACAAAATACCTGGTCTGACACAAAGTAAAACTCTCTCTTTTCTTTCTCACCGCCTCTTCCTAACATCTTCAGTGAATCTATTTTTGCAAGCTCTCCTCTTTTTGAGATAAATCCCTCCCGGAATCTGTATATGGCAAGATCCCCTTGCCCAAGATCAGAACTCCTCTTGAGTTCCAGGCAATCTCCTCCCGAGACTGAGTTTCAACGAAGATTACAATAAACACACCTTTGACACCGTCTACAACACTAGCCGTTGTCATCAGATGCAATCAATCAACACACTCTGAAAGTAATGAAATCCAGCCAAATATAGAGTGTGTACACAGTTTATTACCAACCGGATGAATAATAACTTACACCACGAAACCGTGGTGAAGAAAGAACGATCGCTTCGCGGCACAAAATAAAGATAAAGAATGAATAATCCGCACTCATCACTCATCAGCGTGAGAGGGACAATATGCATCAATTCTTCAAGTTATTTTCTCCAGAATAATCTCTAAACAACTTGCACAGATTTAGAAAACTGAATTCTATAAAATTCAGATATGTGACACTAGCTGCGACATTTATAGAAAGTCTGAGTAACGAATCTTGAACGAATCCGGAACTGATTAGGAACGAATCCCAAAAGTATTGTGATCTCGTATCTTGCTATAATCCAGCATAACAGCATCGTAATCTTCTTCCAAAACCGATTGTTGATTAGTTTCTTGATCCCCAAAAAACTACCTTCCTTGTATTACACCTTCCAAATTAATCTTCGAAAGAATTAGGGATGAATCTTAATATTGTTGTGATCTTATATCTTATCACAATTTTCAAATCGGCTTTCAAAAATAATAAATTCCTATAATGTCGTAATACCATAATAATAACTTGATTTCTAAGCAACTTCCTTTATTGTACTTGAAGCTTCTTGATTTTCAAGAAACGACCTTCTATAATTGCTAATTGCCAAAAAAACCAATGTCAACAATATTTGCATTTACATATTGCCTTGCCATTAGTCAAGCAGCTTAAAAAAAGACAGATTTTGCTGGACTTTAGATGCAGAGACAGGTTTCTTATAACTTGAGAAGGCCATGTGCACATTGTCGATTTTGGAATTTTCTTGTGGTTGAAATTAATTGACCATGGAATGGGTTTGGGAGCAGTGTTGATGTAAAATCAAAAACCTATCGCTTTCTTCAACCAACAACAGTTTAGGCAATACAAATTAAAGTAAGTATACGAAAGAGAATTGATGGCAATTGTGCTAGTTTTTCAAAAAAGAGATCATATTTGTTGGGCAATCATTTTATTATTCACTTGGATCAAAAGAGTTTAAAACTTTCGCTAGAACAATGGACTGTTACTATAGAACATCCAGATATGGTTGACAAAGATTTTAGGATATGATTTTGAAGTCTAGTATAAACCTGAAAGTGAGAACATCGTGACGTATGCCCTGTACAAAAGATTTTGTGGCTGCAGATATGTGGAGTTGGCAAAAATTATGTAATTATCCCACTATTGTAGGAGGAAAATGATTGTAACAGAGCCATTGGAAAAAAGGAATCTAAGCTAGAATTTTTTGCTTATCAATAATCAACCATTTTTCAATTCCATAAAAGTGGTTTCTCAAAATTTGACTTTCTTCTCAAAATTTTTGGCGTTGTCACACTCTAATCCTGTTGATGGTCATGCTGGAATCACTAATACTTTCAAGAGAGTAGCAACAGAGTTGTCGGAGGGAATTATATACAATTTTTTGTTGTGGTAGATTGTGAGTGGATAGTTTGATTAAGTATGCTCATTTTATTGACATACTTCATCAATATAATGTTCAAAAAGTAGTTGATGCATCTTTCAATAACATTTTTCTTTTACATGGCATGCTTAAATATAAAGTAATGATCAATATAAAAGATTTTGTTAGCTTATTTTGACAGAAATTGTTCTGATTATATAGTTCTACATTAAAATTCAGTTTTGCCAATCACCCTCGATCGGATGGGCAACCAGAACTGTGAGTAGGATGATTGAAACTTACTTACCATGTTTTATGATAGATAGACCCATAGCGTGATTTAAGTGGTTGTCATGGACTGAATTTTGGTATAATTTATCATATCATTCAGCTATTAAAAAGTTTCCATTTAAGGATGTCTATAAGAGAGATCCATTCATCATTCTTAGTTTAGAAATGCCATTAAAGTCTATTGTTTGAAATAGACTGTCATGATTAGTTGAAGTTTCAATTGAGAAAAACTCAAGTTCATAAGATGGAATTTGCCAACAAGGGGAGGGCTGTGGAGTTCAAAGAGGGTGACATTGTATGGCTTAAAATTCAGCCATATAGATTGTTGGGAAAAATAAAGAAAATTGGCTAGAACAAAAATGATAATATCATCGCTATAAAACGTAGATAGTACTGATCAGGTTAATTTTTAGAAAAGACCGCTCTTGACAGTCTCATTAAACAAAATTATTTTTCTAAGTAAGTTTTCAAAAAAGTTTGGAAGGACATAAACGGTACACTTAAACTACAGTCTCCTAGACAAAGCTTACTTATCTAGTACAATCACACTACTAACCAAGCGGTACGAGAAATGATAGTAGATGCGATCGGAAAAATATTAGGAATATTTTTCACACTATAAGATTATAACGGCTAACGAGTAAGAGAAATAATAATTGAATAAATATCGAGAATTTTATGTGAAAACCTAAATCGGAAAAAAATCACAGAGACCGAATCTAGAAAGATCTCATTATGAAAAATAGGATTTACAATATTTTTCTAGATATCGAATATTTTAGAAAATATTCACTAAAAGAAATCACCACTCTTAGAATTCACAACGTGCACAAAAGCACCCACCTATTTTTCTCTCACACTCTTTCTTTTCTTTTCCTTCAAAAAATACTCACTATTTCTCTCATTCTTCGTATTAAATGGAGAGTAAGCGCCCTCCATTTTTGCAGCAAATGGAGACCTTAAGGTCTATATATATTTTTTTTTTTGCGTGGGTCCTTGAGTTTCACCTTCGGCAAAGCTTAAGTCAATATATCTGAATTGTTCTCACTAGTGCGCACTTTCACCTAGTGCAACTACTTTGTCTTGAGCAAGTCTCAAACCCAATATTACCTCACATCAATATGCTTTGGATCTCGAATAAAATGACGAATTCTTGAAGAGCTAAATAGCGTTATGACTATCACTGAGCTATCACAGTTGTTGCTCTGAATTGCAAGACCTCACACAGGAATTGTTACCTTTGAACACATTAAACACATAACTCACTGTTTCATCATATCGTCTTAGAGGTTTAATCTTCCACATGATTCTAACTTTGACGATACTATTCTGACGTGAAACTGAAACTGGTGACTGAACATCTATAATAGGCTGACTCATCTGCTCTGGTATACTCTCAGATCCCAACTTGAACTTCACTTGAGAACCAGAAATCTTCTGAGTCTTCTCAACCTTTCTCTTAGAAGGTGAATTCACAAATTTCCCAGTCATATTATCGGTCACTATAAAACCCGTTGTTTCTTTGGTACCTATCTCTCCTTTGGAAGCTAAATCAACTCATAAGTATGGTTCTCATGCAATGATCTTATCTCATCTTGCATCGCATTCAACCCAAAATAGATAAAAAAAAATTATCTAGAAAGATGAATATAACGCTTGCATCTCGGTAGTTTGGTCCATTTAAAATATTGGGAATGTGGTGTATAGATTGGTGTTACCGGAGAACGTCCAAGGTTCATCCAATTTTTTCATGTTTCCTTGCTTAAGGAAGTGAAAGGGTAGTGACTGATGTGAATCTTTTACCGGAGGTGTTGGGAGAACATTTGGAGTGGGGAATTCAACGAAAATCGTTGTTGCATACTAAACAATAGTGGAGGCCCACTTAAGACTAGTGTGCTTATCAAATGGGAGCATATGCCACCATTTGATGCGACATGAAAAGATAAGAGCACTGATAAATGCATGAAAATATAATTAATTTATGTGTAATTGTGTGTATTTATTAAATTTATTTAAATTATAAATGAGTTTTTTTATGATTTTTATTAATTATTATTTTTGAATTGTAAATAATTTATTTAAGTTTATTTAATTTTATAAATGCATTTTTATAAGTAATATTAATTTGACTTTAATTTTTCAAGTTTAACAATTAAACTGAAAAAAAAAACCAACACGAATCAACTCTATTTTTCTCTCCAGCCGACCCACTCAAGCAACATAAGATGTCAAATACACATGATTATTTCTTTCTTCTTAACAAGAACATGTGAAAGGCAATAAACAAATCAATTAAAAAAAGATTTGTGCAATATGCCGTCATCAAATTGACGCATAAATTCATTCCTAGGCACTTAAACAATTGATACGTGGTGTACATGACTCATTAAATTGTAGATTTTGAATCTAATTCTTTACTTGTTTTGAAAATCTTGGAATTAATATTCAAATCTCCAAAGATCATGGCATTAGTACTCAAATTTCTAAAAATCTTGGAATTAGTACTCAAATCTCCAAAAATTAGTTTGAGAATCCAATTAAAAATACTTCTTTATTTATTTTGAGATATTTTATGGACTATAAATAGGGCTCCAAAAAGACATTCAATTTTCTTAGTTTTTCATTTATTATCATATTTTCTCTATAGAACTTGTGATGATAATGTGTTTTAGGCCAAAAATATTAACGAAGTTAGAGATGAAATTATTTGTTTAGTAATTCAATAAATGTTTGATTATTTTGTTTTTCAATGTTTAAATATTAGAGTGATTTTTATTATTCCATATTCATCTCTGTGTGTTAATTTTATATAATTTTAGTCATGTTTTCTTTATGTAATTCTGCACATAAATCTATTATATCATTTTATTAGTAATCTTTTACTACATTATAAGTTCACGAGCACAGTGTCGATTTTGGATTTCTAGTAATAACAATCGTATTGTTCTTTAAGTTAAATTTAAATCACTCAAATACATATGTTATCCCAAAACCAAACATGAAATTGATGTGCTTAAACAACTATTGGATTCTTCGAACATTCGCTACCTTTTTTGTTATTGAATTCTTCACACAAAAATAATATTTTTTAAATATTTTTCTTTTTTATTATTGAATTCTTCACATAAAAATAATAGTTTTTCAAGACTTTACTAGCAAAACTTCGTCTCATCTGCCATCCTCCTCGTCTAATCCACAGTAGTGCTGACGCCATAAATTCTGAAGTTGAAATTCCCTCCATTCTCCCTTTAAGGATAAGGCTAAAAGTTGGTTATATTCTCTTTGACCTACGTTAATGGGTTTGTGGGAGGAGATGACAACTACATTTTTCAACAAATACTTCCTACACCATAAGACCAATGGTTTAAACGACAGATCACTATTTGTTGTCAGAAAGAAAGTGAAACCTTAACCCAAGCTTGGAATCGGTTTAAAGATCTATTGAATTTTTGTCCCTATCACAGTTATGAAAGTTGGCATCTTGTTGGCTATTTCTATGACAGACTTACAGTACGCGAACGCCACTTTGTCGAGATGATGAGCAGTAGATAATTTCTTCACAAGAACCCTAACAAAGCCATCAAGTACTTAAATGATCTAGCTGAAAAATCTCACCCTTGGAGTGGACCGAGTGCTACCGAATGTACCAGTAGGTCCCGATCGATTGGAATCTACCAACTTAAGGAAGAGGACAATCTAAAAGCGCAAGTTGAAGATTTGACCAAGCAGCTCGAAGTCCTTAAATCTCAAAGTGGTAGGGCAATCCATACGGTCGCCAAGGCGAAAGTTAATGATGTATGCTTTGTTTGTGGAATGGATCATCAAGCTTAGAACTGCGCTACTTATGGAGAGACGAGAGGGTTTTTGAAGAGCAATGTAACGCCACGAAATCTATTCACCTTACCCTAATTCTTACAATCTTAGCTAGCGGAACCACCCCAACTTTAGCAGGAGAAACTCCAACCAACAATCACAATCATCTGGGAGCCAATGGAAACATGAACAATATGTTAATCCACCACGAGCACACTCGGCACCACAATACAGTGCCCAACCTACGAGGAGCTCACTTGAGGACACCTTGAAGAAATTCATGAATGCCAAATTCACAACAAACAACAAGTTTGAATCTGTTCTCAACAAATTGTTGGAAGAGAACAAGAATATCAGACGCCAAATTACAAATTTGACCAGTTCATTTGCCATTAAGGACTGCAGCAAGTTTTTGTCTCAAACTCCACCAAAACCAAAGGGACTCCACATGGCCGAAACCTCAGACAAGTCTACTCAAAATGTCAAGGAAGTTAATGCCTTAACCACTTGAAGAAAAAAGTAACTCGATCCATCCACTTCTATTGCTTTGAGTAATAAAGAAGACGCTCAAACACTTGAAGGGCAAATACTTTTGTACGAGCGTCATTCCTACAAGCACTCTGATTTTGGAAAGTACCGAAAATCCAAGGTGAGATCCTTGAACATTTGCAACAAGGGAAGGTCAAACTCCCTCTGTTTCATGTGATTAAGCAAGTACCTGCTTATGTCAAAGTAATCAAGAATCTGTGCACCGTAAAAAGACGTCACCATGTTAAGAAAATTGCATTCTTAATAGAGCAAGGTAGTGTGGTGATTGAGCAAAAGACACCGCCCAAGTATAAAGATCATGGTTGTCCCACAATTTCCTGCTACGTCGAGACAACTTTTCAGCCAAGCACTGTAAGAATTAGGAGCAAGTGTGAATCTTATGTCATATTCCATTTACTCAGAACTAGGGCTCGGAGAAATCGAACCCACTTCAGTAGTGTTGCAGCTAGCTGATCGATCCATAAAAAGGTCACGAGGTATCGTTGAGGATGTACTTATACAAATAGATAAATTTTATTACCCCATTGAATTCATCATATTGGACACCCAATCAGTGGTTGACACAGAGTCTAAGATCCTCATCATTTTAGGTAGACCTTTCCTTGCTACAGCAAACGCCCTCATTAATTGCAGGAATGGTCTAATAAAGATCTCTTTTGAGAACATTACTCTAGAGGTGAATGTTTTCAACATCATTAAGCGATCACAAGAGGATGACGAGTGTCCTCAACCCTACATGATCGATGCACTTGTCAAAGAGGAAATCCCCATTTGGAAGAATTCTGATCCTATTGACGACCTTCTAAAAAATCCTCAAAGTTCTAACCATGTAGAGAATGTTTCTGTCATTTTCCAAGATCCCAAGGATAAAAGAATACAATTTTGGCAGCCCTATTTTGAAGAGTTACCACAAGATAGGCTAAAGCCAAAACCACCTTTTGAAGGACCCCAAACTTCACATTAGCTCAATTCAATGAGGGTCTCAAACATGGATTTTTGGTCGACGATGATAATTTTTCTGTGATTCATCTAAACTTGACGCATCACAGAAGAAGAGATTGGTTGATATGCTACATGAGTATAGAAGTGCGTTAGGTTGGATGATTGCCGACATAAAAGGAATTAGCCCCTTAATCTGTTCCCGCCCCATTCATCTCAAAGAATGAGCTAATCCACGATGAGACCTACAAAGAATACTTAATCCAACAATGAAGGGGTTTGTGAAGAATGAAGTGTTGAAGTTGTTGGATGCTGGCATCATCTATTCGGTTTCAAATAGCAAGTGGGTTAGTCCGACTCAAGTAGTTCCCAATAAATCGGAAATCACGGTGGTTGAAAATGAAAAAGGAGATCTCGTCCCCACAAAGGTCGTGATAGGTTGGCGCATGTGAATTGACTATCACAAGCTTAACGTTATCACCCGCAAGGACTATTTTTCACTTTCATTCATTGACCAAATCCTAGAACGGGTCGTTAATCATCCCTTCTATTGCTTTCTTGATGGGTATTCGGGATATTATCAGATAGAGATTGCTTTAGAAGATCAGGATAAGACCACATTCACATGTCCTTTTGTCACTTATGTTTTTCGGCGTATGCCATTTGGATTATATAATGACTCGGCCACGTTTCAGAGGTGCATGATTAGTGATATGGTCGAGAAATATATGAAAGTTTTCATGGATGACCTAACTTTCTTTGGACACTCGTTCGACTTATGTTTACTTAATCTCCAAGCCATTCTTCGAAGATGCACTGAAAAAAGCCTCGTGCTTAACTAGAAGAAATGTCATTTTATGGTGTCATTCGATATTGTTTTGGGGCACAATGTTTCTGAGAAAGGCATTGAGGTTATTCAGTCCAAGATCGAACTCATCTCTAAGTTACTCACCCCAAAAAGTGTCAAGGACATTCGCTCATTCCTTGGATACGCCAGTTTTATAGAAGGTTCATACAAAACTTTTCTGCCATATTTAGACCATTATGCAACCTCCTTGGAAAAGACGCCGCATTCAATTGGACAAAGGAGTGTGAGGATGATTTCCAAACACTTGTTTCCAAACTGACTTCCACCCCTATCATTCAGTCGCCAGATTGGTCTCTTCTATTTGAGATCATGAGTGATGCAAGCAATCTTGCTATGGGGGCCGTCCTTGGTCAACAAAGTGAAGGAAAGCCTTTCATCATTTACTATGCAAGCATGACTCTTAATTGCGCTTAAATTAACTATACCACCACTAAAAAGGAGTTGTTTGTTGTAGTATTTGCCCTTGACAAGTTCTGTACTTACTTGATTGGTTTACCCATTGTGGTCTTCACAAATCATTACGCCCTTAAGTACTTCTTTTCCAAAACGAATGCCAAGGGGCGACTCATCAGGTGGATCCTTTTGTTGCAAGAATTTGATTTGACGATCAAGGATAAGAAGGGAGTCGAGAATGTTGCAGCAGACCATCTATCCCGACTCGAGTTCAGCAATTCTACTAATGGTCCAGCTATTCGAGATGATTTCTGGGATGAGAACCTCTTCGTCGTCACCATCATCCTTTGGTACGCTCACATTGTTAACTACTTGGTGACGGACGAAACATCTCATGCTTGGAGTGCACAAGATAAGTGCAAGTTTTTGGTCGAAGTTCGTAACTTCTACTGGGACGATCCATATCTTTACAAGTACTGCCTCGACCAAATTATGTGACGATGCATTCCAGATAATGAAGTTATGAGTGTCTTAAATTTCTGCCATAACGATGTATGTGGATGTCATTTTTCTATGAGGAAGACCGCCGCAAAGATGCTCCAGTATGGCCTTTACTGGCCCAACTTGTTCAAGGACACCAATAGTTTCTATCGTTCCTGTGATCGGTGCCAGAAGTTAGGAGCTCTTACACGCCCCCACATGATGCCCTTGAACCTAATTCTTGTGATAGAAATATTTGATTGCTGGGGAATAGATTTCATAAGTTCATTTCCACCTTCTTCTGGCTACCTCTACATCCTTCTTGATGTTGATTATGTTTCCAAGTGGGTAAAAGTCGTATCATGCCGTTCCAATAATAACACAACCTTAGTTAAATTCTTGAAAGAAAATGTGTTATCTAGATTTGGTACCCTTCGTGTCATCAATAGTGATCAAGGAACTCACTTCTGTAACTTTACTTTTGAGGCACTAATGGAAAAGTATTTGTGTGATCCACAAAGTGTCGATTGCCTATCACCCACAAACAAACAGGCAAGCTGAGCTAGCGAATAGAGAGATCAAATAGATCTTGGAAAAGATGGTTAATCCTAATCGTAAGGATTGGTTTTTACGCCTTTCTGAAGCACTTTGGGCATACCGAACTGCCTATAAATCCCCTATTGGGATGTCTTCCTATAGGTTGTTTTTTGCAAGACATGTCACTTACATTGTCAAACTCGAACACAAAGCCTATTGGATCACCAAAGCCCTGAATTTTGATCTCAGTGCAACAGGTATCAATAGGAAGCTTCAGTTGACTGTGCGTGAGGAGTTCAGAAACAATGCATATGACAACTCAAGGATCTACAAAGCAAAGATGAAAGTGACTCATGACAAGCAGATCTTGAGGAAGAATTTTGAGCCAAATCAGTGGGTTCATCTTTATGATTCCCTTTTGCATCTCCATCTGGGAAAGTTGAGATCCCGGTGGACTAGCTCATATGTGGTGCAGAGAGTATTCCCCAACAGTGTTGTTGAAGTTAAAGACCCTTCAGATGAGAGAGTATTCAAAGAAAATGGCCAGCGATTGAAGCAATACGTTGAGCGAGTGCCTGAGCCTAAAGAGATCACTCTAACAACTACGGTTATTCATCGGAGTAGCTGCTTTCCACCTCATTGTATTCTTTTGCATTATATTTTTTTATTTTTCTTCTGTTTCTTTAGCTTTAGTTTTTAGAGATTCATTATTGTTGCAGGTATCTCGAGTTATCACACGTGAGTATTGTCGCCATCCAGACATTTTCTGTTCTTTACACTTTTATTTTTCACATATTTTGAGATATTGAGGCCACTGTCTGATTTTGGTTGGGGGTGGTAAGCATATTCATGTGTGAGAATAGTTGTTGTCTTGAAATTGTTGTGATTTTGCCAAATTATGATTTTAAGTTGTTTAGTTTGAATAAATTTTTGAGTTTTTTTCTATGCATGTATTAAACCTTGTGGTAACATGGATGATAATGCATTTGGCCTAGAGAAATTCTCATGTTTAGGTCTAATATTTTATTGAGAGATACATATGCGAAATTGATAAAATACTGTTGAACTTTTATTGATCATTAAATGGTTTGTGGCTTGTTGGACATTTTGTTTAAAGAATGATTTGATATTAAATAGGAAACTTTTTCTTTTCACGAGTCTTACTATATGTATTATTATTAGTATTATTTCTATTATCATTATTAATGCTATTATTTGTAATAGTAGTATTATTAGTGTATATCATCGTTACATCAAAGTAACTGAAAGAAAAAAAAAAGAAGAAGAAAAAAGAGAGAAAAAAAATCAATTATTGTCATTCAGTATTATTATTACTATTATTATTAGTAGTAGTATTATCATAGCTATTATTATTATTGGTATTATTGGTATCATGACTCTCATTTCATTTGTGCAAGTTCCTTCTTTCATATTGATAAGATCCAGATAGTTGGTTTGATGGTTTGAGCGGTGGATTATTCTCTGTAGTTGAATTGCCTATCTTTTGATTAATAATTGTTTGTCCTAAATGTTTGTCTTCTCGTTTGAGTGTTAATTTTGCCATTATTCCGACACCATGAACAAACATTTTAAAACCACCATAAAAATTAAAATTCTCTTGCACCCGTGAGGAAATTGAGTCGAGGCATTTACGTGGTGGATTTTTTGAAGTCGAATGTGTTATGTATTTGTAGTAAGCTGTTATGGTTTAGAGCGCGCACACACAAACTTGGTGTTATGAATTAAATAATTTTGATAGCAGTTGTTAATTCTTATTAATCTTCTTGTCTGAAATGTTATGGTGAAGTTGCTGTGATTTTAATGACATGATTATGTTTTTTGAATTGCCGGAGACTAACAATAAGCTGGTTAGGGATTGTGATAAATGAATGAAAATATAATTAATTTATGTCTAATTGTATGTATTTATTAAATTTATTTAAATTATAAATGAGTTTTTCTATAATTTTTATTGGTTATTATTTTTCAATTGGTAACAATTTATTTAAGTTTATTTAGTTTTATAAATGCATTTTATAAGTAATATTAGTTTGACTTTAATTGTTCAAATTTAACAATTAAACTGAGGAAAAAGTCCAGCACGAATCATCCTAATGTTTCTCTCTAGTCGGCCCACTCAAACAACACAAGATGCTAAATGCACATGACCATTTCTTTATTCCTCAAGTACACGTGAAAGGCAATGCACAAATCTGATGACATCATCAGATTGAAGCATAAATTCACTCCTCATTGCTTAAACCATTGACATGTGGCTCATTAAATTGTAGCTTTTGAATTCGATTCTGGCTTGTTTCAAAAATCTTGGAATTAACATTCAAAACTCTAAAGATCTTAACATTAGTACTCAAATCTCCGAAGATCTAGACATTAGTACTCAAATCTCCGAAAATCTTGGAATTAGTACTTAAATCTCCAAAAATTAACTCGAGAATCCAATTAAAAATATTTTTTTCTTTATTTTAAGATATTTTATGCACTATAAATAGGACTAAATAGGGTTCCAAAAAGACATTCAATTTCCTTAGTTTCTCACTTATTATCATATTTTTTCTATAGAACTTGTGATGATAATGTGTGTTTTAGGCTAAAAATATTTGTTGGATTAAAGATGAAATTATTTGTTTAGCAATTCAATGAAGGTTTGGTTATTGAGTTCTACAATGTTTAAATACTAGAGTGATTTTTATTATTATTCTATATTTTTGTTGTATAATTTCAGTCGTATTTTCTTTATGTAATTATGCACACAAATCTATTATATTATTTTATTAGTAATATTTGACTGCATTATAACTTCATAAGCATAGTGTCAATTTGGATTTCTAGTAATAATAATCGTGTTGTTCTTCAAGTTAAATTTAAATCACTCAACTACATATTTTATCCCAAAATCAAATTTGAAATTAATAAGTTTAAACAATTAATGGATTCTTCGAACCTTCGCTACTTTTTTTGTTAATAAATTCTCTACACAAAAATAATATCTTTTAAATTGTTTCCTTTTAATCACAAAATTCACATTTTATTTATCTTTGCTTTAACATATCTATTGTTTTATTTTTGTTTATCGTTGTTGATTAAACTTTTAGTCACCTCCTCGTGGAATCAACAGCCCAAAGTTATTCTACAATCGATCGCTTAGTAGTGTATAATTTAGGCGTAATCAAGCACATTCGCCTTGAATTTCCTAAATTTAACCTTGACGACAAGGTTTTCTTTCGAGTTGCAGTACGAATACCCTCCTTTGAGGTTTATCTACGTTAGATGGCTTGTAGTTAAGTAGTAGTTGTGATGCTTATAGTTAGTTTCATTTGTAAACAGTTGAGTACTGACCAGAAAGGGGGAATTAAATGAAAAGGAAGTGAGGGAGGGAGAGGAAGTTAGTTCATTAGTTGTGTAGTCTTTGGAGAGGAAGTGCTCTCAAAATTTCTTGATTGTGTGTGATGCGTGGCTTGTTTGTCAGCCTACTACTACTACTGTTGTAAAATTGAAATCTTTAGCATGAATATTTATGGCATCTTTCCAAATTAGCTGTGAACATACCGATTTCCTATATTAAAATCTTCCAATTGCAGAGAATTCTTTACTTATATATTCATTTACAGTTCTACGATAAATATTTACTATTCTTGTTACTTTCTACAATTTGCTAGGTGAAAGTTCTAGTTGGTTTACCAATAAGTTCTAGTCTTAATTGCTTTTGGCCAGTCTACCACCAATCCAATCCAATCTTCCTTGACCTGATATTATAGTACAACAATGCAATTGTCAGGAAAATGAAACATTCCACAACAATGACGAGACTTGTCCAATGATGAATCAGCATCAAAGAGATAACAATAAAAACAAATCAAACAATTACAGCTGCATACTTAATTGCACTTATCTACATAACTTTGCCCCGAAAAGGTACCATTTGCAGCATGTTAGTGCTTTGGGTGATTACTCTCTACCTCGCATCAATAGAGTAACCGTTGCATTGTCGGATACAAAAAAAAAAAAGGACATAAACATTTGTAATTCTAATTTTACAACTCAAACTAAATGTGCATATTACCAAACGTGGACGTAACATTCTGACCAACATAGACAGCTCAAATATATGAGTTTTGCAAATATTAGGAAGATGCGCTCCATTGCAGTGAATCAGATTGTAATTTATTGCATAAAAGGTAGTGATACACTTTCTGGATCCAAGACAAACAAATACGAAAAATGTTGGCATAAAAAGAACACCACTGTTTCAAAGAAGCTTGGACGACTAGAAAAGATAGAGGCAGGGAACTTAGTATTAATTCAGTTTCAGTGTCTCTGATGGAAAACATTTCATCGTGCTGAATAATTGAAACTCACACCTATATGAAAAGAACAACACTATTTCAAAGAAACTTGGACGACTGAAAAAGAACAGACAGAAGATAGAGACAGGCAACTTAGTCTTAATTCTCGATTCACTCGTCCCTCGACTCAAAATGCTTTAAAGATCATAAAAAAGAAAAATGGAAAAAATCTCATAGTGCTGAATAATTGAAATTTACAACCATATAACCCGAATTAATAGCCAACAGATCTTCAAAATCTAACACAGAAAGAACAATATGGCAACGATGAATTCAGAATATGGAAACACGTCGATAACCCCAACCATAATAAGTCTAAACCTAAACATTGCAATTAACAACAATTTCAAAGGTCCAATCATGCAGAAACCCTTAGAATCGTCGAGTTAGACAGAAAATCTATATTAAAAAAAAACAAATAACAACCGAAAGGATCAAGCAAACAAAAGCGGCAGATATGAGGGAAAATAGAGAATACACTTCAGCGATGATGACAATTTAGGGCGGAGAAGAAAATTCCAAGCCTCGATAGCGTGAAGCATAAAACCCCTGGCTCACCGATTTCTGTGCGATGAGGAAGAAGCGGATTGTGATTGATTCTACACCCATTGATTGATTCTACACCCATCGGTGGTTAAACCAAACTTCCATCTCTAATTTAAAAATATTTAAATGGGTATATTTTACCACTTAATTATTCCACAATACATTAATAATTTATTTTACTTTATTTAAATTAGATCATACTTAGTTTAAATTAATAACTTGTAAATATTTCATGAGAGTGTAAATTTAAATAATTAATTATTATTGATAAAATTAATGTTATTTTTCGTGAGTTGAAATAAATAAATAACTCTACCAATAAAATTAGATCTAATAAAATGAAATATTAAAGGTTTTAATTCGAATTACTACTATTTCAAACATTTCTCCTTTTTAAACTACGTGAGATTTAATCCAGGCGTCATTTGCTTTTGAGGGTCACAATTCTTCATTTTGTAAAAGGAGTATTGTTACCACCATTAAAGTATTGTCACATTGACCTTGTTCCACTATAAAGTATCCTTGATCAGCGGATTTATGCATAAGGATCTCATTGTCTCATAAATATTTCTGCTGAAAAGTTCAATTTTACAATAGTAGTAGTAGGCTAACAGACAAGCCACACTACACACAATCGAGGGATTTCGAGAGCCCTTCCTCCCCAAAGACCACAACTAATGAACTAACTTCCTCCCCCTCTCTCACCTCCTTTTCATTTAATTTCCCCCACTTGTGGTCATTACTCAACTATTTAGAAATGAAACTAACTACAATGATCACAACTACTACTGCTTAACTACAAGCCATCTAACGTAGCTAAACCTCAAAGGAGGGTATTATTACTGCAACTGGAAAGAAAACTTTGTCGTCAAGGTTCAAATTAAAAAATTCGAGACGAATGTGCTCTTATCTTCCCACCTCGCTTCAAATGGTGGCAGATGCTCTCATTGGATAAGGACACTAGTCTTAAGTGGACCTCCACACCGTTGTTTAGTATGCAACAATGATTCTTGTTGAATCCCCCACTCCAAATCTTCTCCATATACTTGTATATCATGAAAAAATTAGTATAAATTCCAAAAAAATTAATTGAATACTTTATTAATCAAAGATTGGAAAGTATATGGAACAATTGTGACCCCAAAAGACATAACTAAAAATTTGCAATGGCCTACGTGTGTTCAAAATGTCGTTTTTGGTACATCTTTCTTCCTAACACGATTTTCATGGTATTAGAACTTAAAATTCAAATTTGCAAATATTGTTGCCATGTAAAACTCATCAATCACTGGAACTGAGAATCTATTTTTTATTGTCTCTCTCTTTAAAGCTCTATAATTCACACAAAACATATAATTATTATCCTTCTTCACTGGGACAATTAAGCTTGAAAACAAATTTTTAAACTCGATTGAATAACACCTCCTTTTAACATATCGTTAGCAAGCTTGTCAATTTCATCCTTTTTTTACCACTAAATATCTATAAGATCGTTAATTGACAGAGTTCCCTATTTGAATATTATAGCATAATCTTTTTCAATAACACCTCTATTTCAGCATAACTCTCTTCTTTTTGCACTTTACCAGAACTTTTCAAATTGCAGCCATATAACGAACCCCTATATCTCACTAAGACATTGTGCGCTTTGAGTCGCTCATACAATCCTCATGAATTTATTTTGACAATGATTTATTAATCGATCACTCAACATAGTACAACTCTCGGCATAGCACTTTTAATTTTTAAATTCTTATAGAATCCGTTGGTAATTGTGTTCTAAAAAACGTCTTACTATATTGAGAGAGTTTTTTTACATATGTTTCATTTCTAACTTTTCCTAAAGCAATGTGGGATTGCGTTCCCCTTATTTCGGGTCGTCACATGAGCTCCACAAAAGTACTTTTTTTTCCTTAATCGTTTTCATCATTGGTGGTCGTATAGCAATTTTAGTTATGCCCAAACTCGGATTTCCTCTTATGTGAATTGTTTATCTCCTAACTTACACTTCATTGTCAACAACTTCCAATTAATACTCACATTGCTTATTAACTCCACCCATCTAAATTGCCTAGGTCAATTACAAAAAATTCTTTTAAAATTTTCACTTTTGGCAAAACTTATTAGGGTTGGGCCAAGGGATCGAACCATGGCCCAACTGTTCCTAATTTTTGGACCCGACCCTGACCTATTTCATGGTTCGGTTCAAAACTTTTTCAAAAAATTCTTTACATTTTTGGTTGATTTTAGGCTGGGTTTTCAAAGTTGAGTCAAATTTGAGACTAGTATTTTGGTTTTTTCAAGTTCTAGTTTTGTTTTAATTAGTTTGGGGTTTAATTTTTTTACTTTTCGGTTCACTTTTCACAGTTTATAGTCCCAAAAACTGTGAACAGAGAAGCCTTACACACAGATCTTGAACTTTTGGAATGGATTACAGTTTCTTTGCAAGGTAGAACCAGATCGAACTACATTGGTCGAAGTGAATCGCAAGATTCTCCACGGGCTGGTTATGGTCACCCATAACACTTATAACACATTTTTTTCTCATTCCATTTCCCTAAATAGAAATACCACATCTCGTTGTTTGTGTTACCGGTAGGTTTAACTCTTCTACCCACTTATGAGTAATAAAATTGCGGGTTGCTCCAAAATCTATCAAAACTACTACTAGTTGATTGTTTATAAGCCCCATTAAATGCATTGTATAAGGATTAGTCAGACCAACTATAATAATCCTAAATTTCCTCCACGCCTTTTAATCCAAAGATTCATTCCCTTCATTCATTGTTTCCCCATATTGCTCATCCTCTGACACAAAGACTTGCAATATCCTCTTCTTCCATTGATGTTCAGCTGAGAATTTCTCCATTGTTGCTTCCTATATGATTCAACTGATCATCAATAGGTTGACTCTTATTCGTTCCAATTTTGTCTCAAATTGTTTCAAACAGCACCTTGTTTTTTAGGTATGATCAACAAGTTTCTAGCTTCTACAACCTGAGCCGACTCCATCTAATCTCGCAACCTAAAGAGTCTCATTGAATGAACATAACCCTTCACCCATTCTTTAATCCGTTAAAGAATGCACTAACCGTGAACTCCTCTAGAATTCCCATCAAATTGGAGATTATTTATGGGTATTGCATCCCTCAACAACATTCTTCAATAGACCCTTCCTGTTTTATAGTCAACAAATGATCATTCCCTGAATGCTTCAATCTCTCCGACAACATCCATTGCTCCATTTTCCCATTGGAATCTAGGCTAACTCCAATCCTTCCAAACGCCTTCATCTTCTCAATATCTGAAATTTAAATACCACTGACGTATCTTTCAGTTCAAAAAACCCAACAAGGAACTCCAGCTTGCGAGGTGAAAAACCTCGATTAGAAAACACCAGTGTCTTGTCATCCCTCTTCTCTGCCATAAAAGTTTTTGAAATTCCTTCATAACTAACCGAAGGGCTATCTCCTCCGAGCTTGCCACTTATTTTGCAATATGTTCATGAAGAGCTATCATCTTTCCCTTTTTTGCAACTCCTACTTAATGTTCATGCACTATAATGATAGACTTGGCTATAGGGTATAACAATCTTTCCACCTTAGATAACAATAATATATTTGTTAAATTGAAGATAAAGTTATTGTTATAAAGATAACTATGTTGCAGGATTCTATATATGATTATGCGATTTTGGAAGATATAGAGCACACATTTTCAGCAATTTTTAACAAGTTGAAAAAAGCTCTAGTTGAAGTTTATTTGAATCTTAAATACAAGGACATGTCAATAATTACCTTCTTAATCATATGTCGAGGTAAATATTTTAAATTAATTGTAGGATATTTATCGAAATATCGTGTTGCTTTAAACTAATATTTCATTGAAATTTAGTGTATTGATCTATTTTTTTTCCCTGCTGCATAACCTTTTTAATCAAGGAGTTGTTCAATACTCTAACGAATTGATAATTAGTACACTTGCGAGACTTCAATGAGATTTTGTGCGAGATTATTTCAAGTACACTATTTTCTATTGTATGTCTGTCTTAGTGTTTGATTTCCTTCTTGTTTCACTTATAGCTGCTGTGATTTACTTGTAATTGCCTTTATGCTGTTTCAAACTCAGGGATTTAATCCGACGTTAACTGAACCAGTGGACACACCTGAGAGAAGAGTGATCAAATAAGAGAAATGGAATTGAAATTGCACCCGGAATTAAAAAGAGTCGTTGACCACTCTGCCGCAATACAAATACAACAATTTTAATCCTTAGTGGGAGTGACGGAACAATCTTAGATGATGTACTTTTCTAAGATAACATGTAATTTCTGAACCTTTTCTATATACATCATAATTAAGTGATTTTACAGAACTTTGGAAACTATGACATGTGGTTGGCGGCTGAAAATGGAATGTTTTTTTACGATTTACCAAGGGGGATTGGATGACTACAATGCCAGAACATTTGAATATGGAATGGGTCGACAGTGTGAAGGTGTTTGGTTTAATTTTATGTTTGTTAAAGTATTTATGTGGACTCTAACGGGCTATTCTTGATTGCAGCATGTTTTCGAGTATTTCACAGAAAGAACACCCCATTCACATTTTGAATCGCGAGAAACTTCACTTATTGATTATTGAGAGAGGAAACTAGGTATTTCATGGTTTCATCTCTCCATACTGACTGAAATGTTTTATGTTTCCAGGATGAGGATGTATACACTTTCTTTGAGCCTGAGCTTCCTTCTGATGCCATAGGTCTAGGAAGAACCAAGGCAATGGATGGACTTAAGCTATCCAATGAGAGAAGATCTGCTTTGAAGCTCCCACCAAACAGGAATGCCTCAAAATCATCTCACGCCAGTAAGGCAAGGCATTTGCCGAATTCCGAGAGGAAAACTCTGGGCCAACCACCTGTGTGGAAACGGAAAAAAGCAGTCGCCAGAGAAGATTCAGTGGAATGTGCTTGATCTTAAAGCTGAGAATTACTTCTCATGTGCTGTTGGGCGGACCCGCACAAGTGCTAGATATCTACTCCGATTGTCTGATGATGTCGTATCATTTCTTAAGGAGCTCTCTAATGCAGTATTATCTGACTCTTAATTGTTCAAGCTTAATACTTAAATAAGGTTGTAAGGTTAGTGATTTCTCATTCCTTGGTTTTCTCTCATATGATTTAGCAATACTACATAAAAAATTATCTATATTTTCTTGTTCATGTAACATTAAATCGTGACAAGTAATAACTTTGAAATAATTACTATGATAGTTATTTGTGCTCAAAAAACATAATTGTAAACTGATTGATCACTGTTTTATTGCAAATTTGTAGTTATGGTGATTCAATCTCATTCATCAATTTCTCAATTGCTAAATGTTTATCTTACAATGAAAAGTATGAACCGAGGAAAAACATTCATTAATGTTTTCTTTCTTTCAAATTACTTTTATTGATGTGTTTAATAATATAAAAAGTAATGTTAGTTTTTTTTTAAAATTTTATACTATAATCTAATTTCATGAAGTAGTATTTATATTATTCATTGAGTAATGTAATAATTAACATAAATTATAAGTAGTTAAAATACAATATTATTTGTATCAATTAACGAGCGTTACAATTGGTAAAATTAAAATACAAAATCAGAACTAAATATAATCTGACATGTCGCCAATTTTATTAGGCATATGATCTCAATATTGGAGGAAAGGATTATGAGCATAGAATTGAGAGATAGACGTTAGTCACGCTTTTGATGTACCCCGGCGCAAAATAATAATCTATAGCAAGTTGCATCGGTAACATATTAAAAAAGAAGACTACAACAACACTAACAAGAAATGATAATCTATTTGGATAATCCTCTTCCTACAACAACAGAACTAACGATGAAGGCATATTCTGATAACTTCAAAAAATAATCCAAAAATGATTATGCAGAGGTTTTCTTGTTTGGTTCAAAGACATACTTGATTAGAGATTCTTTTATCGGTAGCAGCTCAGGAAATTCCTTTTTCAACTTTGAACCATCCATCTCATTGTTGCTTCTTGGGGCCACTATCACTTTAGCTTGCTCTTCAAGGGTGAAATTTGCCCACTTGAACTCTGGATCAATGTATTTCTTGTACATCTCGAGAATCTCGTTATGGCTCACCACCCCCGGATTTGTGAAGTTCCATATGCCTTTCAAGTTCCTCTTCGCCATCTCGATTGAAATCGGAAGAAGTTCGTCTAATATAGTCATGCTGTTTGGGATGTTTACGACTTTATTGTATCGAGAAATTTTAGTAATGAAATTGCGTGGGTTTTTGAGGTCGGATGATATTGGCATTCGAACTCGGAGGGTGCATACATTGTCGTATTCTTTCAAAAACTCCTCAACCTGATCAGTAAAGTTAAAAAAAAAAACCTTCAGAAACAAACAACTATATGCTAACCTCTGTAAGTTCACGAAGGAATTTGTTAAAATAAAAAATAAACATTTGCACTTTATCCCAACCTTCAAGGGGTGATTCGTGCAAAAAAACATTAAAAGTACTCATTTACACTTCACCCTAAGTTCAAGGCATAATATATACTTTAACCAACAAAAAGTTTAAGATCTGTAGTATTTACATACCATGGCTTTGGTTTTTGAATAGAAAGAACCAGTGAAGTTTGGTGTATCTTCCTCCTTAAACCCAATGCCGGAACCCTCTGGGTGGGTGGGATTGTACTCGAAAATGCAGCCAGTTGCGAAGTTCACCACAAGGAGCCCATTCTCTCTGCAAACATCTGCCAGTGTTAAGGTCCCGGCTACATTTGCTCGAATTGTTTCTGTTTTGTGAGTTTCGCACCAATCAACATTGGGTCGACCAGTCACACCAGCAGCATTGAAAACATGGGTTGGGTTAACATTTCGAATGTCGGCTAAGAGTGAGGAGCGATCCTCCAATCGCCCTTTTCCATATTCATATGGAATGCCTTGTTTCTCACACAGCTTCCCAAGTAAACCTCCAATCCACCCAGTCCTGCCATAGATCAAGAACTTGAAGGACTGTTTTCTTGGTGAGCCCACATTTTTGGAAGTTGGAACCAGCATTCGGGTATTTGTGGAGGCGTATGATTCAGATTTCTGAACCTCAAGCCCATCAAAATGCCTCTCAATGCCACCAGGCATCATCAGCATTCTTGGATGAGGAAGCAAAGCCCCATAAACATCACCCCACCAATCAGGATTTTTTGTGTACCATTCCATTGTCTTCTTCAACCCCTCTTCCCACGTAGTTTTCTCAGACCAGCCCAAGTTCTTCAGTTTTTGATCATCCAGAAAGTACCTCTGATCATTAAACGGCCTGTTCTCCACAAACTTGATACTTGAATCTGGGTCCATTGAAAAAAGTCTGCATATATCTTTAGCCACATCAATAACCCTCCTTTCCTTCTTAGTCCCAATGTTGTAAACATGACCAACCTCTCCCTTGTGAAGAATAACTTCAAACGCCTCAGCAACATCTTCGCAGTACAAATAACTCCTCACGTTAGAACCATCCCCATGAATTGGAAGACTCTGTCCTCTCATAGCTAAAAGGATGAACTTTGGAATAAGTTTTTCAGGAAATTGATTCGGCCCATAAACGTTATTTCCTCTCGTCGTGATGACAGGCAACCCATAAGACCTACCATAAGCCATGACAAGCATTTCAGCTCCAGCCTTTGTCGCAGAGTATGGATTCGTTGGCAGAAGTTGAGAAGCCTCGTGGTTGCCCACGACAGCATCCTCATCTGTCTCCCCATAGACTTCATCTGTGCTCACATGAATAAACCTCCTCACAAGTCCAGTGACTTTGCAGGCCTCCAAAAGAACATGTGTCCCATAAATATTATTTGTAGTGAACTCAAAACTATTACCAAAGGAGTTGTCAACATGGGTTTGGGCAGCAAAATGCATTATTGTATCAATTGATTCAGTAATCAAAAGGTAATTGACAAGGTCAGCACTGCCAATATCCCCTTTAACAAACTTGAAGTTAAGAGAGGATTTAGAGGGAAGGAGATTTTTCAGATTTGAACAATAATCAAGCTTGTCGAGGACGACAATGTTGTAATCAGCATAGTTACGGATGAGTCGGTTGGCAACATGGGATGCAATGAACCCAGCAGCCCCTGTAATGAGGATATTCTTAGGAGTATATGGAGCCATGTCAACGTGTCTACTCCCTAGAAAATAGAAAGAAATATTAGTTGTAGTCTGTTCAAAATTTGTAATTTATGTGCTTTTCATCTCCAAACGATATTAAAATTACAAAAGAGGATAATAAATATCCATTAGAACAATAACATTGCCCTTTGAATATTTCAATCCATGACAGGTAATGTATTAATAAATCCCACTAATATTGAGTCAATGATTCAGATTAAGACAACGAGTCAATCAAACATCAGAATTAGCTAAACTACAAACATAAAAAATTTACATAATATTATAATCTGACATATACCCAAACAGAAAAAGAAAAAAGAAAATAAATAATGAGATCCATACATACAAAAGACCAAGACCAAATAAATAAACACATACAAACTTTAAGCAATGTCTATACCCTAAATTCCATTACTAAATCTCTTTTCCATTACACTGCATAAAATTTAAAACTAACACTCCCTGTCACGTACAATGTCTTGAAAATCTACATCACCATGACAGATCAAAACAAAACAAGAAGTACCCAGATCAGAAATAAATCAAACGATCCCCCAAAAAAGAAAGAAAACAGCTCTAGCAGACAATAATTCGAGCAATACATGCACATTACCAAAGAAGCAAATGATTATTCTTACTTTCAAACTCAATTAAGATCGAGGTTGGTGACCCAGATTTAGCTTTCCAGAGGGAAGGAGTATCAATTTAAAGAGAGAGATCCAGAGAAAATGAGAAGGCAAGCAGAACAGAGATTATGATGCCTTACGAAGCGCGTCTTGCCCATGTATAAATATAATAAATTAGACGCCGAGGAAGAGAGACAGTCAAGGAGAGCCATCGAGCCTACTACGTAAATGACGGAAAGGCCCTCTTTAATTATTTCAATTACAGCAGTCACACGCTTCGTGGGGCTGGGCTGAGAAGGGTTGGTTCGGGCACAAAATTGTGGAGGCGAAGGGTAGACGGAAATCAAGTACAGGCGGACTCAGTTTAAGTGAGAGGAGTTACGTATGTGGAGGATTATGATTGGGGGGAGAGAGAGGTCAACAAATTCATTATTGACCCTCCTCCTCCAATGATTAATGACTAAGACTAATAACTAGAGCTTTCAGCTACGTGACGTCGATAGTTACTCCGTGATTTTTGATGTTGACTGAATATCTCTTCTAGATTTTTTTCCCATCTTTGCTCTTATATTTATTTGGGGACATATCAAAATAATCACAGAAGAAAGTGAATTCCAACAATTAGCACC
Source organism: Begonia peltatifolia (assembly GCA_022433055.1). Taxonomy (NCBI): domain Eukaryota; kingdom Viridiplantae; phylum Streptophyta; class Magnoliopsida; order Cucurbitales; family Begoniaceae; genus Begonia; species Begonia peltatifolia. Next base: position 3,451,987 of record CM039527.1, read on the forward strand.
TTATATTTTTAATTATGGTCAATAGCAGCTCAAAATATGATTCGTAAGCAACAAATGTGCTCGTTGTTAGGGGGTCCGTTAAATCACACATGTGAAAAGTACGCGTTTGAATAAATGTGTTACATAATGGAAGGAGATTGCATTTATCCATCGTGCCCTAGCTTACGATTGTGAAGAAGAGGAAGACAATATTGTGTTTGGATTCACTTTTCATTTTCTCTCGGTTTGGATTTGTTTAACCATATTCATTTGTTGTGTTGGGATTGACCGGAATGTGGTATCTCCCTTCTACGACAAAGACGATTGATCTAGTGGTTGAGGAAGAAGAGATACTTGTTTTTGTGGTTAGATTGATCATTGATTTTCATTGACGCATTGTATGTTGTTGGATTACGAGGGTCAATAATTTGTGCTTAATTATTCTTCATACGCACATTGGAAATTTGTTGTGTAATGATTTTGCTGTGAATTGGCTCAAAAATCTGTCAATGTTGAAGAATTGTCACTAGAGTTGAGAAGTTAATATTTTTTTGTATCTTTTAACTTGATTTATGTTATCTTGTTCGGATTTCATTTTATGGATTTTGCTTTGAAACTTATTTATTACTTTCTTGCCATGCATATTTTAACTAAATAACTCCAATTTGTGTACAATTTTGTTTGAATAATCTTGTCAAACTTGTTTGTGTAGTGTAAGAGTTGATATCATGGACATAAAAGAATCTCATACAAACTTTTTTGGTCGTCAATATTATGAGATATTAATTATAAATGTAAAAAAAATGTTACTTATTGAATGTAACAAGTATATCTTTGATTAAAATGTTTTTTATTGACCATGTTTTGAGAGAAGTAGGAGGATGAGACTTTTTTTACGTGACATGACAATAGACATGCAAAAAAAGAAAAGAATCAATCATCAAATATAGATTTAAACATTTAGAAAGCTTACTAATACGAGAAAGTGTCGCAAAGTGGCATCTCCCTTGTATTAGAGGAACTGGCACAATCGTCGCATCGACGATTGTTGGGATTAAAGAGAGAGAGATCTCAACCAACCAAGCAACTAAAGTATCTGGATAAACATGATAGAACAAATCAAGCTTTCAATTCTCATTAACGTTAGCTGAGTTAACTCAAATGTCCAATGAAACACGATAACATATCTGACTTTCAATTCTCATGAAGATTAGCAGAGAGAAGTGGAACGGCTCAAAAGCATTCCCAATATTCAAACAATTCCGTCGCCAAGACCATCCCTGACCGTCTAAGTTACAAGTTGACCAGAAGTTAAGCTAGTCAATAACTTTCATACCCAAAAAAGTACAAATAAGCTACACATTCGATATCATTTTGGTATTCTTCTAAGCAGCTTGTACATGCCAAAGACATTCCTCTGCTGCCAGAGATAAGGCACGAAAAACGATCGATAAAAGGGAGGAGAGAGTTCTCTATCTAAGTAAGGCAGTGCTGCAATAACCTGTAGTAGAAATTGAATTAGTACGATCATCAAAAGAAAGTGAATATCAAGTAACAGCAGACTGCTTTTGATTTACCTCCCACTGGGACAAATTGCTTCCGCGATAAGGGTAAGGTCGATTCAGCTGCAGTTCCACGAGCAAAGTGCAAGCTTCAAGATCTCTGAGCTGTAGGAATCATTGCGGGCCATTTCATATGAAGGTAGAGAAATAAATATGGAAATAGAAAATGTCTTAAAAGCATTTTAAAAAGAAAGGGGCGTAATTACATATTGCTCATCTGAAGCCTTGTTCTTATTGTTGAAATAAACTGGAGCTGCTTTAGTCCCTCCCATGGATGAATTGAATGGGAATGGAAGGAGACCTTGAAACCCATCATCAATCCATTTCACTTCTCCCACAAAATCAGGGACAAAGAAAGATGATGGATATCTGTGCCATTCACTTCCAACACAAAGTACAGCACCTAAAAGTTGAACAAAGAGTTCAAAGACAAAAAAAAGAGGTTAAAACAAAACTGTTAAAAGAAAGGGTTGAAACAAATTAGATGCATAATATATGGTACTCTAGTTAGACCATTCGGAAATATATGCCTCTGAAAATATTTTTCCTTAATGTTAGAATTTCCTTGGCAAACCGCAAGTAGTTCCAATCCCTTCAAACATCTAAATGGCGTTTGTTAGAAATAAACTTTAATTACTGCTTTCCAATTAGAAGAAATCAAGGAAAAGGGTACATTCCAAAGTAAAAGTACATCCCTATCTAGAGTAAAAGATTATCATATCCAACTCCATAAAGTTTTGCTATCCTTGCCATTCCACTCCCAAAAGAAATCTGTCGCTAACTTGTACATGTTGTTAGCTAAATGAAAGTTAAATAGGGATATACAAAGGCTTGTGAAATGATGGCCGCTCCTTTTGGAGCCTTATCAACCTCCAAAATGAAAAATCTATCCTTTTTAAAGACCTTGTTTGAGTGACATTTCTTGCACCATAAGGTAGCTTCCACCGGGTTTCTATTGTCTCTCATTAGACACGTCGAATTCCTGTGTATTTATTTATCTACCTGTTTATTCAACGTGGAAATTTTAATTCTGTGTGTCCATTGCTTACCGTGGAAATTGACGTACAAGCAGGGAGACATGTTTAAAAATATACAAATAATCAGATTATCATTAACTTATCCACTTGCTTTTGACATTATTGATACTTTATTGTTCCTACTCCTACACTTTTCTGACTATTGTTTTCCTTTTGTCATCTGTCATTTTTAAGTAAGACCTAGTTAAATTTTGGTATTATGTAATGGATAAAGTTATTTTGAATGATTCTAAGTATCATAAATCAAATCAAAAGGTGCAAACAAACGAAGGTAGTTACAGTAGATGCTTTAGGAAATCCAATAATCACAAAGAGGTTTGATTCTTTTCTGCTTTGAATCAGCGTAGATTAACTGATTCTTCTTCAACTCACACCCAACACTTAAAATATCAAGCAAATATGAGCGCAGAATTTTACAAGTCATGCACATCAAGTTTCAACAACACACCCTTCGTTCATATAAAAATCTAGATAATGAAACAAGTTCAAACCTGTCCCCACATCGTCATGGTGCTCCAAAAGTTTGTATGTCTCTATAGGAGCAGAGTAACCATTAATCAATGAAAAGGTACGAGCATGGGATACACAAAGAATGAGGCCAAGAACAACAGGTCTAAGAAATTTTGCTATCTGCAGGCCCAAAAAACACAAGACTGAGAAAAATTACAACAAAAAAATCTAAAAACATCAGTGCGATACAATTAACTCACAAAAACCAGCAGATTGTTATGATTGGGATCATATTTATCCTTAAAAAGGTCAGGGAAGCTCTCAATGACAGCGGAAGCAGCAGCACAGATAAGTGGATAAATTGGATAAAGAAACCTGAAATGAGAGTTTAAATACCATTTCAGCAACTTAATATTGCACACATTCCTCATGCTACATAAAATTAGACAAAGATTGATTATTAAATGGAAATTTGTCGATTTTCCACGTGATTTTTTAAGAATCAAAGAAATTCAAGTAAAAAAACATTGAATGTTTATATATGATCAAAGCAAGCACCACTGCAACGAAATAAGATAACATTGTCTAAAACCTATGAAGTAGGTTAAACAGAAATCTGTCAGTTAAAACAAAGTAAACTCTAAACCTATTTCTCCTTATTCACAAATCATGAGAAACTCAAGTAACCAGTCAGTGGAAGGACATTATAGAAATGGGCAGCTAATGCAAACATTTGATCATTTAAATTTCTAATTTGGAATGTAAAAGGCTCAAGGCAAAAGTATAGTCATATTACATAACAATTATTTATATTATTTTCATACACATACTGAATGAACTAGCAGAACCTGGCCAAATTTATATCAATTCATACAAAAATTTTAGAGTTTTTTGCTTTGAAAGAACATTCTATTTTAACAGTAATATTAATCACTCCAAAAGTTCCCCAAGAAAAAAATATTTAGACCTTTCTTCTTTGTGTGGCTGCAATGACATGAATATCAGCCAAAGGTATACAGGTGAAACCACCACAAGCATGTCTGGGGCATACTTTTTCTTCGCAATAGGGAAAATTGCTAGAAATAGCAACGCTAGGACAAAACAAATATTAAAATTGTTAAACCCATTTCTCAGATAGAAAGATGATCCTTCAGTACCATACAAATGGCTCTCGCCACCTCCAACAACATTATACACAAGAAGATTCAACACTGATGAGGTCCATCTTCCATAATAGTAGTGATCAACAAGTGTTGAGAAAACCTGAAATAGTTATGCAGTAACAGATTTAGATACAGTAGACAGAACTAAAAAGTTTTTTTTCAGTGTTGGCAAGAAAAGTGACTAAGTAATTCAATCTAAACCCTTGATATACATACTAGAAGTAAAACAGACGTGAAAGCTCCTGCCAAAAATGCCTCCCAGAACCTTCTGCGCAAAGAATATATAACAACTGGAAGAAAAACCAAAATTGAAAAAGGCCAGCCAAGAATAACACCTACAGCAGCAACTGCAACTGCAGGAGCAGGTTTCTCAAGAAGAAATAGCCCAGATGAAAGAGAAACCGCATACATAGAGAATGAACTTGGCAAGAAACCTGGAAACAATGATATAAACAGGAGTGTAAGAAAACAAAATGCTAAATATTTATTTATATGCAGGGATGGCAGGCAACAATCAGCAACTTGAAATAAAAGCAGAAAAAAAAAACATCAAGAAGCACTGGATATAGGCAATTAAAACGAACAACTCACTAGTGCTTGCAAAGAAACAACCACTGGTTAAGCATAGCATTGCAAGTGTATAAGAAGCAAGCCGTTTTCCATACTTCCTTGAAAGTGACACGACAAAAACAGTTTCCGTAACAACAGATAGAAGACCAAGAAAAAGTCGCACTGCATAGAATACTCTCACCTGCAGTAAAAAATACATCGCTAATACTGTGCTATTCTCGAAGAAATCATTCAACAGGAAGTAAAACCCTTACTTTTTCCTCACTGAACAACCAAGAAGCAGGTCGACCCACAAACTCATGGAAAAGAATGTATAAATATGACCTGAGTCCGAACTGAGAACTGCAATACATTAATCAAAATGGAGTGATAGTTACATGAAGCATAATCACTTTACAAGAAAAAGACAAGTTATAAATCAGACTGATCCCCAAGATAAATCCTAAAGGAATCTCATCCTCGACCAAATCTTGGCAAAGCAAATTTATAATGGGTGAACACCTGGAAATTTAACTGAACTCATTTAGATTCTATGGAATCACCTCAAAGGCGATATTAATTCTAGTCCCCGAAGAAGAAGGCATCACACATTGACACCCCAAAATCAACTTGATAAGTTCTACACGTAATAACTACCATTGTTTAACCTAAGTTGATAGCGACACCAGAAGTCTAGAAGTTCCTATGCCACAGTTACTTCTTTTTCAATAAATAGCATCATGGTTAAGTCATTGAACTGAAGTAATTCGCGCATGATCCAGATAGCGATAGGTATTTACTTGCGCAAGTAAAATACATTTCAGCTCAAACATGAAGGTCCTTCGCTAGTGAGAAAACCATCATTTCTTCGTGATGAGAAACGATTTCCAACAAATGAACCAGAGAGAAAAAAAAAAAAAGGAAAGTTGCTATCCTTTCTCTGCAACCTAACCAAAGACTCTATAATCACGTCCAACAATGAGAGAGGGAGAGAGAGAGAGAACCTATACTCCCATGTTTGGAATCCGGATTCATAGAGAAGGTAGTGAAGGGGCTCCCAATAATTGAAAACCTCGTCGCAATCATGTAAGATATTCGATGTCGCGCTCATGTATCGCAGCAATCCCAATGAAAATATGGGCAAGAACCATCCTATTCCTCTCTCAACTCTGTCACCGCTTGATCGACCGGGCTTATCTTCCTTCGTGTACGATGTGGTCGCCGATGACGGGTCCAGCGTCCGCGGGCGTCTCTGCCTCGCCTGTAGAGCCATCTCTCTCAGTCCAACTCTTCCGGTTCTTTCACAAAGATCTATTCTTTACTTCATCCCGTAGTTCAAAAACAAATGTTTTCTTAACACTTTTATAAAGTAAGTTACAGCTGTGATGCAATGGTTAAGTTTTGTTACCTTTATCTTCTTTTATGGGGAAAGGTGTTGTCTTGTGCCAAATTACAACATTTCTCTTCTATTCTTGACTATTTATTCTTGTATAATAATCTATATTTTATCATATTAATAAATATTATCAAATTCAGAGAAGAAATTAAAAGTAATAATGTAAAAGTAAGCATCACGTTACCCTACGAGTGTTTACTTTACTTATTTCATTAAAATTTTTGTACTTTTAATTTTGTTTGTAAATAGTCATTTTGTCCATTTTTATTATTAATTTTGACAAAACAAATCATTTATCTATTTTTGATTTTATTTCCGATCTTTTTACGTCGTTAATTGATGGAATAAATAGTAAAATTAAAATGAGTTGACGTTTTTTAGGAAAAATAAAATCAATTAAATTTTTTTAAAAAATTAGTTTTCGATACGTGCCCGTCCACTTGTCATTGCTTTTAATAATTTTTTTTCCCAAACCCGTCTTGTGTAGGAAAAACAAACATGAACTCAATTGATTTTGAAATAAAAACTCCACAAAACCATGCATGAACTAGACCATCTCTAACAGTCGATTGTTGTAGAAATGCAAATAAACCCCGATTAATAATCATGTAAAAAGAGAAAAAAAAGAACAATTATTTTCCACTATGCAACATTTTGAAGATAGACAAGTTAAAAGTCTATTCAAAAAATCAAATCCACGATGAGCTAGAATTGGAGATCCAGCACTGAACATTATTAATCAGACACACTAAATCGATTAGGTGGTCGGAATCATCAAAAAAGAAACTCATATATTAGAAAATGAGAAAATTTCTCTAGATTTAGCTTACAATTTAGTTTGATGAGCTATCAGCACTTAAATTTGTAAAAACAGAGTAAAATACTTAATGCATTAGCAAATACAAATCTAGTATTATCAAATATGACATTCCTACAAATCAAAAAAGAAAATTAACTATAAATAATACTGCAAAATTTAATGCATAGAATGGTAAAACAATAAAACAGAAAATAAATATATACTTGATAGTTGTTAGTTCTTATAATCTACAAGTCTTTTTTTCATTCTCCTCAGCATTGCCATATGCTCAGCCAACATGTCCAGAAAATGACAATAGAAAACAACCTACAAAAAAAAGAAGCATCATTAAACATCAGAAGAAAAACTTGCACCTCGGTGAATTGATATGGATGTTTATGATACATTTGTAGAATTTTTAGTTTAAGCAAGGTAACAACAACAGAGACTTAATATGCTAATGTAACATCAAATGAAGACTAGAAAAATAGTACATGATCGCAACGAAAATAAACCTCTGGTATGCACAAAAAGAGTTTAAATCAAGAGAATTCAATAATAATGATACAATAAGGAAAAAGGAAAAAAACTTGACTTTTGTCATGGTGTGCCGTAAAAACATGAATTTTACGTCCTTTCGATGCAAGTTCAATTGTTGCATCAACAATTAATCTTTGAGCTCCACCTGAAAGAATCGTCTCAAAACCTCAACTCTTGTCATGGTGTGCTGTAAAAACATGAATTTTATGTCCTTTGGATGCAAGTTCAATTGTTGCATCAACAATTAATCCTTGAGCTCTACCATAGACAAAGTTAAGCTGTAATTATTATTTTTTAATATTTATATATTCAACTCATTGAAATTCCAACTATTAGACACACAATAACATAGCCGAATTAGTAAAAACTCCTACAACAACGCTAGTCATAACTAAATTATAGTGATATTCCTATTCAACAAAATTAACGAGGAAAATAAATCTCCCATATAATTCAACGTTGTTTTCGTTTGTTCATCCCTTGTTCGTCAAAATAATCACCAAAATCTAATACGTTTGGTAATTCTAATGCGCACCAACTCCCAGAACATACCAGTTTCATTACAAAATGACATATTTGAACTACGGAAAGCTTTTGATCCAATTAATCCTATGGCCAATGCAAAGGCATACACAAAATTAAGAGTCCTTTGCCGCAGCCATGAGATTGGCATATTTTGTACTTTGTGTATCCACAAAAATAATTGACATACGAGGAAGAGAAAAAAATTTAAGAAGATATTCAGAAAAGAATTGACACCACAAGAAAAAGAGAAGCCAATTTAGAAAGATGACCTGCACAAAATGCTGAAAAAAGTTTTTTCATTGTAGCTGTCTTTAAAACTTCTCCGGTGACTCTCGAAAAACCATGCACCAAAATAGTACAACCGTCTAAAATGAAATGTTGACTTAGGATTGCAATACTCCTACTTACCTACAAAATAAGACAATTTAATGATTCATAAAGATTGTCGAGAAATAAATGCGACAATTTTTTTGTGCATCTTCAATTAAGTGAGATTTTGCTGAAATAAAATCTTCATATTTTACAGATGATGTTTTTGTTACGTAGCGAATTAACAAATCATAGTCTGTTGTTAAAGAAATAGAACTCGTGTCCCAAGATTCAATGCACATGTAAGGTAAATAAAAACAATACGATATAAATAAATAGCACACAAAAATACCAGTAATTACAAACAAATATCAAAAGAGAAGGAATTGAAGAAAAAAGGAATATGCTGAAAAAAAAAAATTACTCCCCGTGCAACACTAAACTTAATTGAATAAGTTTAGATTTAACTAATTCCGACAAGCATTTCAAATACCAACTAATATGAAGCTAAAGACATTATTCATATCTTTGGTTGTACCATTTTCCTAGCATTATATCATCATTGTCACACGTATCAAACATTAAGAACCTCAGAAATTCAGTAATACAGAGGTCAGCACAAAATATTCATAAAAACTATGCACAGAACTCGACATTATCTACAAATCATGTTGAATTTCATGAAAGAGACATATAAGACTACAAGACAGCAAATTCATACCTGCTGATTGTTGTTGACAAAATCAACCTTAGATACAGGAAGCTTGAAAAATCCAGGCCAAATTGTTGTTGTTTGGGTCCTAAAAATCTGCCACAATATCATAAAAGTCTAAGAGGGAAAGAAACTTATGGTATAAAAACTAATTTAAAATGATAAGATAACAAACCCATACAAAATTTACCTTGTGGAACCATTGAACAAAAAGTCAATTTTTTTTTAAAATTGAAACTTAATTGAATTAATCTTCTTTAGACTTAATTAGTATATTGTTCTTTCTTTTCAAATAAGATATTTTGTTGGTTTATATATATATATATATCTATTAGAGTGAATATGAATATCTTCTATTTATTCCAAGGGTGAAAGGGGAAGCAATTGATATTGGCAAATGTTTTCTATGGTTATGAGCCGCCACCATGACAATCCAATATGTTGACTGTTCCCGCTATTAAAGTTCCTAATGCACTATTGTCAAACAAACGGATTAGACATTGAGTACTTATGGTGGGTCTTCAATATTTAGTGAGACATCAATGCATCATCCAAAATTAGTGCACTTTCCTGGCATAAAAATTTTTCGCTGAGGCTAGATATATTTTCAACTTTACACCAAATAAAAAGCTGGATTTCTCTGAGTTGTTTCCTCATACAGTGATTATATGTTCAAGAGTATGTACATGAACTGAACATAGATATTGGCGGAATGAGCTTACATATCCAATTGGCAATTGGTTTACCAGGTAATGTAACTCCCATGATAATGTTCAGCCCGGAAAGAAACACAAAAAAAACATAGTATCATCATATAACTCAACCAAACAGTCTTGTACTTTCACAGAATAACCTTTTCTAATGAATAATTTTTCCTCTCTTCTAAAGAATAATTTTCCTCTGCAAACAATTTAAGCTTGTATATTGCCATTATAATTGCATCTCCCTTAACAATAAATTTACCAGGTTTGTTGTGGCAGTAATGATGTTTATTGGAGGCGTGAATATTAAACCAAGTCCTGCAGCAAATATGAGTCCCCACCATGGCAGTTGGACTTGATTTTTCATGAAAATGCAAAGAAAAAGCGAGAGCACTATTGAAGCCACAAGAAGGACGTGAAACCACCAAGTGGGTATGTCTTTGTACTTCCTTGTTAATTTTGTGTGAATGTCTTCCTTCTCATCGTAAGAGGTTCAAAACCACAGAAAGTCAAGAAGAGTTACTTACAAAATGTCTCATTCAGACAACTAATGACTAAACGAAGAATAATAAATAAAGAAACTTCAAAAACATTTTCTACTTCCTTTCCGTTATGTGAAGGTAGACATAATGGACGCAAAACCAATGCCAGACGAAAGAGAGAAGAAGACGCTCAAATTTATCCGTCCTTACTATTCATACGCTGCCATATCAACCCAAAACTAAAGAAATGAAAACCAGCAGAGGACGCAACAAAACTTCAATTGAGGAAAAAAATTTGAAACTTAATCTTTGAATAATCAAAACAAGTAAAAGCTAAATCAGAGCAACATAATGCAAAATTGAAAATAAGCTGCAGAAATTGAAGATATCCCGGAGAGAAAGGCTGAAGAAGCAACATCCACTGTTCCTAGGCTGACTCCGATCCTTCCAAACAACTGTCTTCTCAATATCTGAAATTTATATACCACTGAAATATTTCTCATTCAAAAAACCCAACAAGGAATTCCAGCTTATGAGGTGAAAAATCTCAATTAGAAAATACCAGTGTCTCGTCCTACCTCTTATCTGCACCAAAGTTTAATTCCTTCTTAACTAGCCGAAGGCTGACTCTCCTTCGAGCTTGCCACTTATTTTGCAGTCTGCTCATGAAGAGCCATCATCTTTCACCTTTTTCTGTAACTCCTCCTTAATCCACAAATCTCATTTTGGCGATCTAGTAGTCATTCTTTGCATTGCCATAAATTTGTTATGATATTGAATTGATTTGTTCTTAATTAATTTTAAAGAATATTTTTATTGAACAACTACAATACTCCGCCTTAAAGATAGAATAACTATCACTCAAAATGAAGCTAACTACAAGTACTATTTTGTAAGACTTTTAACATAAGCAAACCACAAAGATAATTTATCACAAATCTAATCTAAGAAATACTGACAATCCTAATATTTACAAAAAAACGAAAATAAATATCTTTCAAGAGATAACTAATAGATATTGTTTTTTTAAAATGATTATAGTGATTTTCTTCCTAAATGAACATATTTTTGTATTTGAGTGATGATTTTGGTATAACTTTTAATAGTCATTTATAGCTATTTTCTTTTTTGAAAAAAATTATTTATTTCTTATGTGCGTAGTTGTGAAGAATACAACACTACCTCTATATCAAATGATGTTTTCGTTACAACCTCGACATTAGTTTTTTGATTATTGAAATACAGAGGAAGCTATAAATACATTCAAGTTTCTCACAACGCAAAATTATCCTTCACTTTTACGATCGCATTTTTTACTTAATCGCGAAGGAAAAACATTTATGGTGTGCAAGCGGGTAAAACATTTAAAAAACTGGTTACAAGAACAAAACAGGAAACCTAGTAAGGAGGAGTGGTGGGCTAATATTCAGTCAATGTTTAATTCCATTTTTCAGTATGTTTATTTATTTGATTACTAAATGTTTTTGTCATTATCGATTTTATATTGAACTATATGTTATGTGAATTTACAGAGGTGTAGTAAAAGCATTGTGTAAACTTTATTATAAGAAAATATTGCCAAAGAACCTGATTAATCACCTCATTATCATATCATTTGGTATTGACAAAGTTTTATCAAATAAAAAGGGTCATTCGAACTCTGCAAATGATATGACTAGTTGTGTCCAACAATTAGGTGAGATGATGGACAATTTTATTGGTAATGGATTTAAAAATGAAACATCTATCTATTATAAGGATGTATTATTTGACGTGCCTAAAGAACTTCAAGAATATCTAAATTTACTTTTGTTAGCATAGTAAGATCAATACTTTTTGTTTTAAACTATTTTGTTAATATTTTTTGTGGTTATGCATAGGATACTTGATATCCGATTATTCAAAATCGTTATTGCTGATCAATTATTTTGGAATAGAAGAAGTATGATCGATTTGATTGTAAGAGTTGAAGAGTAGCGCAAGAGCTGCAATTATCTTTCGAATCAAATTGCTCAACATTTTAATCTGAAAATTAGGAAAATTTAATTCTGGCAAGTGGTCCGCTGTATAATGTCTACAACTAATATCGTGACGGCTACGTTAAAAATCCCAACTTAAGTAGATATTATCGTAATTCTTTCGTGCACTATAATGATAGATTTCATTATTATCATTATAGTGCACGAAAGAATTACGACAAAATCTAATTCAGTTGGAATCTTTAACGTAACCATCACGATCATAGTTGCAGACATTATACAGCGGAACACTAGCTGAGATTAAATTTTTTTAATTTTAATACCAAAATTTTGAGGTAATTTGATATGAAAGAGAATTACAACTCTTGTACCACTCGTCAACTCTTACAATCAAATCAATATAACGTCTTCTATTCCAAAATAATGCATCATGAATAATGATTTTAAATATTCGACTATCAAATTTCCTATAACATAACCACAAAATATTTTAAAACTTTAAAAAAATTAAGAAAGTATTGACCTCACTGTGATAACAAAAGTAAATTTAAATATTCTTGAAATTCTTTAGACACGTCAAATAATACATATTTATAATAGTTATATGCCCTATTTTCAAATCCATAACCAATAAAAATGTCAATCATCTCATTTAATTGTTGGACGTAACTAGTCATACCATCTCCAGAGCTCGAATCACCCTTATCATTCGACAAAACCTTGTCAATGTCAGATGACATGAAAATGATATTATTAATCAGCCTCTGAGGTAATATTTTCTCATCATAAAGTTTATACAATGCTTTCACTACACCTCTGTAAATTCACATAACATATAGTTCAATTTAAAATCGAGAATAATAAAAAATTTAATAATCAAAGAAATAAACATACCGAAAAATAAATTTAAACGTTGTCTCAATATGGGTCCACCACTCTTTCTTACTAGGTTTTGTGCTTTGTTCTTGTAACTAGTCTATCAAAGGTTTTACCCATTTGCACGGCATAAATGTTTTTCTTTCACGATTAAGTAAAAAATACAATCGTAAAAGTGAAGGATGATTTTTCGTTGTGAAAAACTTGAGTGTATTTATAGTTTCCTCTGTCTTTGAATAATAATAAAAACTAATGTCGAAGTTGTGAACGAAAACATCAATTCATAGAGAGGTACTGTCGTATTCTTCACAACTACACACATAAGAGATATATAGTTTTTGCAAAAAGAAAATAGCTATCATGATTTCTAAAAGTTATAACAAAAATCACCACAAATATCGCTCAAATGCAATAATATCTTCATTTAGAAAGAAAACTACTATAAGCATTTTAAAAGAAAACAATATCTATTATCTATCTCTTAAAAGATATTTACTTTCATTTTTTGTAAATATTATGATTGTCAATATTTCTTAGATTAAATACGTGATAAATGATCTTTGTGGTTTACCTATGTCAGAAGTCCTACAAAATAGTATTTGCAATATTTGTAATTAATTTCATTTTGAGTGGTAATTAGTCTATTTTGAAGGCAAAATATTGTAGTCTATCTTGCCATCTTTGAAATTCTCAACTAGGGACTCCACCATGGTAAGTATTAATTGCTTTTGGCCAAGTCTACCACCAATCCAATCCAATCCAATCTTCCTTGACCAGATATTATAGTACAACAATGCAATTGTCAGGAAAATGAAACATTCCACAACAATGACTAGACTTGTCCAATGATGAATCATCGTCAAAGAAATAAAAATAAAAACAAATCAAACAATTACATCAGCATACTTAATTGCACTTGTCTACATAACTTTGCCGCAAAAAGGTACTATTTGCAGCATATTAGTGCTTTGGGTGATTACTCTCTACCTCACATCAATAGAGTAATCCCCGCATCGTCAGATACACAAAAACAAAATGGACAAACATTTGTAAATCTCAAGCTGAAAGTGCATACTACCAAATGTGGACGTGACATTCTGACCAACATAGTTGGAAAACTTGCCTACACCTTTCTAGCAATTAAGCATAGAAGACAGTTCGAACGTATGAGCTTTGCTACTATTAGGAGAAGCGCTCCATTGCAGTGAATCAGATTGTATTTTATTGCATAAAACGTAACGATCCAAGACAAACAAATACGACAAATTTTAGCATATAAATAACACCACTATTTCAAAAAAACCTTGGACGACTAGAAAAAATAGAGACATGCAACTTAGAATTAATTCGCGTTTCAGTCGTCTCTGATAGAAAAAATTTCATAGTGCTGAATAATTGAAACTCACAACTATATGAAAAAGAACACCACTATTTCAAGGAAACTTGAATGAAAAAGAACTGACAGAAGAAGGCAACTTAGTATTAATTCATGTTTCACTCGTCCCTCAACTCAAAATGCTTTAAATATCATTAAAAAAAAGATGGAAAATTTATAACTATATAACCCGAATCAATAGCCAATAGATCTACAAAATCTAGTACAAAAAAAACGATATGGCAATGATGAATTCAGAATATGGAAACACGTAGATAACCCACCGACCATAATAAGTCTAAACCTAAACATTGCGATTAACAACAATTTCAAAGGCCCAACCATGCAGAAACCCTTAGAATCGTCAAGTTAGACAATAAATCTTATATTTAACAAAGAAAACAAATAACAACCAAAAGGATCAAGCAAACTAACGCGGCAGATATGAGGGAAAATTGAGAATCCACTTCAGCGACGATGACAATTTAGGGCGAAGGAGAAAATTTTAAGCCTCGATAGCGTGAAGGCTGAAGCATACAACCCCGGGCTCACCGATTTTTGTGTGACGAGGAAGACGCGGTAGTTGGTGAATTGGGATTTATTCTGCACCCCTCGCTAGTTAAACCTAGTTTCAATCTCTGATTTATAAATATTTAAATGGGTATATTTTACCAGTTAATTATTCTATAATACATTAATAATTTATTTTAAATATTTTACTTTATTTAAATTATATAATACTTAGTTTAAAATAACTTGTAAATATTTCATAAGAGTGTAAAATTAAACATAAATGATACAATTATCATATTAATTCTTATGGATAAGATTAATGTTATTTTTTATGAGTTAGAATAAATATAATGAGAGAAAATATCAAGACTTCAATTCGAATCACCACTGTTTTAAACATTTCTCCTCCTCTTGAATCTACGTGAGATTTAATCCACGCGACATTCACTTTTGATGATCACAATTTGATAAATAGTTGGCATTTGTCTGGTTTGAGTAACCTCTTTCGAATAAAGTTAGGTTAAATGTTACAGTAATTTTTTTAATAGCCTTTTGAGTATGTTATAAAATTTATTAAAATATTAAATATTTGAAAATTATGATAATCGTCCCCTTAAAGAGACTATATGTATAATTTTTTATAAAAAACAATAAACATTTTTAAAAATAAACAACAATTTCACCCTTCCTTAGTTGGTTTGCAGAGGAAAATTATTCTTTAGAAAAGAGGAAAATTATTCTTTAGAAAAGGTTAGTTTGTGAAAGTACAAGCCTGTTTGGTTGAGTTGGATTATCAGGGTACTAAAGGCCAACAAATACTCTCCAAATAGCTATCCAATTGTCTCTAATTAGTCAACAAGGAAAACGATAGAAGCATTTGTGACAAAATGGTAAGATCCTTGTCTATCGAACTAAATATCCAATTAAAGTAGAAACCATAATCATTGTTTTGGAGCACCATACTACATCTAAAAGTTTAATTTAGACAAATAGCAATTATAAAACATTTTACCTATTTGAAAAGGTGTCCTAGAAATCAATGGCATCAAAAAACAAGAATTAAAAACTTAACAATTATCTTGAAAGAACACAAACTGTAACCTCTTAATAAAATTATTGAATCACCTATCTCAAAATATCTGTTTGGAAAAAAATATAGTAATAACATACATGGAAAAATATATAAGAACAAAGTCAATACAACAAAAATATTATGATTACTGCCGGCAAATTAATCACTAGCTCTTCACTCAAATCACTAGTTCTTTGAATCGTATCATGGAGTTGGTGTAAGTAGCTGAGTTATTGTAGAGAAGCCACGTTGTATATGAAATATGATGTTGGATATAAGTGGGTTTCTTTTCACATATCTACGTATATGTTAAGCTATATCTCGAGTTGTCCGATCTGAGAATATGTTTCAATTTCTTTAGATAAAAAAGGCAGAAATGTTGCTCTACCAAAGAAACAAGAAAGAGCGAGAAAAACAAAACGAAATTGAAATAGAAGCAGGAGAAAAGAAAACGCAAACTCAGAAAGAAACTAAACAAGAGTGTTGTTTCTAATGGTAATCTATCTTCAAGATAGCAACTTCGAATCAATTAAGGTTTAGAACACTGCACCCTTTTTAGATTTCTTCATTTTCGGGATGATTATTGCCCCTTTCTTGGGTGATAAATGCAATATTTTATATTTATAATCTCTGTAAAATTTAGCTTTTATCTTTTAATTCATGAAAAATAAAGAGGAACGATTGTCTTATTTGTTCTCTAAATATAAATGTGAGAAAAGATCATCTAACTCTCGTATCCATAATTTTTAATTTGTTTTTTCAATAACTTGTATTATCATTAAGATGTTATTTTGGATTTATTGTTTAAAGTAGTTTAATCTTCCAATTTTATAATATCTACGTTTTTATTTATTTAATTATAGGAGCCATCTAAGCTTTTAATTTCCAAAATATGGTTTCTATAAACATTAGTCTTTTCCAATTTTGTATAAATGTATGTTACTGTCACTAATGTTAATAAAAATGTAATATTCATTTTAGACTTCAAAGTAAGAAATATTTAACAAAAAGTACATTCTAGCAATTTATTAAATGATCTCAACTTTGAAGTATTAAACATTTTTAATTTAAACTATGTTGGCTCCCCGTTCTCAAAGATCAGGGGGTACATGAGAGGTGGTGACCTTCACACTTGCAGGTGGTGACACCGTATTCTCTACAAAAAAACATACAAAATGTTATTGAATTTTTTAAAAATTTTAACGACATGTTCAGTATATCATGGAAGATAATCTGAAAAGTTTATTGATTTTTGAGCCCTCGTACGATTTATTTAATTTTTACGTATATTTTATAAAATATTATTTAAAAACTTATAATAAATTATACTAGTGTTGAAAAATTACGAAAATTTTCAAATTATCTTATCATGATATGATAAATATATGATAAAAATTTCTAATAAATCCGATATCGGTTGATAAGTTTTTTGAGATAGTCACTATGAATTACTTCGAAATATGATATTGTTTGGAATCATAATGACTATATCAAAAAACGTATCAAAAGATATTAGATTTTTAAAAAAAAATTTTTACCATATATTAATTTCGTGATTTTTCAACATTTGTACTATTTATTATAAGTTTTTAAACCGTAATCTATAAAATAGACGTCAAAATTATAATAAATCGTATAAGTGTTGAAAAATCACGAAACTTTCTAAATTATTTTCTCATGATATGTTAAACATTTAATAAAATTTTTAAAAATATTTGATTCCATTTGATATATTTGTTGTCAAGAACAGGATGTCAAATGAATGTTCTCTAAAAATGGCTCCCCAATGTCAGAGGTCGGCCTCCCAATCGCTGATAACGGGGAGCGACATGGTTTAAATTAAATCTTTTTTATACTTTGAGGTTAAAGATGGTTAAAAATTAATTTATGGTACTTTTGTTAAATCTCATATACTTTGAGGTTTAAAATGAATATTACTTCTATAAAAAAAGAAAAGTTTAAATTTGTTTTTTGGGTAAAATGTAATATAAATTTTAAGATTTTAAAGTTATTTACAGATTATATTTTAATTTTTTAAATAAATGAAATCTTATTTTTCAGCCATTAAAAATTTAAACTTTGTTATCGATTTATCAAAATAAATTTATTGACTAATTTCTCGCGTATACCACAATTTCATTTATTGATTAATTCATTTTTACATCTCCCATGATTTAGATGTCACAATCATGCAATATGGTTCAAAGTTTTTATATTAAATATTAAAGAACACCTTATTAAATGAAAATATAATGTATATGTGTTTGATTTAACATATAAATTAACAATAATTTCTAAATTATTAAAAAAAAATATAAATTAACGACAATGTCTAAATTATTGAAGAAAAATTGAGACTAAATTTGTAAAAAAATAGTTTAAGACCTAATTTATTAATGAACTTCAACAAAAGTTAGACTATAAATTGTATTTTATTTTTTATTTTTTCATTTTATGTCTTTTTAATTATAAAATTTCCAATTTTAATTTATGTAATAACGAAAATAGTCTAAATTTTAAATTCTTTTGTAAAAGCCTGGATGTTTGGCGAACTGACGAAGACTATTCTTTTTCGAGATTAGACTATTCCGGATAATCTTAACCGTGCACTGGTTACCATGATCTCTTTTTGTTCTGTTATTGAGTTCGACGAATGATATTTCTGGTTCCGTTCAGAAAGAGTCGTTTAGCGCGCCAACTTAACCCAGCACGGTTTAGCGCGCCAACCCTTAACCCAGCATCGTACCTTTCAGCCCGATACCTTTCATCGTCTCTAATTCCCCATGACCCCATCCAACTGGTTATTCAAGCACACCTTTTGTCTCTTCGAACGTCTGAGAGATGGGTCGGCCTCCAAGTAATGGAGGCCCTGCTTTCCGCTTCACGGCGGCTGAGGTTTCTACTTGTTTTTTTTTTTTTTTTTTGAAGTTTTTGGTTTGTGGGTAATCGTGGATTTAAGTTTGGAAGCTTAAACTGAGTTTGTTGACGAAATTGTTCATTTCATATGCTAATCGTAATATTTGTCGTTTTTTACTAGGTTTCTGAAATTTTTAATATTATGTTCGATATCTTTCGTGTTAGGTTATGTTCTAGGTTTTGTTCGAGCTTAATCTGATCCTTCCAAGTTGTTCTTTTGAGCTTTGTGTTTTTGTTTCCGCTGGCTTGTTTCCGTGATTGTCTCTTTTGTTAAAACTCACCCATGAAAATTAGTTGTCCTTCTGAACTCAGTTTTAACCGAGCAATGTGAGTTAAATAAATCTTATTAGACCATGCCGCTTGGAACCGACAAGACTATATGCCCTATTTATTTAGTTGGGAGGACTTAATAGCGCTAAAGTACTTTATTCATAATGAAACATTCCCAGGTGATGTCAATCCCATGAGGTTTGCTCAGTAGGTTCCCATCTCTTAGACCAAATTTATGTTTTCTCTTTAGTGCGAAAGTGCAAGAGTGGTTCGGTTTTTACAGGTGATCTTTACATTTTTTTTACAGGAAGCGATCATTATCGCTAATGACATGTAGAAAGTGCAGTGAGATGCTTTTTGTTGAAGGACTTACCTTTACAGTCAGTTTCTTTCTTTATACAAAGATGGAGACATCTTTGATTACAAACTACTGATTGGGACATATTATGCTCTATCTATTATGTATCAAATCTTGTAACTTATATATCTTTATCCGAAAGGTTATGGAGATGGAAGTGATTTTGCAAGTACACAATAATACAACGCCTGCACGAGCAGTTCTCGTAAACATTGCAGAGAAGTTCAAGTTTGTAGTAGTTTATAACGCTTCAGAAATAGATATTTTTACTTTGTTGGACGTGGAATTAAAATTGTTGGATCTCTACCTCCACGAGTCAGAGGAGCGGAAAGACAAGATTACTGTTCAAATGAAACAAGTACATTGTATAAACATAATTCTAGCATTATCATTATAGGTTGTATTTCTAATTTTTTTTAAATAGGTATGGAATTGGTTCCAAAATAGGAGATATGCTATAAGGGCAAAATCAACTAAAGCTCCCATACAATTAAGCGTGACTCCTTTGCCACGTGATGATTCAGCTCCACTTGAAAATGCTACTCAATCTATAGTTGTGTCCGACCTGGTCCTTCAGGTCGAATAATTTTTCTATTTGTTTAGTGGCTTTGTCCGAAATTTAGAATACATCATTATAATCATATGTATCGATTGTTTCACATTGATCATTGTAAGATGGAGAGAAGTGGTTCTCTCAATATCTCCACTCATCTTATCTATTCTATAATCCTTATTTTGATATATTTTTATAGTTTCTTATCTTCTATCTTTATTGTTACTTTAAAGACGGAGTTAAATATTATTGGGTTAACTTGTAAACATGAATATATCCATGAACAAGTCGTAGATATTTATATAGCTCCCCAAAAGAAAAAAAAAAATATGCAAAGCTGCAAAGTACTGTGATCTGCTCAAGTATGATTATTTTAAAATAATATTTTTTAAATCTTAATAGTTTAGTTCCATTGTTAATTAGTTAGAAGTTTAAGAACATCAATCTACATGTTGAATTAACATTAATTATCAAGAAATTATATTTGAGCTAACTTTCTCTCATAACATTAACAATGATTATATTGATATTCCTTATGAGAATTTAAAACATTTCATTTCTCTTACTTTTTTTCTCTTATATTTAAAATAACAAAACTTCTTTACTATCTTGTTGTCGTTGTCATCATCATCTTAATTTATGTTTTTGTAAATTTTGTGTGTTCTTGGTGTAGGAAGGAGTTCGACAGAAACTTCTGTAATGGAGTTTGAGGCCAAATCTTTCAGGGATGGAGCATGGTAAGTTGTTTTTTATTCTATCTGAGAAATGTATTTTTTATTCTATCTAATGTAAATGCATGTTAGTTGGTCCTGATTGTTTTTCTGTCATTTTATTTTCTTCTTTTCTTTCCATCAGTTGCTAGCAGCTTGAGTAAAGAGCTAATGATTAATTTGCAGGCAGTAATCATAATATTTTTGCTGTATTGACTTCGTTTTTGTATTTTTTCGAAGTATGATGTTACTATATTTTTTTCCCACAGATATTTGGAGACAGGTGATACGGTAATTTTGTTAAGAAGTTACATTTTTGTGTTGTTTCCAGATAATTGTTAAGTTTTTAATTCTTGTTTTTTTATGCCACTGATTTATAGTACACTTTTTCAATGTTTTATAATTGCTATTTGTCTAAATTAAACTTTTAGATGTAGTATCGGTGCTCCAGTTGCAGCTAAGAATAGGTAAGGGAAATAATACAAAAACAATGATTATGTTTTCTACTTAAATTGGATATTTAGTGGATAGACAAGGGTCTTACCATTTTGTCACAAATGTGGCATAGATGCTCGTTCTTCTCAAATGTTTGTCCACCATTAGCTTGTAAGATACCTCTTGATGATTATGGTCAGGAAGTTCTTGTCAGATTTGCTGGTTTTGGACCCGAGGAGGATGAATGGATTAACATTAGGAGGCACGTGAGGCCTAATTTTCTACCATGTGAATTCTAAGTGTGTTGCTGTTCTTCCTGGCGAACTGATTCTATGTTTTCAGGTGATTTGTTTATCTTCTCTTCCCTTGGGAAAAACAAATTAACATTAGGATTGTTGAAAACTCGTTGGGTTATGTTATTTCCATCCGACCATTACTTGTTAATGAACTTTGATCAAAAACTGATTTTAGGATTGTTGAAAACATGTTGGGTTACGTTATTTCCATCTGACTATTACTTGTCAATGAACTTTGATCTAAAACTGTTTTCGAAAACAGTATATTGTCGAGTCATGCATCTCTGAAGTGTTACACCTTATATATAATAGTTAAGTTTTGATTTCTGACAGGAAATCGTTCCACTGAAAAAGGTTTGTCGTCAGCCAGAAGCTGATTATCGCCTCCTGCAGCTCCATGGTGAACGAAATGGTCTCTTCCGAGCAACAGAAGGCTGCCACCAAAACTATGATGATTAGTGGACCGGCAATGCCTTCTTCCGTCGTAACGCAGAAGCAGCATGTTCGTGATGGGATCCCTTTCCCATGCATCAATATTTCCGTAATTGCACCGAATCAAAGCTCAGAGACGCAGATGTCTGAAGACACCAGCCCTTCCAGTCCAGTTGAGTCGCTGGTGGGTCCAATCGGGTGATCTGAGCATGAAGAATAAATAGTATGCAGCTTGAGTTGCCATATTTTGGCCTTCCTGGGAATCATTTCAAGAATTAATGTCTACTTTCTCACAGATTAATCTAATGATTTATATATACCTTATTTTATCATGTGACGTTCTGATTTCAAAAAAGAGTCATCTAGTTTTGCTGTCCATAATGTTACTTTATAATCTAATAGCATAATGTCTTGTTTATTTATTAATTAGTGTAGGAGATTAATTATTTTACTTATAGTGTACATTTTCACATTATTAATTTGAAATTTGAAAATGTCTAATTTGACCAAACTAATGTGGTGAACTCTTCATGCTTCATTGAAACACTCGTTGGTCTAAGTTGTAACGAGTTAGATTAGAAGTAATTATATTAATCATGATTAAAATAAAAAATTATAATTTGTAATTATTTACAATAATATACTGAAACTCCTTATAATTTAGAAATAAATCATTAAATTTTAAAGTCAATTAAATGAAGTGGTTCTGAAAACCAATTTGAAACCCTGGCAGTAAAAACAAAAAACCCGGTCCACGTCCACGTCCACCTTCCGCTTTAAATTCAATCTTATTTTTAGTTTCTTCTCCTAAGCCCTAATTTCTTCTTTCTCCCAAGTCGCGAACTCTCTTGCGTCTGGCCGACAGCCGCTTTCGTTCCCTCCACAACTTCTCGAATCTCGACTCTCTGGCGTGGCTGCTGCTGTTCTTTCTCCCACTAGGCACTAGGTACGTTCTATTCTCTACCATCAGGTGCAGCTTTTTTGTGTTGTTGCTGTCGAATCTCGACTCTATGGTGTTGTTGCTGGTTAACGTTTGTGTTGAGGTATGTGGAATTTTAATGTGGTGTTAAGGAAATGCTTCTATCGTTTTCCTTGTTGACTAATTAGAGACAATTTCGATAGCTATTTGGAGAGTATTTGTTGGCCTTTAGTACCCTGATAATCCAACTCAACCAAACAGTCTTTCTTATCACTCACAAATCGGTGAGCCCGGGGTTTTATGCTTCAGCCTTCACGCTATCGAGGCTTGGATTTTTCTTCTCTGCCCTAAATTGTCATCGTCGCTGAAGTGGATTCTCTATTTTCCCTCATATCTGCCGCTTTAGTTTGCTTGATCCTTTTGGTTGTTATTTGGTTTTTTTGTTAAATATAGATTTACTGTAACTCGACGATTCTAAGGGTTTCTACATGATGGACCTTTGAAATTGTTGTTAATCGCAATGTTTAGGTTTAGACTGGGGTTATCAACGTGTTTCCATAGTCTGAATTCATTATTGCCATATCGTTCTTCTTGTATTAGATTTTGTAGATCTGTTGGCTATTGATTCGGGTTATGTAGTTGTAAATTTCAATTATTCAGCACTATGAAATTTTTTCCATCTTTTTTTTTTTCTATGATCTTTAAAGCATTTTGAGTAGAGGGACTTGTGAAACGTGAATTAATACTAAGTTGCCTCTATCTTCTGTCTGATCTTTTTTATTCGTTCAACTTTCTTTGAAATAATGGTGTTCTTTTTCATATAGGTGTGAGTTTCAATTATTCAGCACTATAAAATTTTTTCTATCAGAGACGATTGAAACGTAAATTAATACTAAGTTGGCTGCTTCTATCTTTTCTAGTCGTCCAAGTTTCTTTGAAAAGTGGTGTTCTTTTTATGCTAAAATTTGTCGTATTTGTTTGTCTTGGATCCAGAAAGTGTATTGCTACCTTTTATGCTATAAGTTACAATCTGATTCACTGCAATGGAGCGCTTCTCCTAATATTTTAGCAAAACTCATGTATTCGAATAGTCTTTTGTGCTAAATTGCTAGAAAGGTGTATATGAGTTCTCCAACTATGTTGGCCAGAATGTCACGTCCACGTTCGGTAATATCCACGTCCAGTTTGAGTTTTAAAATTAGATTTACAAATGTTTATGTCCATTTTTTTTGTGTATCCGACAGTGCGGCGCAAATGGTACCTTTTTGGGGCAAAGTTATGCAGACAAGTGCAATTAAATATGCTGATGTAATTGTTTGAATTGTTTTTATTTTTATCTCTTTGAGGGTGATTCATCATTGAACAAGTCTCGTCATTTTCGTGGAATGTTTCATTTTCCTAACAATTGCATTGTTGTACTATAATATCAGGTCAAGGAAGATTGGATTGGTGGTAGACGGGCCAAAAGCAATTAATACTAGTCATGATGGAGTCACTAGTTGAGAATTTCAAAATTGGCAAGATGATTCGAACCAACGCATTAATTTGAAAATTTAAAAGAATATTTCTATTGAACAACTACAAATACTCCACTTTCAAGATAGACTAACTACCACTCAAAATGAAATTAACTAAAAGTACTATTTTGTAGGGTTTTTGACATAGGCAAACCACAAAGATGATTAATCATAAATCTAATATAAGAAATATTGATAATCCTAATTTTACAAAAAAACGAAAGTAAATATCTTTCAAGAGATAATTAATAGATATTATTTTCTTTTGAAATGATTATATTGGTTTTCTTCTTAAATGAACATATTTTTGCATTTGAGTGAACTTGATGGTGATTTTGGTATAACTTCTAACAATCATGATAACTGTTTTCTTTTTGTAAGAAATTATATATTTCTTATGTGCGTAATTGTGAAGAATACGACACAACTTCTCTATCAAGTTATGTTTTTGTTCACAACTTCAAACATTAGTTTCTTTGGTTATTCTAATGCAGAGGAAATTATAAATACATTTAAGTTTCTCACGACGTAAAACCATCATTTACTTTTACAATCGGATTTTTTATTTAATCGTCAAGGAAAGATATTTATAGCGTGCGAGTGGTTAAAACATTTGAAAAACTGGTTACAAGAACAAAACACAAAACTTAGTAAGAAAGAGTGGTAGATCCATATTTAGCCAATGTTGAAATCTATTTTCTTGATTACTAATTTTTTTTTGTTATTGTCGATTTTACGTTAAAATATATGTTACGTGAATTTACATAGGTATAATAAAAGTATTGTGTAAGCTTTATGATGATAAAATATTGCCTCGGAGCCTGATTAATCATATCATTTTACATGTCATTGACAAGATTTTGTTAAATGAGAAGCGTCATTTGAGCTCTGTGAATGATTTGACTAGTTGTGTCCAACAATTAGGTTAGATGATAGACAATTTTATTGGTTATAGATTTAAAAATAGAGTATATAACTATTATAAGGATGTATTACTCGCCGTGCCCGAAAAATTTTAAGAATAATTAAGTTTACTTTTGTTACGGTAATATAAATAATTTCTTAATTTTTTTGAAGTTTTAATATTTTTTAGGGTCTTTTTCAAAAAAACCCATAAACTTTGGTTTTTTTTTAAAAAAACCCGTAAACTTTACTATTCACAAAAAAAAACTAAAAACTATCTTAAATCTGCAAAAAAACCCTTCCTGGCCGGCCGGTGGGTGGACAGACCCGTGGAGGCCGGCCGGTTC